>CANSNZ010001011.1:600000-1082099 GCA_947646795.1 Beta lomatogona | reverse complement strand
TAAGTGACAAGTTAGGACCCACTCCCGGTTGCTTGGGGCTCATTAGCCCCTCATTCGAGTGGCGTCCAACACACTCGGTCAGCATGAGGCCCCTCCTCCTCTGCCGAGTCGCTTTTACACTTGGCCAAACATGGCCACGTGACAAGTTAGGACCCATCGGACTGATTGGCCCTCATTAGCCCTTCATCCAAGTGGCGTCCAACCCACTCGGTCAGCATGCGGTCCCTCCCCTTCTTCCGAGTCGCTCTTACACTTGGCCTAACATGACTAAGTGACAAGTTAGGACCCACTCAGACTGGTTGGGGCTCATTAGCCCCTCATCTGAGTGGCGTCCAACCCACTCGGTCGGCATGAGGTCCCTCCCCCTTTGCCGAGTCGCTCTTACACTTTGCCAAACAAGGCCAAATGACAAGTTCGGACCCACTCGGACTACTTGGGGATCATTAGCCCCTCATCCGAGTGGCGTCCAACCTACTGAATCGGCATGAGGTCCCTCCTCCTCTGCCGAGTCGCTCTTACACTTGGCCAAACATGGCCAAATGACAAGTTAGGACCCACTCGGACTGCTTGGGGGTCATTAGCCCCTCATCCGAGTGGCGTCTAACCCACTCGGTTAGCATGAGGTGCCTCCCCCTCTGCCGAGCCACTCTTATACTTTGCCAAATTTGGCCAAGTGACACGTTAGAACCCACTCGGACTGCTTTGGGCCCATTAGCCCCTCATCTGAGTGGCGTCCAACCCACTCGGTCGGCATGAGGTCTCTCAAACCCGGATGAGCGACAGATTGGCACCCACTCGGCCAATAGCCTCCAATCGGCCGAGACACTCCTCCCCGTCGGTCAAACATGATCATGTCATAATCCAAACATTCTCGGTCAGCCAGGATCCCTCCCATGAAGAGAGGTTCGGTCGGCGCTAGCTCTCCCCCATGAGAAGCGACTCGGCCAGCGATATGGTCCACTCGGCCCATCTACCTTGAACAGACGAGGAAGTGAATTGGAATCAGACTAATTATTATTCCGCAACGGACGGGCGCCACTCACTCGAACCGTCATGGTCCCCCATCCTTGGCGTGGGGCTAATTGTTTGTGCTTAATTATTAGCAGCCCAATAAAGGTATAAAAACCCCCTAAAGCCTTGGACAGGTGACAGCAGTGGATCCCACCTGAGAGTTGACCTAATCTCATAAGCTTGGGGATCCTCTAAAAGGGTGAAATGATTATTTTCTGAAAAGGCAACATAGCCCTTGGTCCCAAGGAGGCCCATCCAATCAATGTTTCATGTCTGGGAATCCCCAACACTATAAATACCAACAGTCTCATCAATGAACAGGTATTCAATTCTCACCTAACAAACTAGAGCATCTCTCTCTAGACTTTCTCTCTCTACCTCAATCACATCTGACTTGAGCGTCGGAGGGGCGATCCCGGAACTACCCCCGGGTAGTCTAACTTTGTTTTGCAGGTTTCAGGTGTACGGATATCGGAGCTTAGGTGACCGCTCTTGGGGCCCACATCACATCTCACAACCTATTTCAATTAAGATTCTTAGTAGAAACATCAATCAAAAAGTAAACCTAAAACTATTGTTTGTGTGTATGTATTATGCTTCTTTTGCCCCCTAGTATAATGGAATTTCGGGAGATTTTATATCCCCACTAATGATATGATAACAAGGAAAGAAAATAATCTCCTAATATAAGCCCAGTTCGTATCTTATATATTATCTTTGCAAAGAGGTGTAACCCTTGAGTGTTGTACTTCAGCTTGCTTCGTATTTTATACTTATGTAAATGAGTGGGCAAGAGCTCTTATTTTCTTGTATCTTTGACATGGGTTGCTTGTTATTTGGGCTTGTACATACTTTTCCTGAATCGAACACCTATCATAAAATAAAACACTAATTAAGCTCAATAGGTGATAAAAATAATAACTAGACGGAATAAGTACGCAATAGTAAAAGTCATACACTAAAAACCCATATATAGATTAAAAATATATTCAAATACCTAAAATATAGGGGTAAAAATATGCAATATAATATGCTAATCAAGGATGTTCTTGACATTGCCTAGGGTGGCTTGGAGGGTCTGACCCAAAAACAAAACGACAAGTAAAAAATATGAAGAACAGTGTTATTTAACTATATTTGCTACATGACCATACAGATTAGTACTTGAAAAGCGTATTGCACAGCTTCCCCATCCGTGTTCTCAGGCTTGGCCTTGAGGTGGCCCGCCCTGCTCACAGGGAACCAAAGTTGGTCCATATAAGGCCACAAGGTGGTGAGAACGTCATGTTGAGTACCGAGAGTCTCTGACTAGTAGCAGTAGTAGAAGCCTGAGGAGAAGGCGTCGAAGAACCTAACGGAGGAGACATGCCCTTGGGAGTCAACCCAGAATCAGCAGGCGTTTTGTACTTGACAGTTGGAGCATTGTGTGTTGTCTTGGCCCTCTTAGCGGCTCGGAGTTGAATTATCTCTCGATTAGAGAGCTCTTTAAGGCTCTTGACACTTTTGGAGGTATTTGTTCCAAGAAATTCTAGAAGTCAGTCTATATATGAATCCCTCGTTTCTGGGACAAGTACTAAGTACAATTTCCTGAAGACGTGTTGGCAGTGGAAGGATCGTTGTTCTGGGTGCCCTCTGTTTCAACCGGAATAATTGGTGTTAGAGGATACTCTCTTGCTTCTTCGCCGAGATCCAGGACAGCCTTGGTCTTCTTCTTGGCCGATTCTTCGTTAATCTTTACGTTCTTTATAGATCCCTGCAGAACAACAAGTAGTGAGAAGTTAATCAAACATCTGAATCCAAAACGCAAACTTACAATTCTTACCCTTGACTTTCCAGTCAGAAAGAAGCCACCCTCTCTCTTCACCCAAAGAAGTTATCTCCGCAAAAAAAACCCTATTCATCCACCCTCTATCCTGCATGTCTGCTTTCAACACTAGTGGAAAAAATATCATCGAATCCGGTCAAAATAGGGCTTACTACGCCGTTATTGGGCCGAAACAGGTAGGCTAGGAGCGGTTAATAGATTCTAACTGGTCCGGTTGACAACCGGATCAAAAATTACTGAACTGATCCGGTTGAGTGAGAAAACCGGACTAGTTAAGTGCAAAAAGGGGTCCGATTTTCCCCTAAATCGGATCAAAAAATACTCAACTGATCCGGTTGAGTGAGAAAATCGGACAAGTTAAGTACAAAAACTGATCCGATTTTCCCCTCAACCGGATCTATTAGTTCACTCGTAATTTAAAAAAATATTACATTCATCTATCGCCAAGCAAATATTGAATCTCCACCACCACATTTCTATTACTGCCTTGTTTCATTAATAAAGAAAAAAAGATAATATAAAAAAATAGATTATTCAAGGACCCTCAAGATAATACTGCTTGGGGCTCATTAGCCCCTCATCCGAGTGGCGTCCAACCCACTTGGTCAGCATGAGGTCCCTCCCCCTCTGTCGAGTCGCTCTTACACTTGGCCAAACTTGACTAAGTGACAAGTTAGGGCCCACTCGGACTGCTTGGTGCTCATTAGCCCCTCATCCGAATGGCGTCCAACCTACTCGGTCAGCATGAGGTCCCTCCCTTTCTATCTAGTCGCTCTTACATTTGGCCAAACATGGCCAAGTGACAAGTTAGGACCCACTCGGACTGCTTGGGGCTCATTAGCCCCTCATCCGATTGGCGTCCAACACACTCGGTCAGAATGAGGCCCCTCCTCCTCCGCCGGGTCGCTCTTACACTTGGCCAAACATGGCCAAGTGACAAGTTTTGACCCACTCGGACTGCTTGGGGATCATTAACCTCTCATTTAAGTGGCGTCCAACCCACTTGGTCAGTATGAGGTCCCTCCACCTCCCCCGAGTCACTCTTACACTTGGCAAAACATGACTAAGTGACAAGTTAGGACCCACTCTGACTGCTTGGGCCTTAGTAGCCCCTCATTCGAGTGGGGTCCAACCCACTCAGTCAGCATGAGGTCCCTCCCCCTCTGCCGAGTCGCTCGTACACTTGGCCAAACATGGTCAAGTGAATAGTTAGGACCCACTCGGACAGCTTGGGGCTCATTAGCCCCTCATCCGAGTGGCGTCCAACCCACTCGGTCAGCATGAGGTCCCTCCTCCTCTGCCGAGTCGCTCTTAAACTTGGCCAAACATGGCCAAGTGACAAGTTAGGATCCACTCGGACTGCTTGGGGCTCATTAGCCACTCATCCGAGGGGCGTCCAACCCACTCGGTCAGTATAAGGTCCCTCCCCCTCTGCAGAGTCGCTCGTACACTTGGCTAAACATGACTAAGTGACAAGTTAGGACCAACTCGGACTGCTTGGTGCTCATTAGCCCTTCATCCGAGTGGCGTAGAATCCACTCGGTCAGCATGAGGTCCCTCCTCCTCTGCCGAGTCGCTCTTACACGTGGCCTATCATGGCCAAGTGACAAGTTAGGACCCACTCGGACTGCTTGGGGCTCATTAGCCCCTCATCCGTGTGGCGTGCAACACACTCGGTCAACATGAGGCCCCTCCTACTCTGCCGAGTCACTCTTACACTTGGCCAAACATGGCTAAGTGACAAGTTAGGACCCACTCGGACTGACTGGGGCTCATTAGCCCCTCATCCGAGTGGCGTCTAACCCACTCGGTCGGCATGAGGTCCCTCCTACTCTGCCGAGTCGCTCTTACACTTGGCCAAACCTGACTAAGTGACAAGTTAGGACCCACTCAGACTGCTTGGGGCACATTAGCCCCTCATCTGAGTGGCGTCCAACCCACTTGGCGGCATGAGGTCCCTCCCCCTCTGACGAGTCGCTCTTACATTTGGCCAAACATGGCCAAGTGACAAGTTAGGACCCACTCGGAATGCTTGGGGCTCATTAGCCCCTCATCCGAGTGGCGTCCAACACACTCGATCAGCATGAGACCCCTCCTCCTCTACCGAGTCGCTCTTACGCTTGGCCAAACATGGACAAGTGAGAAGTTAGGACCCACTCGGACTGATTGGGGCTCATTAGCCCCCCATCCGAGTGGCGTCCAACCCACTCGGTCAGCATGAGGTCCCTCCTCCTCTGCCGAGTCGCTCTTAAACTTGGCCAAACATGGCCAAGTGACAAGTTAGGATCCACTCGGACTGCTTGGGGCTCATTAGCCCCTCATCCGAGGGGCGTCCAACCCACTCGGTCAGCATAAGGTCCCTCCCCCTCTGCAGAGTCGCTCGTACACTTGGCTAAACATGACTAAGTGACAAGTTAGGACCAACTCGGACTGCTTGGTGCTCATAAGCCCTTCAACCGAGTGGCGTACAATCCACTCGGTCAGCATGAGGTCCCTCCTCCTCTGCCGAGTCGCTCTTACACATGGCCTAACATGGCCAAGTGACAAGTTAGGACCCACTCGGACTGCTTGGGGCTCATTAGCCCCTCATCCGAGTGGCGTGCAAGACACTCGGTCAGCATGAGGCCCCTCCTACACTGCCGAGTCACTCTTACACTTGGCCAAACATGGCTAAGTGACAAGTTAGGACCCACTCGGACTGACTGGGGCTCATTAGCCCCTCATCCGAGTGGCGTCCAACCCACTCGGTCAACATGAGGTCCCTCCTACTCTGCCGAGTCGCTCTTACACTTGGCCAAACCTGACTAAGTGACAAGGTAGGACCCACTCAGACTGGTTGGGGCACATTAGCCCCTCATCTTAGAGGCGTCCAACCCACTCGGTCGGCATGAGGTCCCTCCCCCTCTGCCGAGTCGCTCTTACACTTGGCCAAACTTGGCCAAGTGACAGGTTAGGACCCACTCGGAATGCTTGGGGCTCATTAGCCCCTCATCCGAGTGGCGTCCAACACACTCGATCAGCATGAGACCCCTCCTCCTCTACCGAGTCGCTCTTACACTTGGCCAAACATGGACAAGTGACAAATTAGGACCCACTCGGACTGATTGAGGCTCATTAGCCCCTCATCCGAGTGGCGTCCAACAAACTCGGTCAGCATGAGACCCCTCCTCCTCTGCCTAATCGTTCTAACACTTGGCCAAACATGGCCAAGTGAGAAGTTAGGACCCACTCGGACTGATTGGGGCTCATTAGCCCCACATCCGAGTGGCGTCCAACCCACTCGGTCAGCATAAGTTCCCCCCCTCTGCCGAGTCGCTTTTACACTTTGCCAAACATGACTAAGTGACAAGTTAGGACCCACTCGGACCGCTTGGGGCTCATTAGCCCCTAATCCGAGTGGCGTCCGACCCACTCGGTCAGCATGAGGTCCTTCCCCCTCTGCCGAGTCGCTCTTACACTTGGCCAAACATGGCCAAGTGACAAGTTAGGACCCACTCGGACTGCTTGCGGCTCATTAGCCCCTCATCCGATTGGCGACTAACACACTCGGTCAACATGAGGCCCCTGCTCCTCCGTCGAGTCGCTCTTACACTTGGCCAAACATAGCCAAGTGACATGTTAGGACCCACTCGGACTGCTTGGGGCTCATTAGCCCCTCATCCTAGTGGTGTCCAACCCCCTCGGTCAGCATGAGGTCCATCCCCCTCTACCGAGTCGCTCTTACACTTTGCCAAACATGACTAAGTGACAAGTTAGGACCCACTCGGACTGCTTGGGGCTCATTAACCCCTCATTCGAGTGGCGTCCAACACATTCGGTCAGCATGAGGCCCCTCCTCCTCCGCCGAGTCGCTCTTACACTTGGCCAAACATGGCCATGTGACAAGTTAGGACCCACTCGGACTGATTGGCGCTCATTAGCCCTTCATCCATGTGGCGTCCAACCCACTCGGTCAGCATGCGGTCCCCCCCCTCTTTTGAGTCGCTCTTACACTTGGCCTAACATGACTAAGTGACAAGTTAGGACCCACTCAGACTGGTTGAGGCTCATTAGCCCCTCATCTGAGTGGCGTCCAACCCACTCGGTCGGCATGAGGTCCCTCCCCCTTTGCCGAGTCGCTCTTACACTTTGCCAAACAAGGCCAAATGACAAGTTCGGACCCACTTGGACTACTTGGGGATCATTAGCCCCTCATCCGAGTGGCGTCCAACCTACTGAATCAGCATGAGGTCCCTCCTCCTCTGCTGAGTCGCTCTTACACTTGGCCAAACATGGCTAAGTGACAAGTTAGGACCCTCTCGGACTGCTTGGGGGTCATTAGCCCCTCATCCGAGTGGCGTCCAACCCACTCGGTTAGCATGAGGTGCCTCCCCTTCTGTCGAACCACTCTTACACTTTGCCAAATATGGCCAAGTGACACGTTAGGACCCACTCGGACTGCTTCGGGCCCATGAGCCCCTGATCTGAGTGGCGTCCAACCCACTCGGTCAGCATCAGGTCCCTCAAACCCGAATGAGCGACAGATTGGCACCCACTCGGCCAATAGCCTCCAATCGACCGAGACACTCCTCCCCGTCGGTCAAACATGATCATGCCATAATCCAAACATTCTCGGTTAGCCAGGATCCCTCCCATGAAGAGAGGTTCGGTCGGCGCTAGCTCTCCCCCATGAGAAGCGACTCGGCCAGCGATATGGTCCACTCGGCCCATCTACCTTGAACAGACGAGGAAGTGAAACGGAATCAGACTAGTTATTATTCCGCCACGGACGGGCGCCACTCACTCGGACCGTCATGGTCCCCCATCCTTGGCGTGGGGCTAATTGTTTGTGCTCAATTATTAGCAGCCCAATAAAGGTATAAAAACCCCCTAAAGCCTTGCACAGGTGGCAGCAATGGATCCCACCTGAGAGTTGACCTAATCTCAGAAGCTTGGGGATCCTCTAAAAGGTGAAATGATTATTTTCTGAAAAGGCAACATAGCCCTTGGTCCCAAGGAGGCCCATCCAATCAATGTTTCCTGTCTGGGAATCCCCAACACTATAAATACCAACAGTCTCATCAATGAACAGGTATTCAATTCTCACCTAACAAACTAGAGCATCTCTCTCTAGACTTTCTCTCTCTACCTCAATCACATCTGACTTGAGCGTCGGAGGGGCGATCCCGGAACCACCCCCGGGGTAGTCTAACTTTGTTTTGCAGGTTTCAGGTGTACGGATATCGGAGCTCAGGTGACCGCTCTTGGGGCCCACATCACATCTCACAACCTATTTCAATTAAGATTCTTAGTAGAAACATCAATCAAAAAGTAAACCTAAAACTATTGTTTGTGTGTATGTATTATGCTTCTTTTGCCCCCTAGTATAATGGAATTTCAGGAGATTTTATATCCCCACTAATGATATGATAACAAGGAAATAAAATAATCTCCTAATATAAGCCCAGTTCGTATCTTACATATTATCTTTGCAAAGAGGTGTGACCCTTGAGTGTTGTACTTCAACTTGCTTCGTATTTTTTACTTATGTAAATGAGTGGGCTAGAGCTCTTATTTTCTTGTATCTTTGACTTGGGTTGCTTGTTATTTGGGCTTGTACATACTTTTCCTGAGCCGAACACCTATCATAATATAAACACTAATTAAGCTCAATAGGTGATAAAAATAATAACTAGACGGAATAAGTACGCAATAGTAAAAGTCATACACTAAAAACCCATATATAGATTAAAAATATATTCAAATAACTAAAATATAGGGGTAAAAATATGCAATATAATATGCTAATCAAGGATGTTCTTGACATTGCCTAGGGTGGCTTGGAGGGTCTGACCCAAAAACAAAAGGACAAGTAAGAAATATGAAGAACAGTGTTATTTAACTATATTTGCTACATGACCATACAGATTAGTACTTGAAAAGCGTATTGCACAGCTTCCCCATCCGTGTTCTCAGGCTTGGCCTTGAGGTGGCCCGCCCTGCTCACAGGGAACCAGAGTTGGTCCATATAAGGCCACAAGGTGGTGAGAACATCATGTTGAGTACCGAGAGTCTCTGACTAGTAGCAGTAGTAGAAGCCTGAGGAGAAGGCGTCGAAGAACCTAACGGAGGAGACATGCCCTTGGGAGTCAACCCAGAATCAGCAGGCGTTTTGTACTTGACAGCTGGAGCATTGTGTGTTGTCTTGGCCCTCTTAGCGGCTCGGAGTTGAATTATCTCTCGAGTAGAGAGCTCTTTAAGGCTCTTGACACTTTTGGAGGTATTTGTTCAAAGAAATTCTAGAAGTCAGTCTATATATGAATCCCTCGTTTCTGGGACAAGTACTAAGTACAATTTCCTGAAGACGTGTTGGCAGTGGAAGGATCGTTGTTCTGGGTGCCCTCTGTTTCAACCGGAATAATTGGTGTTAGAGGATACTCTCTTGCTTCTTCGCCGAGATCCAGGACAGCCTTGGTCTTCTTCTTGGCCGATTCTTCGTTAATCTTTACGTTCTTTATAGATCCCTGCAACAACAAGTAGTGAGAAGTTAATCAAACATCTTAATCCAAAACGCAAACTTACAATTCTTACCCTTGACTTTCCAGTCAGAAAGAAGCCACCCTCTCTTCACCCAAAGAAGCTATCTCCACAAAAAAAAACCCTATTCATCCACCCTCTATCCTGCATGTCTGCTTTCAACACTAGTGGAAAAAATATCATCGAATCCGGTCAATATAGGGCTTACTACGCCGTTATTGGGCCGGAACAGGTAGGCTAGGAGCGGTTAATAGATTCTAACTGGTCCGTTTGAGAACCGGATCAAAAAATACTGAACTGATCCGGTTGAGTGAGAAAACCGGACTAGTTAAGTGCAAAAATGGATCCGATTTTCCCCTCAATCGGATCAAAAAAATACTCAACCGATCCGGTTGAGTGAGAAAATCGGACCAGTTTAGTACAAAAACTGATCCGGTTTTCCCCTCAACCGGATCTATTAGTTCACTCGTAATTTTAAAAAAAATTACATTCATCTATCGCCAAGCAAATATTGAATCTCCACCTCCACATTTCTATTACTGCCTTGTTTCATTAATAAAGAAAAAAAGCCAATATCCACAACTATAGATTCAAACAACCAAAGCAAAAACAAAACAAACAAATTTTTATTGTAAAGATTCAAACGTTACAAACTACCAAAGCTCAAACAAAACGAACAGATTTGTATAACAACAATTAACAATGGGTGAATAACAAAATTAAACAAACTAAAATTTCATTAACAACAAATATCAAAAATTATAAAGGCAAATTACAAAATTAAACACTAAAGTACATAAAACGAAAAATAGATACAGAAGATTAGAAAATTAAACCCTAATATATATATATATATATACATACATATATATATATATACATACATATATATATATATACATACATATATATATATATACATACATATACATATATATATATAACGAAAATTTAAAATAAACCCCAAAATTTTACAGAAAATAAAAAAATTAAACCCTAAAATTATAGACAAAATAAAATTATAAACGAAAAATGGGATAAAAATAAAATAAAAAATGTAAAAAATAATTAATGAATTTATGTTTCGAAATTAATTAATTTACACCAGAGGTAAGTCGAGAAGGAGATGACGTGGTGGTGGTGGTGATGAAGTCCTGTTATGCTGATACTGTTGATGGCTTCATGCGGTTATCATTTTGACCAGCAGCGACTAGCGACGGTGGTCGAGAAGTGGGTTCTTTTTTGCTGCCGGTGGTTGGGTG
Organism: Beta lomatogona; assembly: GCA_947646795.1. NCBI lineage: Eukaryota > Viridiplantae > Streptophyta > Magnoliopsida > Caryophyllales > Amaranthaceae > Beta > Beta lomatogona. The sequence continues at coordinate 1,071,485 of CANSNZ010001011.1, read as the reverse complement.
GCATTACAACTTACTGCTTTTGTTAGTTGGGTGGTTGAGCGACAGAGTGGGAGGATGAGAGGAGAGAGTAGGAAGGATGGGACAGAAGAGAGAATGAGAGAGTGAAAAGGAGGGATAGGGTTTGGTTGGGGGGCAGATGAGAGGATGTGAAGTTTTCGCTGGGTTGGTCTAAGTGGAAATTGGGCCGCATGTTTATATAGAATACGAAACCCAACTGATCTGGTTCCTTAAATGGACTGGATCAGTTAAATAATTCACATTTTTCTCACAAAAATCAACATTAACGGATTGGATTTTGAAATAATCGGATCAGTTAACTTGTGTCATTTAAGGTTTTTTCCACAAGCTATTGCAAGATGAGAGGATGACATTTCGTCTTAGTTGACAGGCTAATCCTGCCTTTTCCCCAGATTTTCACAGCATATGTGTAGGCCAAATCCCCTAAATTGAATTCAAACCCTAATCTTTCGGCCAAAATATCGGCAGAAATTAAAACTCTCCAAACCATGGGCATTAACTGGCAAGGAGCGACCCCTAAGTGGTAAAGGAATGCCTTGATCAAAGGAGAGAAAGGAATGGAAGCCCCATTCAAGAATGGGTATTCATAAAAGCAAGACCACTCTGATTTGGTCTAGTCAGCCCTTTTAGTTTCGCTAGGTACCAAGAAGATAGTAGAAGAAGGGAGAATTCCATATTGGACCAGTTTTTTGACATCGGAAATTGTGAGGGAATTTGGTTTAGAGTTCGAAGGATCAAGAATGTCAGAAGAAATGAAGTTATGTTCTCTCTTGTAAGAGGAAGAAGTGGAAGAAACACAAACCTCCTGGGCTCTCTTTTTGGAAGCAGTACTTTTCTTCCCCGATTTGAAAAAGTGCGAAAAAAAAAGGACGACTAAAAAAGAACTGTAAAAATTGAAGAAGGCAAAATGGAAAAATTACAGATAAAATTATTGGTCGGTCCTAAAAGTACCTTAAAATACCGCAAGTGTACGGGCCAATTAAAGTAAATATAGTGTAAGCAAGATATCGTTTCCCACAAGGAGGTATAATCAACTACCAAATTAAGAGACACTAATATTATCTTGACGATCAGGAAATAGTGATTGGTGGTGATAACTAAACTACTAAAATAAAAACTATACTAATACTAACAACTAAAATCGTCGGACAATAGGTATAAATCAAATATAAGAAATAGTTCTAGGACTTAGATTTCGCCAATTACCTTCTACAATGAAATTAAACTAGTTGTCGGATTTAAACTATTGTATTGCAATGATCGAATTTCCTATAATATATTATCTCCTCTTCCAAGGTAGAAAACGTGTATTTATAATAATCTTACGCCTACTTCCGTGGTCATAATAATTAATATAAACCCATTACGAACAATAAATTCATATAAGAGACCACCCCAAGTGTATAACTATTCCTAAAATTATACTACTTGACGTTTAATAATCTCACGAACTAATATTGAACTTTCACTTCCGCTAATAATCCAATATCTTAAACATATAATCAACTGGCCAAATCAATTATATGAAAACAAACTAAGATTATCAAATTGCAATTATAATAATCAAATCCAAACAACAAATTCAAATCATTGACAGAAAATAAAAGACTACATCTAGTCCTAGAACAAAGAAACTTAGCTAGACATATAAACTAACAAATTAACCCAATTGATTAATAGTAAAAATCTGAAATTAAACATAGTAATAATGAAATTAGATAGAATAAACTAAGAGAAGAGAGAGATAAACTAAGAATCAGATGGACGTCCGTCTTCTTCCTCTAGCATCTTCTCGTCCCTCCTCTGTAGTCTGCTCCCTCGTGTCTGTTGCGGCTCTGTCTCGCTCCCTTTTTGTATCCCCTACTGCTTCGTGAGACCTAGGGTCTAAAACCCAAATTTCCTTTTCTTCTAATTCCCGTCACTCTTCGGCCCAGCATAAGAGATCTCTTTTTTTCTCCTTTGGCTGCTGCCTTATATCACCCAACCAAATCCTTCTTTTCATGCGTGTGGCTCCATGTTCTTTTGGATCTAGTAATTCAATTCCCCTTTTGTGGCAGCAGTCAACGTGTTTGTCTTTTTGGCCCAACAAGAGGTTTGCTTCTTTACTTATATTACTTCTACCTATATGAACAAATAAGCAAATATACTTAGGTATTATATAATCCTTGGATAGAAAACGTATAAAATAACCTCTAATTGTATTTTAATCATTTATTCCTTAACAAGTTATATTGAGTAACTTTTAACAATTAGGCCTAATAAACTCATATAACTAGCATAGTTTTACCACAAAGTAATAATTAAAAGGAATAAAATGTACGTAAAATAATCACTTATCAACTCCCCCACACTTAAGGTTTGCTAGTCCTCAAGCAAACTAGGACTACATAATACTAGCATATGTCTGTCAATATAAGACACTAGATTGGAGTAATATTTTCTGTAACTTTCAAATTGACTAACTTTTCAAGCAAATTCTAGTATAAGCAGTCATAACTCAACTGAAAGTTTTCACAAAGATCACAAATAAGATTTATAGAAACAATTTTAGTTCAAAAACATTATTTAGACGTCACAAGCAATGAGCCAAAGACCAACCAACTTTTCAAAAAGCATAGTACTTCATGTATTAGTGTTTCCATTACATCTTACCACAACCATATTCAAGATTTGAGTAATTGAATAATTAACTTGGTGAACCCTCACTTTAGTTGTGCAAATAAAATAAATTATAATCACTCGTGTGTTTGAGGTGTAACAGTTATCACTCAAAACCTACAAAGTCGACTCGAAATGAAATATATCATCTTTAAATTTGCATATCGTTCAATCCTCCACTACTTAGTAAGACATAGAGCATACAAAAATCAAAAGGACTTTAGTAGGGTTGTAATGTAAGGCTAAGGTGAGAGGGTAGGGAGTATTTAGGATTTGGTGCTCAAAAGCTTAAGAACTAGTATTGTAACAATTGACAACAATGCCGAAAATTAATGGCCACAACCAAAACTCCAACTCCTCAAATATTTGCAATATAAGTTAACTTCTTCACCATAATAATATCTTCGAATAGCAAACACCAATAAAAATATGTACTTTCTTCTTTTTCTTTCTTTCACTGCCATAAATTCATCTATGTTGTTTTTTTTTTTTTTTTTAACAAATTATTGTTTTTTTAGCAGTCCACTTTATTGTATTTTTCACAATCTCATAATGATCATTGATATAAAACATAAAACACCACCTCCATAATAATTATTGTTTTTTTTTATACCATTCACAAACAGTACTCCAAACACCAAATTATATTCCACTAGCTCAAAGCTTTGGTTAGGACATGTGTTTAGGATATAAGCTTGTAATGTGGTTTAAACAAAAGAAATAGGCTTAAGGCTCAGAGGGGCTTTAGAAAGAGATATGATAATGCAGGTGGCTTAGGCTAAATGTGGTTCAACAAAAACGAATGCCTTAATCATTTTTATGTATGCTCATGTTTCAATGTAGTCTCGAAGAAACCAATGTAAATTCAAGAGTTTATACTTCACCAGGAACTAACACACACTCTCATGAAAAAAAAATTAGAGACTAACATAGATATTTTAGTCTATTAAAAGGATCAAAAGTCTCACAATGGTTATAGATGTTCACCAAGTCAATCACAATCAAATCATAAATAACCATTCTTACCACTTGCCAAACACTTACACAATGATACTATGCTATTCTCCGAATCAGTCAACATGAAAACCCATTAACTTGCAACAAAACTAGAAAAACATTTTTTTTTTTAAATTCAATTTCAAAAACTGATTTTTTTTTTCTTTTCAGTTAAATTAAGCTAACGGAATTTGCCTTCAAATCAATATCAGACATGAAAATTAAAAGTTTTTGCACAAATTTTGGCAGCACTCCCTTAAAATATGACATATTCCAATGAGATTTCCTCATTTTCTAGACCTGTTTTTTCATACAAATTAATTCCAGCTTCAAAGCAATACATCAAATCCAGCAATCCAAGGCTTAAGCCTCTCCCCCACACTTATGATAAACATTATCCTCAATGTACTACTCAACATCCAGGGGGATAGGGAAAAAATAAATACAAAAATGCAGCCAACAGATGCTAAAAAAAAACAGAATAACTAGGAAAAGGAGAGACACAACCTGATGCGCAGATTTGCATTTCGCTTCTCAATAATTGCTTTGTCGGGCATTGAGTTTGTGTGGTGTGCAGTGACTAGTAGAACATAGGAGATGACATAGGCTTTATTGATATTTGTTCTAAACTAGTTACCTCCCAAGTAGCGCGAACTAAATGTTCTGCACAACCATTTAAGTTTATTACACCAATGCGGAACAATTCAATACTCTAAGAAGCTTGTCATATGTTCCTGCAAACATATCAGAAGAAATTAAATAAGAGTAAAAAGGAAATATGAAATAATTTAAACTTAAAAATCTATTAAACCTAGAAAAAGGAAAATCAAAAGAAAAGCTATATTTACAAGAGTAAGAAAAAGAAAAATCGTTAGTATTTTTATGACTCAAAAGGAATTATAGAAACTAATTGTACATCAGTTACATGATCATGAAAGTCAATCAAAGGAGGCGAAATAAGGAACGACGGAGGATATAATATTGGGGAAGAGGGAATGAGGTCAAGTTTTCGAGAGAAAGGAACATGAGACTCAAAAACAATAGGTAGAACTGGCAAAGTATCATGAATCACTCCAGTCTCAACTTTATGTTCCTCTAAAGAGAAAATTTCAACCATTATTCCTTCCTCCCTCAAAACATCAATAACATTGGTCGTTTTTTCATTTTTATCAACATCCCAATAGTTTTCATTCATTATTTTTCCTTCATCATCATCATGATCATTATAAATAGGTTGAAGATGAGAAATTTGAGTAGAATAATCATAAATATATTGGGGAGATGGGTCAAAACCATTTGCTAATGTCACATCATACAAAGAAATAGCATGAGAAGTAAAGTGACAATTCGAAGAACAAGAAGGTGGTTGTGTCATGTAAGTTTGCGGTGAAGGAATTACTCTAGCTGACAAAGACATCTCCCACTCATAAGTATCCCTAGCCAACCACTCAATTAAATCCCAACAATACTCAGGAGATTGGAATAGAAATCCTCCATTAGACATAGATTCTACCACCATCCTAGTTTCCTCATTTAACCCCTCATATATCACTAGGCATATATCCCATAATTTAATTCCATGATTAGAACCAATAAAATCACCAAGTCTATGATAATATTTCCAAAACGCTTCATTCTCATATTGAGGAAAAGGAAAAATTGCTCTAGAATTACTAGCATGAATTTGGGGTTCACGAAACATATATGGTAATTCATAAGAACTCATGCAAATATTGGGAGAATTTTGATATGATGCATCAAAACTATAAATATGGGAACCACAAGAATTATGATTATGTTGCCTATCAGAAAAATTATCCACATTAAAATAATAATATGACTCCATGATACAAAAAAGGAATAATAAACAAAATCTACTGACAAAGAGAAAAAAATAAAATAAAAATAAAGGCAAGTACTTAACGAACAATAATAATGTCAAAACTAATATAGAAAATACTTATGTATGATATTAAATAATGACTAATGGTGGCAGAATGTAGATAGCAGACTAAAAAAAATTGAAAAGACAAAATATATAATACTAACTTAGTAGCGTTACTAACATAAATCAAATATGAGCAATTATGCAGATAACTGAATAAAATTTACTGAACTAAAACAAAATCTAAACTAATATAAGAAACACAACTACTAGTAATTAGTAAAAGAAACTAATTATTAAAAAAAATTCTAATACTAATAACTCAAGAACACAAAGATATCACAAACAAAACGTTTATGAAAGGGAAAAAAAAATAAAGAAAAATGAAACAAGTGATAACAAGAAAATAAAGTCTAAACTAATATTAAAATCCCTCTAGTATGATATTGAACTATTGCCTTCCCCGGCAACGGCGCCAAAAACTTGGTCGGTCCTAAAAGTACCTTAAAATACCGCAAGTGTACGGGTCAATTAAAGTAAATATAGTGTAAGCAAGATATCGTTTCCCACAAGGAGGTATAATCAACTACCAAATTAAGAGACACTAATATTATCTAGACGATCCGGAAATAGTGATTGGTGGTGATAACTAAACTACTAAAATAAAAACTATACTAATACTAACAACTAAAATCGTCGGACAATAGGTATAAATCAAGTATAAGAAATAGTTCTAGGACTTAGATTTCGCCAATTACCTTCTACAATGAAATTAAACTAGTTGTCGGATTTAAACTATTGTATTGCAATGATCGAATTTCCTATAATATATTATCTCCTCTTCCAAGGTAGAAAACGTGTATTTATAATAATCTTACGCCTACTTCCGTGGTCATAATAATTAATATAAACCCATTACGAACAATAAATTCATATAAGAGACCACCCCAAGTGTATAACTATTCCTAAAATTATACTACTTGACGTTTAATAATCTCACGAACTAATATTGAACTTTCACTTCCGCTAATAATCCAATATCTTAAACATATAATCAACTGGCCAAATCAATTATATGAAAACAAACTAAGATTATCAAATTGCAATTATAATAATCAAATCCAAACAACAAATTCAAATCATTGACAGAAAATAAAAGACTACATCTAGTCCTAGAACAAAGAAACTTAGCTAGACATATAAACTAACAAATTAACCCAATTGATTAATAGTAAAAATCTGAAATTAAACATAGTAATAATGAAATTAGATAGCATAAACTAAGAGAAGAGAGAGATAAACTAAGAATCAGATGGACGTCCGTCTTCTTCCTCTAGCATCTTCTCGTCCCTCCTCTCGTAGTCCGCTCCCTCGTGTCATTGCGGCTCTGTCTCGCTCCCTTTTTGTATCCCCTGCTCGCTTCGTGAGACCTAGGGTCTAAAACCCAAATTTCCTTTTCTTCTAATTCCCGTCACTCTTCGGCCCAGCATAAGAGATCTCTTTTTTTCTCCTTTGGCTGCTGCCTTATATCACCCAACCAAATCCTTCTTTTCATGCGTGTGGCTCCATGTTCTTTTGGATCTAGTAATTCAATTCCCCTTTTGTGGCAGCAGTCAACGTGTTTGTCTTTTTGGCCCAACAAGAGGTTTGCTTCTTTACTTATATTACTTCTACCTATATGAACAAATAAGCAAATATACTTAGGTATTATATAATCCTTGGATAGAAAACGTATAAAATAACCTCTAATTGTATTTTAATCATTTATTCCTTAACAAGTTATATTGAGTAACTTTTAACAATTAGGCCTAATAAACTCATATAACTAGCATAGTTTTACCACAAAGTAATAATTAAAAGGAATAAAATGTACGTAAAATAATCACTTATCAATTCTTACCTGGATAATTTGGAAGGTGGAATGGTAAACATGCGTCCGGAAGAGATGGCGTGTGCAAGTTAATTAATATCCTGGAAAAATGAGTGTAGGCGTGTTTTTATTTTGCCTATGCGAAATGAGCGCGTATTAGATTTGACTACGTACCCCATTGTAAAGGTTTTATTGAAAATTATATTGAAGTCGCCAACAATTCATTAAAGGAAAAATCGTAAACCAAATTAGATATGGGAAACCGTAGGGACAAATTATCGGACTTATCCAATATACATTTTTCCGTCTAGACTCCATAGATGGTCAAAATGAACCAAAGATCTAGTTCGGGGGTGAGTGTACAAATATGGTCATTATAAACCATGTTTGCTTATTGCTGGCCTCTACTAAATATCGATTCACAACAAATTTTATGCCAAAGAATAATCATATACACCCTAAAAATATTTAGTCTACGTTGGTTCAGGATACACATAAAAAGACTATTTTTAGTGACAAGTTATTAGGCAATCAAATAACAGGGAACCTAACAGGTTGTCCAAATTATCTGATTAATATTAGAAGAGTTTTTAGGTCTTTGATTAGCAATAATAACATGTGGGTGGTAAAAAAATGCATAGAACAATCAGGCAAGCATGCAATAATATATGAAAATAAATAAAAAAGAGAAATAAAAGGTTAGAATATACAAAAGAGCAATATTTATATTAAAGATCTACATTATGAAGGAAATTGTTAGTAATATAAAAAAATAGATTATTCAAGGACCCTCAAGATAATATTGTGGCTTGGGTCTGAGAGATTAACAACCTTCGGGACGAGCAATCGTGAAGCCTGAAAATCGAACTCGTATGAAAGATTTGAATGTGTTTATATGTGTTTTGTAGAGAGAATATGTATTTTGTAGAGAGGTTCGTAAGTGTATTCGTAATACAAAAGTCGAGTGTTATGTGTGGAAAAAACCGTATGAAAAACCGTCTTTAATTCGGAAAATCGAAGCCTATTTATACGAATTTGCGCTTTATGCGCCATCTGCGCCAGGCGCAGGATGATGTGTCACACACAAATCCACGTGTCAGGCTCAGATTGGCGCACCTAACGCGGCATGTCCAGTAGAAAGCATACACGTGGTACGCGCTTTGAAAAAGATAAGAAAGAAAAGATGCGTCTCACACAGAGAAGTGCGCTTAGCGTAGGACTCTATATAGACACATAAGTCTACGTGGCATGACACATGCGCTCGGCACACTGTTGTGCGCTAGGCGCACTGCCACGTGGACTCGACGTAGGGCTCTGCGCTCAGCGCAGGTTGGTGCGCTCAGCATATGTTGGTGAGCTCAGCGCACCGCCTTGCTTTTGACATGTTTTGACAACTTTTTGATAAAAACGTGTTTTAAAGATTTTCTTTTATCTTTTATCTCCTGTAATCTGATTTTACGGGATAAATTCGATTTTAATTATAAAATAATTATCTTTAAAAATATTTATTTTATTGAAATAAAATAAATAATTATTATTAAACAATTAATTGGGCTTTTCAAAGAGTTGGGCTCAAAATATTATTAATAATTATGAATAATTAAATGGGCTTTAGAATAGGACTTTAACACTTTTCGAAATAGTTTTGGGGTTGCTCTTCGGACTGCTCTGCCCTTGGGTCGGACCAATTAAGATCGCGGTATGTTTCATCATAGGGCCCTTAAATGGGGAGACACGATTATGTGTCTACAAAAGCCCCCACTTTGACTGAGGTTCAGGAAACCGATAGTCAAAGTATACAGTGTCGGGACAAAGAAGGATTCTAAATGCTCTGCAGTTTAGAACTGATCTATATACGTATGTCTCTACAAAACAAAGTTTGTACGTAGGACAATCTGATTACCTGCAGAAGAAGATGTTAGCAGATAGGTGCAAACAACTCAGATAAGCACATAATTATGCAATAATGTAAATTTAGGCTCTCTAAGGATTCATGAGACGCTATGCAACTATTAAGGTTATGCAAAGTTAAGGAAGATGACACGTCATGCAAGGTCGGGGTTATGCAAACCTAGGATGTATGTAATGCAATGCAAGATTAGGGTTTTACAAGGCTAGGAGATCTGGATATGTAGAATGATATAGAATGATTCGAAATAGATTAAATGATTTTCGAAAACTGTTTTTAGTAAATAATTGGGGTCCGTAAACGAGGTCCGCATATTACAACTTTTTGGGAGTTTTATTTGATTTGGAGGCACCACCACTTATAGGAAACCCCACTTTGGGTGAGCTTGCCTTGAATTAGGCACCTTGAGCCTTGATTGAAATGTAGCTGATCTGTCTTGAGCGTTAAAAGTTGTCATTGGGGATTCTTCTTTGGGAAGTGATTTAGGCAAAGTCAAGTGTCACCAGAGACCATGGAATTGTCGGAGAGTCCTTAGAGGACAAAGAGAGCTTGGGAATGAAAAATAAAAAGGTTAAATTTGTGATTCAAATAAATATAGGAGGGAAAAGGCTTTAACGAGGCTAGGTTCAGACTCGAGTCTATGTCAGGATCTAGAAAGAGTATGCTCCTGAATTCTTGAAATTCAAATCATGAGACCTTGACTAATTTTATTTTATTGAAGTTGTCGGACCTCGAGATGAGGATTCCTACGTATCCTTCGCGGAATCAGACCATTCGTAGTTCTGGATCTGATTTCTTTTTTTTTTTTTTTTTGGCCCTAACTTTTGCCTAGGTCGCCCTTTCGGGTTTTCAATCTAGCTGGCTTGGACATACCATGGAGAAGGATTTAAGGTTGAATATGAAAGGTTGAAAGGTTGAGGCTTGAGGCTTTGGTGAAGGTTTAATTAGATGGATTAAGGTAAGGAATATGGATTTGGATTATATGGGTTTTAAAGGTTTGATGGATTAAAGGATTTGAATGGGGGTAGAACTTGTGTGCAAGCCCCCTAGCTTGACTTTTATTAATTCTTTGCCATTGGCTTTTTCTTTATTTAACTCTTTTCTTTTTGTCTTGTGCGTTTTCTTTTGCTTTTGTCTTTTTTTTCGCACTTTGAATTATCTCACTTTTTTATTTTTGCCTGACATTGACTTTTTTTTTTTATGTAGTAAGGCTTGCACACAAGCTATTAATTTAGGGTATTTGAAGGTCTGAAGGTTGTTTGCGGAGGTATGATTTCGAAAGGTTATTTGGCTAATGATGGTTTACGGGATTTTATTTTGGCTAGCATGGAGATGGCTTATGAAAGGTGATGGAAGGGAGAGGGGAATAACTTCCGATCCAAAGCATGTCCATTTTTCATTTTTTTTATTTTCAGTTTTTTTTTTTTAATTAATCAAAGTCATTAGGTGATTTAAGTTTCATCATCGAACTCGAAGCATAAATGATGGAGGGAGGCCAATGAAAAATAAAAATAAAAATGAAAATAAAATGAAATGAAAATGGAAATGGAAAGGCTATAATAGATGAAGTCCTAAAGTGACATAGACTCGATGGGAAAGGATAGAAATGACTTAGGGTAAGGACTCTTTGACACATCCTAGGAAACCAGAAACAAAAGTTTAAGCCTGTTGAATTGTTGATGCATTGCCTCAGGGTTGCTGTTGATGTTGATGCTCGTTGTACCAAGTAATAGTAGTCTATTGTCATCTATTATGTTTTTCAGTGTATTTGTAGGATCCAACACTAGATGTCAGATGTTTGAAGTTGTAGGGAGGGACTTATGTCACCACAAACAGAGACTAAAGCAAGTGTTGGATTTAAAGCTGGTGTTAAAGATTACAAATTGACTTATTATACTCCTGAGTATGAAACCCTAGATACTGATATCTTGGCAGCAGTAGAAATGTAGGTTGCACCTTTTGAATTTTCTTTTAGGTGCAGGGTTCGGAGTAGACCCTATGAAAGTGAACGCGCCTCTATTGTGAAAGCGGTAGACCCTATGGAAGTGATCGCGCCTCTATTCTGAAGGCGGTCAAAAGCAATCTTCATGACTCTAAATGAAGTCGGGGTGGTGATAGTGCGATTGATGAGCTTTGGTGTAGGCTCACATTTTATTCCTCCATTAAGCGTTCCTAAATTGTAATCTCTCGATTGGTCTTGAACAAAATCGAGTGGATCTGGTAAATATTAAGAAATGATGCTTGCGAAATGAGAAATGGAAATGGGAATGGGAAATGGAAATGGAAACGGGAAATGATTAATAATGGGTATGATTATAAATGGGTATGGGTATGGGTATGGTTTTTGACTAGTATGGACCTGACCATGATGGAGACATGGGCCTAACTATATGCAAATGCAGACATGGACTAGACTAGACTATGCAAGCAAACTGGATTCCACGACTAGCTTTTGGTGATGATAGGAGAGACTAGATTTTGAACTTACGGGTGAGCAAGCAGGCTAGATTTTAAGGAAGGCTGGACAATAAGGGAGACTAGACTCTTAACTTAAGGCAAGCAGGCTAGGCAACTAGACTTTGAACTTACGGGTGAGCAAGCAGGCTAGACAACTAGACTTCAGAACTTACATTAGACTAAGCAGGCTAGACTCAAAAATTGCCTATGTTGACTTATGGAATGCTAGCTTCGCTAGACTTAGGATTGCCATTATGGTCTTATAGGGATGAGTAGCTTCACTAAACTCGAGGATTTGGGTAGTTATGGATCTGCGGAAGGACCAGCTGCGCTAGAATTAAGGAATTTGGGCCATTATGGACTTAGGGAGGAATGGATTAACCTATAGGTTTGACTTAGACGGGGAGATGCACATGGGCTTGACATTGGAGATGGACTAGGATTGGACTTAGAATGGAATAGACTGGGATTAGACTTGGACTAGGTTTGACATAAACTAGGGTTCACATAAAGATGCAAATGGGCCTAGATTTGAGTTGAACTAGACTTATATGGGCCTAACATGGACTCTAATGCTAGCGGCTTAATATGAATGCATGGATTCAAATTTAGAAGGACCTAATATGAATGCAAAATGGACTTTAATGCATATGGGCCTATAATGAATGCAAAATGGACTCTAATGCATATGGGCCTAAAATGAATGCAAGTAGGTTGGATTGATTGGATTGCATTGAATGAAGGTATTTGGAACGGGCTTAGAATTTTTGAAATTGGTTTTTGAAAGGAACCCCTGTTTTTATCTTTTATTAGGAAAAGATGATGGTTTAATTTTGAAATATATTTTTTTTTTTCAATATGTCTTGTATGATGATGATTAATAAATGTTTTTTGAAAAAGGTAGAATAGACATGGGTGTAGGATTGATTTTGAAAAAAAAAAGTAAGATTTTGAAATTTGTTGAATATGATTGGGTAAAATTGATAGGGAAGATCAGTTGAGTAGCAGGGAGAAGGTAGACATGCCATTTTTAATCATTTGATAGGGTATTGCAACTCTACCATGACCATTTTCTAGATGGAATTTTTTTTTAGGACAGACTCGACCTTGCATGAAAAGACTGATTATTAGGATAGAAGATATTGTTTGGTAAAAGGTGGAGATAGGATTTTCGAAATAGACATGGGATTAGAGATTAATTGGATTTTTTTTTTTAAAATGAGAGGAAAAAGGATGGAGATGTTTTTTTTTATTTTTTGAATATAGATTTTTGAATGAAAAAGAGGATGAAGGTTAATGGAATTATCCGGGGAGATACAACATTGAACCCATTTCAATCGACTATACACAACAAGTAGCAATGATGCGCTAAAATCAAACGGCAAACACGCAAAGCGGAATCAAAGAAGTGAAGAAAGGAATAACGTCAGACGCAATTGCATGCGCTGGACGCGATCTACATGTGCTGGACTCCAGCTGTGTGCAAGGGACTCGAAAGAACAGCGCTGCACACAGACGAAGTGTGGCGAGGGACGCGGGAAACAGCACAGCTGAGGCGGAGACTCAAATTTTACCTTGTACTCATCACGTAAATTCGTTCGATTGTTTTGACTCGAAACATCGATAATATTAAACAATTAATGGCACGTACACGCAAATATGCACAAGTAGGATAATAGTATGCGAAGTTCCAACCTAAAAGTCAAGTTCTACGTTTGAACTATGTTCAGGTTTAGGTTAAGGCTGAAAAGGGTCCATGACTAAGAGATTGATCCCACGCTTCATACCCTGCTTAAAGAGGTGGCCACGTGTAAGACGCACTCCAGTTCAAGTCAGGAACAAGAGAACAATGCCATGGTTAGGTAGGTTTGCTTATCACTAAGATCCAACACTATCGTTCAGGAAGCTTTTTGGAAGGACAAAGCATAAAACCCCGGGGGTGACCTCACACATAGAACATGTGCTAATGAGGCAAGGTAGATTGCCCTTATGGTGGCTGAACAATAACCATGCATATGCAAAACTGTAATTTCATTCTAATGCATAAAAAGAGTATGAATCGTATTTTTTGAGTTTCACCCACTCATTTAAAAAAATTAATTTTTTAAAATCCTCCCCAGTGGAGTCGCCAAATTGTAGGCGTGTTTTTATTTCGCCTACGCGGGATGAGCGCGTATTAGATTTGACTACCCCATTGTAAATGTTTTATTGAAAATTGTTTTGAAGTCGCCAACAATTCATTAAAGGAAGAATCATAAACCTAATTGGATATGGAAAACCGTATGGACAAATTGTGGGACTTATCCAATGTAGATTTCCCCTTCTAGACTCCTTAGATGGTCAAAATGAACAAAAGATTGAGTTCGGGGGTGAGGGTACAAATATGATCATAATGAACCATGTTTGTCCATTGATGGCCTCTACGAAATATCGATTCACAACAAACTTTATGCCAAAGAATAATCATATAATATTTACACTCTAAAAATATTTAGTCTAACTTGGTTTATGAAACACATAAAAAAAACTCTTTTTAGTGACAAGTTATTAGGTAATCAAATTACAGGGAACCTAACAGGTTGCCCAAATTATCTGATTAATATTAGAATAGTTCTTTAGGTCTTTGATTAGCAATAATAACATGTGGGTGATAAAAAAGAATGCATAGAACAATCAAGCAAGCATGCAAATGAAAATAAATAAAAAAGATAAATAAAAGGTTAGAATATACAAAAGAGCAATTAATATATTAACGATCTACATTATGAAGGAAAGTATTAGTAAAATAAAAATAATAGATTATTCAAGGACCCTGAGCATAATACCGTGGCTTGGGTCTGAGAGATTGACAACCTTCAGGACGAGCAATCGTGAAGCCTGAAAATCGAACTTGTATGAAATATTTGAATGTGTTTGTATGTGTTTTGTAGAGAGAATATGAACTTTGTAGAGATGTTCGTAAGTGTATTCGTAATATAAAAGTCGAGAGTTATGTGTGGAAACAACCGTATGAAAAACCGTCTTTAATTCGGAAAATCGAAGCCTATTTATAGGGAAAACGAATCTGCGCTTCACGCGCCATCTGCGCCAGGCGCAATATGACGTGTCTCACGCAAATCCACGTGTCAGGCGCAGATTGGCGCGCCTGACGCGGCATGCCCAGTAGAAAGCGTACACGTGGTACGCGCTTTGAAAAAGATAAGAAAGAAAAGATGCATCACACAGAGAAGTGCGCTTGGCGCATGACTCTATTTGACACATAAGTCTACGTGGCATGACATGTGCGCACGGCACACTGATGTGCGCTAGGCGCACTGCCACGTGCGCTTGGCGCGGGGCTCTGCACTCAGCGCAGGGTGGTGCACTTAGCACACGTTGGTGCGCTCAGCACACCGCCTTGCTTTTGACACGTTTTGACAACTTTTTGATAAAAACGAGTTTTAAAGATTTTCTTTTACTCCCTCCGTCCCAGAAAGATCTGAACACTTGTTGGGACACGTAGTTTAAGGTGATAAGTTGTAGTGTGGTTACCAAATGTTATTTTATTTAAAAAGTAGATGTGATAGGAGTTGGTGGGGTATTTTCTATTAGATGAGAGAGAAACTTAGGTAACTTTTAATTGATAAAAGGTAGAGTGTTGGCCAAACATGTGTAAAAAAAATTAATATATTAATGCTGGGACCATGTCAAAAAAAGAAGTGTTCAAACTAATTTGGACAAACATAAAAGGTAAGTGTTCAGATTATTCTGGGACGGAGATAGCATCTTTTAACTTCGGAAATCTGATTTTACGGGATAAAATCCGATTTTGATTATAAAAAAAAAATATTTTTGAAAATATTTATTTTGTTGAAATAAAACAATCAATGATTATGAAACAATTAATCGGGCTTTTCCAAAGAGTTGGGCTCAAAATATTATTAATTATCATGAATAATTAAGTGTGCTTTAAAATAGGACTTCAACACATTTCGAAATAGTTTTGGGATGGCTCTTCGGACTGTTTTTCCCTTGGGTCGGACCAATTCAGTATGTTTCATCATAGGGCCCTTAAATGGGGAGACACGATTATGTGTCTACAATGAGCGATTGTGGAGAGTTGTAATGATGGGAGATGCACTAGTAGAATAATTGCTTATTGCGACGGTCATTAAGTGGCCTATTGATGCGGTTTTAGCCGCACCGCAATAAAGGGTGCAGCAATACGTCGACCTATTGCTGCGGTTTATTCCCAAAACCGCAGCAATAGGTGCACCTTTTTTTAAAAAAAATATTAATTTAAATCTTCAGACTATTTTTAGCATCAAAATGCAATAAAACCAAAAGTAAATGAAATTACAATGAAAACGACTGATTTCATGCATTCATAATAAAATCAAAAATAATGAAAACAGAAAATTACAATATCCAAATGATGAAATAAAAAAAAAAATTAGATAACCTAATAAAACTAGAACTAAAGAAAAAATTGAAAGGAAGGAAAAAATCGAAACTAATTACATAAAAATGAAAAAAAAAAACCAACAACGATTTCACGTAGACGAAAAGCATGCTTCAGAACAGCCACAAGCCACGAGAGACTGTGATTAAGGAGCCACGAGCGACGGCGATGGCAATCCACGACTGGTTCGAGCGACGGCGACCCACGGTTGATTCGAGCGACGGCGACCCACGTCTGATTCGAGCGACGGCGACGGCGATCCACGACTCACAAGCGACGAAAGACAAGGATGAGAGTATTAGCCACCGGCGACAATTAAGGGAGGAGAGAGGAGAAAAGCTGGAGGAGAGAGAGCGGTTGTGAGGGGAGACACCGAAGGAGGTCGAGGAGGATAGAGTTTGGCCACCGGCGACAATTAAAGAAGACAAAGGAGAGAATTTGGCCCTATTGACCGGCGAAGGAGCAGATTTGAAGGAGGAGCTTGAGGAGTTTGAAGGAGGAAAGAGAAAGGAGTGAAATGAAGGAAAGATGAGCATAGGAGATTTGAAGAAGGAGAGAGAAACCTGAAAACGGCTGAAGATCAAGGGTGAAGTCCAGCCCTAGCGGCTTTAAATCAAATGATATATTGTTGCGGTTCTCCCACAAAACCGCAGCAATAGATTAATATTTAGTAATAAAATTATTTTTTAATCTATTTTTGCGGTTGTGCCTGGGAACCGCAGTAATAGATATGGTCAAACAGTCAACGAAATTTGAAAAAATTTCCCGTTGACACATATTGTTGCGGTTTCCAACCACAATCACAGCAATATGTTTAATTGGATTTTTCTTCTTCTTTTTCGTGGTTTATTGCTGCGTACAGGTAAACCCGCAGCAATATCACCACAGCAATAAACAAAAATTATACTAGTGATGGTTACTTTTTGAAAGAAAAGACGTGCAACAGTTATTTCGCATATTTCAAGGATCGGTAATTAATCATGTGGGTAGTGGGGAGTTGTAATTTTCCTTTTTGAATTTTTGGCACAATTCCCAAGCAAAATTAGGGGCAATTGTTGTGTGGTAAATTCCGGGTTGTACTTGACCAGTTTTGGCGACGTGTCCAGAGATAGGACATGTCCAGATTTCGTCTACATGACCGTCAAGCATGTGTTTATATTTCGTGTTGAATAAAGCCAACATCTGTTGGGCAGTTTAGATAATAAAGGTTAAAGCTCGCCACAATATAAGGAATCTCCAACAGAAATATCTATCATCTCCAATAACCAATAACAGTAACTTAGCTAGGGTTGTTTATTATAAATAGATATATATAGTCATTCATAAGGCATCAGATTACGGAATACTTCTCTTCTCTTTCTTCTCAGTACTCTTGTATTTTCATAGATATACTTGCAATAATACGACGATCAAATATTCTTATTCATCCATCATAAAACACTTAGATTGATTGCCTAACTATTCTTGGTAGATTAATCCATCTTGGTGAAATTTATCCGAAACATATACCATCCTATAATAAGCATTTCAATTAATGGGCATGATACAATTATACTATCCACAGTATATCAATTGAGGACAATCATCATACAGTTACACTATATACATAATATGAACATTGAGAAACACTTATAGAAAGAGACTATTCTAACCCAACGAAAATTAATGTTGAATAGAAAAAAGTTGGGAAATTCTCAGTGGTAGCCTTCAAATTTGGCTTTTTATCATTAGTAGCCAAAAAAAAGTTTGATTATCAGGATTAGCCTTGAGGTTTTGGCTATACTTGAAAATGTTGCATTAACAACGATTTTTCGTTAAAAATGATTGTTGAAAGGGTTGTTTTTAACTAAGTATAGTTCCATAAGCTAGAATGATATGAGTTTCCTTTATAAAATCTATTTTGCCTTCGTGTCTTATTAAAAACTTATTTCACTCTATTTTACAAAAGATATGAACAAAAGAAAGTTTGTCAAGGGCAATCTATGTTATTTTAGACACTAGAGACCTTAATTACGCTAAAAACAATCTTATTAACAATTGTTTATGGCAGAAAATGGTTGATAGTACGACATTTTCAAGTATAGCCAAAACCTCAAGGCTATTTCTGATAATCAAACTTTTTTTTGGCTACCAATGATAAAAAGCCAAAGTTGAAGGCTACCACTGAGAATTTCCCAAAAAAGTTTAACATGAACCAAATAGTAAAAAATTCAAGGTTAGCCTTATCGGTTGGAGACCCTGTTTCCACTCTTATGACAAGGGTTCAATTCTTATCCCTTGCAAAGTGAGATTCACAATTCCCCCTTGCGCAAGGGATATTTTTTTTTTTGAATGGGAATGGAGAAATTATCATTAATAAAACGCCATACGACATCAACAATCATAATAATCCTTACATAAAAGATGCTCGAAAATATCAATCTGAAAGTTGTCATACACGCTACTAATGTAGACGCTTCGAGTCCGGTGTCGTGATATGGTAACATTCCAACCATAATCGATTTTAGATGACTCAACATCGTTATAGCCTGATGTAATAGTAACCTGGAATTTGACCTTCATCTCGATATTCTTGATTTTCAGTCGGATAGTATGATTTCCCAAATCTACAAAACGATGCTTCACCAGTTCCACAAATCTGCAAGACGAAACTTCCAAATCTATATCTCTGGATCCATACACAAAAATAAACAAAAAAAACAGGACTAATTGACCCACCACGAAGGGGGTAACTCCAAGTTCCATGAAGGGAACAAAAGCCATCACACAAATAGGACTTATTGAAACCATAAACCTAGCGAAATAAAAAAAAAAAAACAAAAAGAGAAAAAATAAAGGGATGGGGAAGAGGGCTCGACGGCCACCAGCGAGGCAGCAGCTGTCGAGCCCCCAACCGCTTGGGGTTTTCGATGAAGATGGGGTTCTTTGAAGAATGGTTTATTTATAGTTTTGTTTATTAATCGCACATTGATTCTTGAAATACTTCTAGTACGCTTGTGCAAGGGATATTTTGTTTTGCCTTAAAAAATGAACAAAATAGTAAAAAAAGTAGGGCTGGCAAAAGTTGACCCAATCTGATAACCCGACCTAAAACTAGTCTGAAAATTCCGGGTTTTGGTTGAGATTTCCGACCTGAAATAAAAAATAGGCTAACTCAACCCGGCCTGAAAATATAATGGGTTAGGTTCGAGTTGTTTTTTTGAACCTGAAAATAACCGAAAGACCTGAAAATAACCCACACTTTCTTAACTTAGCGTGTATAATTGAATTTCATTTCAGGTCATTTTGGGTCGGTTTCAGTTCAATCCGAAATTGGTCGGGTTTGGGTTATGATTTTCGACATGAAATTAGAATCAAGTCGGGTTTGGGTTAGGGTAAGTGACCTGAAATATAAACCAGGTCAACTTGAAATTGACCCAACCCAACCTAAAAAAAGTAAAAGAAAGATTCAATATATCATATATGCCCCTGTCCCTCCTTTCTCCCCTAAAATAAAGAAACGAAAAGAGAGACTGCATACCTCCCAGCAATACCTGTACTAATAAATTCTTTTAGGTTTCAACAATAAAAGTCATTTCTATATGGCATACACAAGGGGTTGAGAAAGGGGAAGAGAAACTTCAGAAGAGCTTAAGATAAGGATGAAATTCAAAACTTAATGTACAAGGCAAGATTGCCCTTTTTCTACTTTATGAATCTGGTGGGCATGAATTCATTGATTCTGAGAGGAAGACCATAGAATTCTTCATTCCGCGCCTCGCCATTCCTTCTTTGAAAGGGAATCCACCATGGGACACCTCTTTCAACAGCGGCATCCCTTGTTTCTAGAGTGGTATCAAGCAGAGTCCCAACAATCATGGCCACCATAGCAGGTGATGAAAGAATCGTATTTAATATATCATTGAACTGCAAACATCAGAAACATCCATCAAAAAGGATCAACCTCATGTAGAGATACAGGACTCTATGAGCTTGTTCTTGATTAACCTGATCTATTCTGTTTAATTCCTACTTCTAACAAACTCTTATAAAATCAACAAGCATAATCAATAGAATATTTGAATACACTATGATACTCGGACTTGGGTACTCGTGTTGGACACAAGTATATATCTAAGTACCTAACGGGTATTTCATGTAAACACCGATGTCGGAGTGTCATGGATCCAACAGAAAGGTGACATTGCATATAAGAAATACATATTTCATTTACACAAAGGTGATTTGATCAATGCTACCCAAAAACTTCATCGTAATCTATCAAAATTCTGAGTTTTTCATGATTGTATAACTTGATCTGTCTCCATCCAGAATACTCACATGTACTATTATAAATCATGCCGTATAAGGATATTTTACTGTCCATCTTCAAGCAATCACATTGCACACAGAGTGGAAAAAAAACACAGAAAAAAAATGGTGTGTGAATATATCACTTAGTGTAGATAACTTACCCATCCAGCACCAGTGTTAACAGGCCCATGATTTGCTGCCATGGTGTAACTCATAAAGTAATACGGTATTGATATTCCAAGAAAAAGACTCAGCCCCAAAACATACATATTTCTCATGGAATTATTGTTTGTAAATTGAATAAAGGAAATCCCATTAGCAGCTGCAAAGGCATAACTAGTTAGTAGGCATTGATGATAAGTTGACAACTATTATGTACCTTAGCCAGCAAAATGTGCATAATACTATAAAAGTTTATTAGAAAAGGTCACTAACCAACTATTCCATAAAGAATGCAATATATGGCAGCAAATATTGGTAAAGGGATTGACGCAAAAAAGGCTCCAAATTTTCCTGTAATAGAAATTAGACAGACGGTGACTAGTTTATAAATATGACCATATGTGTACTTCATGAAGGCTATGACTGTAGCTGGTAACCAGAACTACTCACCGAATATGGAGAAAAAGATCATGAAAGCTGTGGAGACTTGAACAACTCTCCTACTTCCAACATATGTCAGTCCAAGGAGTCCAACATTTTCCCTGCAAAAAAACTCGAGTCAATGTTATGAGACATTTAGCAGCATGGGCAAGGTGCTGAAAACAACTTGAGAGTTGATACGAATTCAGGAACCTTCTAAAAATTACTTCCCCGAGAAAGAAATGAGAAAAAACAACAATTTGGTGAGGGGGACGGAGGAAGAAACAAGAATCGTCAATAAGAGCCTGCAAAGATCCATGCAATATTGGCAGGGTCTTTGGAGGTCTAATCATATGCAACAGTGCCCCTGACCAATTGGGATCAATGGGGAGCAATAGTTACTGCCATCAAACTGTTAAGACACAATAATGGGTACTTCTACTGTCATAAGTGAAAGCCTAAAGAAGCTACCTCACAGAGAAATTTACTTTCACTAAGGAGTTTCATTGACATCCATTCTCTCTCATTGCACTCAATATGCTATTTGAAGGCCAAATGTCTGAGTTACTGTCATAAGTGAAGCCTAGAGAAACTTATTTTCACTATGGAGCTTCATTGACATTCATTCGCTCTCACTGCACTCGATCTGCTTTTTGAAGGCCGAAGGCCCCAAGTTCAGAATTTCACAGAGAATCTAGATGATAACCAAAACAATTAATTATTAACCATGTGCAAAGAAACTATTTGTTGTATAGCACCCTAAAAAGGTATGCAAAAATGATGGTTCAGCTTGCCAGCAGAAACATGCCTCTGAACACTGCATAAACAGGGCACTTACACAGAAGCAGTTGTACCAACAATCGTACCAAATAGCCCATCCAGTAGCATGCTTATACCCTGCATGCCGAAAGAACAAAAAAATATTAGCCTATATTACTCAATGCTTGATAGCCAAATTACTAACATTATCTATCCCTAACCTGCCACCCAACGCTTCTGCTCAGCACATGAGCTGGAGGAGGAGTAGCACCAGATAGGCGGGCAGCCGCATAAAATGTTCCAGTTGTCTGCACTAGGAAAAAATTGCTCTTACAGATGGAACATATAATCATGAAGTTGCTAACATCATATTGCTGAAATGTAGCTGGTCCACTACTTACCTAGGAGAGCTTTTAACTACAGCATCTAATATCATAGAATTCAAAATATGAAAACACATGGAACGTTTTCGAAATATATATAAATGTCATCAAACCTCAGCTGATGAAACAAGTGCTGCACCCATCATCCCAAACACACTGCCTGCACTGAATATAGGGGAACCCCACTGGAAAGGGTATGGAATTTTTATCCTATAAAAATTGCTCAAAAAAATTAGAAGAAGATCAATAAACGGGTCTGATTTTACAAAAAAACTGATCCATATAAAAGAAATTAGATATATACTCAAGTATATAACAAACATCCACGGACATACCATGGAGCAGACGATATGAGAAAGGAGCGATCTGTACGGCAACTCATCTGAGTCTGCTTCTTGACTCTATTATAGACGCCACCAGCAGTCAGGATGGCTGCAAAAGCCCAGATGAATCCTAGGCAAAGCAGCAGGGCATATCTTTCTAAAATAGGGTGTGCTCTAGGGTGGAGACGCTTAGCATACTGCAAATCAACATAGAAAAAGTTATATGCTCACATTGACCCTATGATGATGATTGATGACAGAAATTGACACAAGTCATATCTGAAATACCTGTTGGACAAGAACCAGTAGTACTAGCATTGGCAGGCCAATCTCCACACAGTTTGCAAGCTTTCATAAAAGATAATGCAGCACAAGGATTTCATCAATTATATTTAACAGCACATAACTCCAGATAATCTTTCTCAGACAATATAAGTAGAAAAATACCTGTGGAAAGCCTCTTGCAAAAAGACCAAGCCCGATAAGTGAAACAATAGGCACGATGACAACTGGACTGAAGAGCCTGCAGTAATATATAGTGAGAAAGAATGAGATGCGAATGAAAGCTTCCAGGTTGCCTCCGAGGAATTCGCTAAGCATCACCATCACTAAAATGAGAGTATCAGAAGTGTATAATCAAAAAGAAAAATATATTCACAGGACGAAAATTCCCCACCTCGTGAAGTTTCCCCATCCTTTGCTAAATCCAAGGATGATGCTGACAAAAGATGATACTATCAAAGATCCTTGAATAGTCCTTATATTGTGGATAAACCTCTGCAAAAACAAAAATAAATGCACTCAGCTTCTGTAGAGATATATTCTTCAAGACAAAGTCGCAAAACGTAGATTAGGAATGGCTCTAAGTAAAACTCGGCACAATAAAAACAACAGCTTGCTCTGAACCGAACTTCCAGTTAGGAGGCAAGATTAAAAGTTGAGACAGAGTTGCAATAACCCGCATAATCCAGCTTACTAACATACTAATTATACTGCATAAATATACTTCACAATCACCACTTTTCATAAACATACTTCATTCACAAACATACAATTCTCTTTTCCCATAATTCCCAATTTCGGACAAGAAAGCGCAATTCTATTCTGATAATCTCAACATTCATTCAAATCCTTGGATTTTTAGTCATAATTCATAACAGAAGTATAATAAACATTTCCTTTATTGAAAGTACACATGCGAACATGTTAAACACAAACATACTACTTCTTTCTATTTTAAACTAACAAGGTTGGTAGAGCATTGTGTACCTTTAATCCTACAGCTTAATATCACCTGATAAGTACTCCAAGGGCTCTGATATTTTCTTCCAATCAACCTAAACTCACGTTTGCTTCTATTTGGCAACCTTTTTCTCTAATCTAACACTTCCCCGCTCTGCACCATATGCAAGAACAGGCGGAAAGGAGAGATAGTTCTCATCTGGGCATCTGATTTTTGGGGTGAAGAAAACTATGTGGATATCCCCCTACTTATAGCTAGGAGTGGGGCCGAATTGGTTCCATAATTTACTGAATTTAGAAAGGTCATTTTGGTCATTTATTTTCCCACGGGTTAGCTGTTTACAATTTCTGATTAAGTAAAACCTTGATCTTTAGCTTCCAAGTTCCAATTAACAATATCAAGAACTCAATTAACCTAAACATTCATCTCATGCCTTAAAAAAGTTCTAATTGGTATTCTTAAGCTCCATTCATTACACATAATTCAAGCAGTCATACAATAACTTCCTAACACAAGAACAAGTCGTGTACCACATGATACATCTCTTCTTTAACATAATATTTGAGTTGATATATTAATTAATCATAATTACGCACTAAATCTAATCTTAAGGGTAGGGTTATTACAAGAGTACAATCAACTTTTAGCATGAACAACATGTCACACTAGTTCCTATCAGTTGTACTTCATAAGCCCAGTCGCCCAGATGTGCCTTCTTCACCTAGAGAAAAACAATAATGAGTTATCTAAGGTGAGATTGAGACATCGAGTAAGTAAAAATGGAAGCTCTACCAAAAGAAAGCAATATTTTTTTACAAAATCTATATCATACTATCCGTTCCTATTTAATCTACACAAACTCCATTTTGGACCGTTCCTTTTTAATCTACACACTATATTGCTTTTTCTATTTTTAAACACATGTCTCATTTACTTTCTCCACTTTTTTAACCGATGTGGTCCACTTTTTAATTTATTAACTTGCCTTAAAATTTTCACTCTCCACCTTGTTACTTTCTCTCACTCATCCTATTTCTCTCTTCACCGTTTTAGTTTCTCTCTCTCACTTTTCCCGTTTCTATCTCCATCTTCTTAGTTTCTCTCTCACACAATCAACTTACTCATTGGTTCTCCCCCAAAGTGAAGTGAATAAATTATAAAGAAATGGAGGGAGTACAATCTAGTGAACTTGTTTTTGACTTGCATTCCATTCCATATGGTGGCCAACATAGATCTAATACAACTACTGGCAATAAAGGAGAGCCATCATTTCATTTACATGTTACACGTTGAGTACACTCATGATATTTAAAGTTGCTTAATTTTAGTCGCTTTGGGGAACGTCCTTTTATCATTCATTTCAGTAAATGTCTTTAGCTACATTGCACACTTCCCATAAATAATAGGAGACAATACACACGTGATGTCTTTCTCATGCTAGCCACTACATACCAATTGGTCCAACATATCCCAATAATATATTTAGGCATGAATTGAAATAAATGAAAAGATGTTACACTTCTCAACATTAAATGATAAAATTATAAAAACAGGAAATAAACAACTTGAATAATACAGTCAACAGAGAAAATAGTGTGACCTCCTACCTGGTGTTCACTATCATAATTTCCAGCACTATTGTCATTGATGATTGTCATAACAGGTATGATGTACGCATATGATGGACCCATCACAACGGGAAGTCTAGACCCTATCAAGGTTTGGATAAGTGTATTAATTCCCGACATAAGGAGTAGACATTGAATCACACGAGCTCTATCCCCCTAACAAAAAAGAAAATATACATTGAGACTTAAGAATTTACGCAGAAACAAAATATAGTTTAGCACAATATGCCGTCAACATCCACTTCCAAACACAAGTAGATAGGTGATAAGAACTTACAGCGTTGCCACCCATTAAAGGAACAATGGAGTTAGTGATCAAGACACTTGTTCCGAGCATCACAATGTAGTGCTGAAATCCCAGTATGCATGTTTGATCTGAAAATATAGTTAATTAATGTAAAAAAGTGAGGAGAAGAGCGGAGTTATGTGGAAAATAACATTTTCTCATTTTCTTAAAATTTTCTCAATGAATCATTCAAAAATTCTGCTGTTACTCATGTGTAAAGAAATAACAATAGAAGCACTAAGAATAAATTACATAAATCACCAAAAAAAAAAAAATCGCTACATCCACAAGCAGAGGCACAAATCACTATGTAGGATCACAGAATACACAATTTTCAATTTGTCTTTATCAAAGAGATTGATACAGTAACCTTTATTGTAACTACATAGACCAAAGTATAACTCCAGGCCCTAAAACCAATATTTGTCTATTGCAGACCTAAAGGGGACCCTCTGCAGCCGCAGAGTACCTCCGAGGTTAAAGGAAAAGTTCTATAGGAGGTCAATTAGACCATTACTAGACAGAGGTTAGAATGTGCTATGAACTCAGCAACACAAGCAACTCAATCACAGCACAGGAAGGTTTATAGAACCCAGATAGTGATTGTATTGACAAATCAAGGTGACTCAATCAATTACAATCCTCAACCTTTCGAGAGGGTTGAGTCTCTCCCACTTTCTCTTTCTACTACTCTCTGTATTTTCATCCCCCACTACTCATACCTCTACCCTTATTTATACCCTTTTCAGTGAGCTAACAGAATGCTCTAACAAACTCTGACAGCATATTACTAATTTAATTAACTAATTACAATATATAGCTAATTAATGAGATTTCCTTAATTGCCCTTCCTGGCCTTTCTAGAGTAAGTGAATCTGATAGGAGGCCTCGGCCCATGGTGTGTTGCATTACCCCCTTCCCAAAGAGCCACCTTGTCCTCAAGGTGAAAAGAAGGAAAGAGGTGCAATATCTCCTCGTAGTGCTCCCAAGTGGCATCAAAAGTAGGCAAGTGTTTCCATTCAATCAAGACTTCCAATCCTCGAGGGGAGGGTCTGGTGCCCAACACCGCAACTGGCTCCACCTGTATGACCATGTCAGCACCCAAGTGAGGGGGTAGGGTAGGAGGGACCGGCTGAGTGCCCACAGCAGCTTTGAGTTGAGAGATGTGGAATACATTATGTATCTTGGCTGTCTGGGGAAGCAGTAATTGATAGGCAACCTTCCCAATTCTTTGGGTTACCTCAAAGGGTCCAAAGTACCTTGGAGCAAGTTTAGCATTAGGCTTCTTGGCTACTGAAATCTGTCTGTAAGGCTGGAGTTTCAGGTAGACCTTGTCACCAACTTGAAACTCCAAGTCTCTCCTTTTGTAATCTGCCTGTTGCTTCATGCGATGCTGGGCTCGTGCCAAATGAGCCTTCAAATCATCCAGTATGGCATCTCGTTCCAGCAGGGATTCCTCCAATGAACAAACAGCAGTAGTACCGTGAGTATATCTGAGGAGGTGAGGGGGGTCCCTGCCATATAAGGCTTTGAAGGGACTACAATTAGTGGAAGAGTGAGTGGAAGAATTGTACCAAAACTCTGCCCAAGGCAGCCACTGCACCCAAGAGGAAGGTTTGCCCATAATAAAACACCTTAGATAGGTTTCTAGGCATTTATTGACCACTTCTGTTTGGCCATCTGACTGAGGGTGATAAGCTGAACTCCTGTGCAGTGCAGTGCCGTGAAGCTTAAATAATTCCTTCCAGAACAAACTCATAAAGATTTTGTCTCGATCAGTTACAATGGTGACTGGAAACCCATGCAACCTGATGACTTCTTTGATGAAAGCTTCTGCCACTGAATGAGCTGTAAAGGGATGCTTGAGAGCCAAAAAATGGCTATATTTAGTTAGCCTGTCCACTACCACTAGGATCGTGTCAAATCCTTTGGACTTAGGTAAACCCTCCACAAAGTCCATAGATATGTCTTCCCACACTTGAGAAGGAATAGGAAGTGGTTGTAACAGTCCTGCAGGTTGCAAGGTGAGATACTTTTGCTGTTGGCATGTGTTGCAAGATTTCACATAAGAGGAAATGAACTTCCTCACCCCAAGCCAGTACCACTCTTGAGCAATCCTCTGGTAGGTCTTGAACTCTCCGGAGTGTCCACCAATAGGGGAATCATGGTAGGCATTCAATATGGCAGCAACCATAGTGGATTGTTTGGGTATCACTAACCTGCCCTTGTACTTCAGCAGCCCTGAATCCATGGTATATCCCCTAGGAACCTGTTTCCCTTCAGTGATGTCCTGTTGCAGCTGAGAGATGAAAGTGTCTTGCTGTATCTCTTTCTGCAAAATCTCCCAGTTAATGGAATGAGAGGAGATAGCTGTGCTAAGCTCCAAAAAATCAGGGAATTCTCGAGAGAAGGCATCTGCTACAGTATTGGAGGAACCAGTCCTATAGCAGATGTCAAAATTAAACCCCATGAGCTTGCTGACCCACCTCTGGTACTCTGGTCCAATCTCTCTCTGCTCCAACAAGAACTTGAGACTCTGTTGGTCAGTCTTCACCACAAACCTCCTGCCTAACAGATAATGTTTCCATTTCAACACAGCCAATACAATGGCCATGAGTTCCTTCTCATAGATGGACTTCAATCTGGCCCTACTTCCCAAAACCTTGCTGAAAAAGGCTATAGGGTGCCCCTCTTGAACCAAAACAGCTCCTAACCCATATCCTGAAGCATCAGTTTCCACAATGAAAGGCAATGAAAAATCTGGCATCTTTAGAATAGGAGCCTTAGTCATGGCAGCTTTTAAAGTGTTGAAGGCAGCAGTAGCCTCTACAGTCCAACTATAATTATCTTTTTTTAGTTGTTCTGTTAGAGGTAGAGCAATGTGAGCATACCCCTTGATGATCTTTCTGTAGTAACTAGTCAATCCTAAGAACCCCCTCAACTCCTTTAGACTCTTAGGAATTGGCCATCTAAGCATTGCTTCAATCTTGCCCATATCAACCGCTACTCCGTGACTAGAAATTACATGTCCCAAATATGCAACCTCCTTCTTCCCAAACTCACATTTTTTTCCATTCGCATAAAGTTGTTGTTTCTCAAACACTTCTAACACCTGTTGCACATGTTGGGTATGTTCCTCCTTGGTCTTACTGTAGACCAAGATATCATCAAAAAAAACCAGAACAAACTTCCTCAAAAAAGGTCTAAACACCTCATTCATTAAGGCCTGAAAGGTGGCAGGGGCGTTGGTAAGCCCAAAGGGCATGACCAACCACTCATAGTGACCTTCATGGGTTCTGAAGGCAGTTTTGTACACATCCTTTTCCTTCATTCTGATCTGGTGATAGCCAGATTTTAAATCCAGTTTAGTAAACACTGTGGCACCATGGAGTTCATCCAACAGTTCATCAATGATAGGAATAGGGTATTTATCAGGAACTGTGACCTTGTTTAAAGCTCTATAATCCACACAGAATCTCCAGGACCCGTCCTTTTTCTTAACTAACAGAACTGGGCTAGAAAAAGGGCTTTGGGAGGGTTGTATTATCCCAGCCACCATCATGTCACCAATCAACCTCTCCACTTCATCCTTCTGTGCTTGTGGATATCTGTAAGGCCTAACACTCACTGGGTCAGTGCCCTCTTTGAGTGTAATCCCATGTTCCCTCCCTCGTATAGGAGGTAACCCCATAGGCATGTCAAACACCACCCTATAGGACAACAAGGTTTCCCTCAAGAATTCTGGCACCTCACCCCACTCCTCTAGTGCTTCCTTCTGTTCACCAATCCCTCCTTCCAGCAAGTTACATTCAACTAGCACCCCTGATCTTTCCTTCTTCAATGTTCTTATCATGGCTTTCAAAGAAATCCTAGTTCTGCCCAACCCAGGATCCCCCTTCAAGGTAAAGGTATTTCCCCCTATTTGAAAAGTTAGGGTTTGTGTTTTCCAATTGGTAGTCATAGTTCCCAATTTCTCCAGCCACTGGATTCCCAATATTAAGTCTGAATTTCCTAAGGGTAGGGGCAAGAAATTCTCCTTAACAGTAAGGCCTTGAATCTTCAGTTTAACCACCACACACTCCCCCTGCCCTTGCACTGACTCACCCGTTCCCAAGGATACTCCAAAGACTCCAGTAGGTGTGAGGGGTAATCCCAATTTTTCTATGGTTTGGGTGGAAATGAAGTTGTGAGTAGCCCCTGGATCCACCATCACCACTACTTCCTTTCCATTAATAATTCCCACCATTTTTAAAGTTTTTGGGCTGGTTAATCCCATGACAGAGTTAAAGGAAATTTCTGGGTTAAGAGACTCACCGTATGGATCAGGCATAAATTCTCCAGGAATGCTCAGCTCCCCTGGTTGCTGTTCATCATCTTCCCCATCATAAGTCAACAATACACTTAGCTCCTTTTTCTTGCAACGGTGGCCTGGGCCCCATTTATCATCACATTTAAAACACAGGCCCTTTTCACGTTTGCTCTGCAATTCCTTCTCACTCAGTCTTCTTATTTCTCCCATGGGTTTGTTTACTGAAAAAGAAGAAGTGGTTGATTTTGGACTGTTAATGTTAGAGTTATCACTGGGAGAATAGCTCGTTGGGTTAGAGTAGGTTTTATGGTGAGGGAAAGAATTTCCTGAGTTGTATCCTCCTTTATAACTCGTCAGCCCAGGCCCGCTTTTCTTTTCTTTTATCAGCTTATCCTCCACTTTGCCAGCCAGCTCCATGGCCTGGTCCACGCTCCTAGGCCCAAATAATCGAACCTCGGCCCGTACTTCTTCCTTTAACCCCTTAATAAACTGGCTTCTAGCAATTTCTTCCGGAATTCCTTTTAATGGGGCAATCATCTCGATAAACCTTCGGGTATAATCACGAACGGTCCCTTTTTGTTCCACCGATAGCCACTGTTCATGCAAACTTCCGGTGGAGGTTGCCCTAAATTTCCGGAGCAGCAGCGATTTCATCTCTTCCCAGCCGACCAATCGGGTGGCGTGAGACCTCCCACCGGTACCACAACAAATAGCGTCGCTCTCAAGCGCCACCACCGCAGCCTCCATTTGCTCCTCCTCCGTCAGGTGGTAGAACTTAAAGTAGCGCTCCGCCCTGAGAATCCACCCGTCGGGATTTTCGCCACTAAAAAGGGGAAGATCTAACTTCTTGTGCTTCCAATGAGACCTTCCCTGACTTCCTCCCATCATCTCCTCATCTCCGGTTCTGCCAAATCCATCTCCGACAATTCCGGTTCCGCCAAATCCTCCTCCTACATCTCCGATTCTGCAAAAACCACCACCGTTCTGAGATCCTCTTCCCCGACCATTTTCCTCCAACATCTCCACCTCCTCTTCACGTCGACGTGGACGATCTCTCGGAGGACAACACCTCGGCACGGAATCTCTCCTCGTTCTTCTTTAAATTGATTCATCAACTGATTATACTTGCTCCTTCGATCTCTCGATTTTTTCCTCCAATCGAGTCGAGTTGGCCCCCCAAATCCGTATGAAATTGAGCCGACATCTTCTCCAAGCTCGACGCCAAACTCTGTATTCCCCGAGTAACTTCTCCTACTGCCGGAAGTCACCTCTTCGGTGATGGTCGCCTTAAGGGCAAAGAACCTCCACTTCTAACTGCTCCAACCGTTGAGAGTGTGTTCTAGTCATCATTTCCCGTTGATGGAACGAAACCGCTCGATACCAAGTTTGCTATGAACTCAAGAACACAAGCAACTCAATCACAAGACAGGAAGGTTTATAGAACCCGGATAGTGATTGTATTGACAAATCAAGGTGACTCAATCAATTACAATCCTCGACCTTTCGAGAGGGTTGAGTCTCTCCCACTTTCTCTTTCTACTACTCTCGTATTTTCATCCCCCACTACTCATACCTCTACCCTTATTTATACCCTTTTCAGGTGAGCTAACGAGAATGCTCTAACAAACTCGACAAAGATATTACTAATTTAATTAACTAATTACAATATATAGCTAATTAATGAGATTTCCTTAATTGCCCTTCCTGGCCAATCTAGAGTAAGTGAATCTGATAGGAGGCCTCGGCCCATGGTGTGTTGCAGAATGTTGGCATCTAGAAAGGATCATATTGAGCATATGGGTGCGGCAGAGATGTGAGATGGACGCATGGGAACACCTTAGGGGGTATAACTTGATTAAAGATAATTTGGAGAAAGGTAAGAGTTGCATATTTTTAGATTAGATGAAGATGAACCGACTATGTTAGATTGGGCATGTATGTCGACCAGAAGATGCACTGGTAAGGAAGGTGGAGAGTTGGGATTATTATAAAATTCTAAGAAGTAATGACGGCTAAAGTAGACTTGGATTAAGGGAGTTCAAAACGATATGGAGAAAATGGGTCTGCAAGAGGTGAATGGAGGAGAGTGATATGTCCCAGCAAAAACTTCCTGGCCTATGACTCAAAGTGACCGGTAAGTGATTTTGAATTCAATGCATCCAAACAAAGAGAGTAGGCCTAAGATACAATTATTAAGACAACGCCATCCCAGCACATGTATCATTTGACTTACAACATACAACCTTGTGCATACACTAAGACGAAATTCACAGGTTTTCGCCAAATCACTGCCTGAAATAATGATTACACATGTCATCTCTAAACAACAGAAAACCTTAATTTCATCCATTCACCCAATTACACCACCATATCACAATCGTCCGATTGCAAATTATTTACGCATCTCAGGCAGAAGTTCTGTGTGCACGAAGATTGAGATAGAGCAAGAAAAGACTTGGACTTGTAGCAGTCTTGCATGGCTGCCAAGTACAGGGCCCAGTAAACTGCACAATCCCTGGTCAGTGAGACAAGGCCATGCAAATGTGTGTGCGGGGCGAGTGAGCACCAATCTGTGCCTGTACTTTGAGAGTTTTGTGAGTTTGGCATGTCCATTCTAGCCTCAAACACACACTCGTGTCACTTATCCAGTTTTGCCAATACCTGATTCTCGACTACTTGAGTTGTTTTCTTGCTTTAAGAAACATACACACTGCTACTTCTGACCCTAATTTAAGATTCAGACTTCAATATGATTAGACCCGACCTCATTATTATCAATAAGCTTAGACTACTTTAGGGAGAGGTTGTTGGAGAGAATTCAAGCCTTTGCTTATTTGATTCAACATACCATATTTAACGTTTTGCCTAAGTTTCACTTTCCTCACCATAATCTAGCTATGAACTTTTTTCCTTCATCGTCTTACTTATTTTTCTTTTCGTTAAGTGTGAGTGTTAAGAGTTATATACTGGTATGGATTGATTGCATGAAGAACCCCAGTTTGATTAGATTATACTTCATCTTCGAAATTTTGTTTTACGAACAATACTTAACTACAAATAGTATTGTTGAGTTCGATTAGATTTTAGTGATCTGTTTCCATATGCACAATCCTTTCAATAAGATGGACATGAATTAATCACCGTTCCCAATTTCACCACCTTCTCACTGATGCGAGATATGGGCCCCACTTGGGTCTCAATATCCTGATATTACGGGGCTGGTGCACTCCCTGAATAATCTTAGAATTTGGAGATAAGTTGACTCATCAATTATGCAATCCATGATTCGCGATATATTGATATATTATTATATTAAGATCAAATCTATGGGTGTCCAAAGAACACTTATAACACTTGCAGTAACTCACCTTAAGTATTCATGTCAAATCTAACATAAAAAAATAGAAAAAAGTATAAGCACCTACTTTCACCAAAGTTGAAATTATTTATACTAAACTATAGCTTATCCTGGCATAATAAAACTTACTTTTACACATTATAAATGATGTTTGCTAATAATAATTTCTAGTATTACTAATTGTAGGCATAGGATGAGTTGAGTATTTGACTACCTCATCGTAAAGGTTTTAGTTTTGAAAATATTTTGAAATAAAGAAATCACCAACAAGTCTTTAAAGGAAGACTCATAAACCTAATTGGATTTTGGAAAATCTTAGGGGCAACTTAGGCACTTATCTAATGTAGATCTCCTCGTCATGACTTTATAATTGGTCAATGAAACAAAGAGTGAGTTCGGTGGTGAGGGTAAGAATATGATCAGGAATCACATTCGCCCATTGTTGTCCTGTACTTGATACGATTTATGTCTAGGTTCATGCAAATAAAAAACCTAGCAATATGTTTTAGTATTCTAAAAATTAATCTATGTTGCTTCACTAAACACAAAAGATTAATTTTTGATGACATGTTATTAAAGCAATCAAATTACAGGAAACCTAATTCAATAGTCCAAATTATCTTAATTTAGCATTACAACATTCATTTAGGTCTTCGATTAGCAGAAATAAGCATGTACGGTGATGAAAGCATTAAAGCATATGAACATGGATGTCAATATAATATGAAGCTACATATAAGAAATATAAAAAGGATAAATTTAGAGAAGAATATACATGAAAGCGTTAATTCCTTCAAGATCTAGATCGTGAAAAGGAGATTGTTAATAAAATAAGAATTAAATGGAAATTGACCCTATATGCAGAAGGAGCAATCTTGAAGCTTAAAGTATGGAATTAATGGAGGTTTAATGTGTGTGAATGTATGTTTGAAGTGTTTTCATTGTATGTACGTATGTCGAAGTTTCGTGGTAAAAGTACGTATTGAAGTCTCTATGAAAGTCCGTATGAAAGTTTGTAAAACGTTCATCGAAAACAAGACTATTTATAAGATAAACAAGTCCGGAAATCACGCGGAGACGATAAAACGTAGTGTGCGCTAGGCGGACAGGCCTTGCACAGGCGTCATGCTTCAGCGCACTCCACGCTTTGTTTTGCCTAGTGTCTCGATGTTGAGCGTGCGCATGCTGGTGCTCGTGATGCAACGCAGATATGAGCGGTTTACCGAAATTAAAAGACTCCCTTAATCTTTTATCTTTTGAAGTCCGAAATCAGTTATCTTAAGGAATAAAATATGATTTTCAAAATATCTTTTGATTTGGAAAATATTTATTAAAAATACAATTAATTATCATAAATAATTATTTGAGCTTTTAAAATTGGGCTTGGAGAATGCAATTAATTATCCTATATAATTAATTGGGCTCTTAAAAGTGGGCTCCGTATTATTTTAAACAAATAAATAGACTTTATGTTTGTAAAACGATTTTGGCCTTAGCTTTTTAGATTGTTTTTCTTTTGTACCGGACCAATTAGGACGACAATATATTTCATCATTGGGTACTAAATAGGAAGACACGATCATACACAATTATGTGTCTACACTAGTTAATAGTTGATTTTTGCCAATTAGAAATGATTTTGTGTAAAATCGATACCTTTCATTAGTGAATTTATAAGGGGCTTTCATAGGTTCTACAGCTGGAAAGCCATAAACTTTGTTATTTTTGTATCGCTCTCAGTTTAAGTTATATCGGTTTTTCGTTTATTTTCAATATCTCTCTCCTTATGTGGGGATATTTTGCATTGATATGATGATTTTATCTACCCTCACATTAGGAATCATGGTTTCATTTTTATTCTCAAGGATTAAAAGTATGGGAATTGACGAATTTTGCCTATGTTTCAAATTTTATCATAATAATAAATATATAAAAAAGCGACACCAAAGCTTATATACTAGTAAATTAGATTAAAATAATTATACCTATGTATTAGATTATCTTTTACTAACAATTACTATTGTTGTAGATGTAGGCTATGTTTAATTCACTTTATTTTTACTGATCTGATAGTTTGAACTTATCTTTAAAAAATAGATTATTATTAATATTATTATTACTTTGTATTTCATTACTAATATTACTATTACTATAATTTTAATACTATGCACAACCTTTAATACTAAAAATAATAATAATAGCATAATTATTTTTTTTTTGAAAAAGAACACATAGTATATGAACATACAATTAAAAATAAAAGAACACATATTTTAGGTTAAAAAAAATATTGTTTATGATACAAATAACATATTGTTCATGTCTAATATTCGTTTATAATAAGAATTTAGGTATTAATAAAAAAACATATTAATGATAATAAAAAAAGAACATATATTGAAAGAGCATACAAAATATATTTAAAGAACCAATTTTAAAAATAAAAGATAGATCTCCCCTCAAAAAAAATTAAAAGATAGATATTATTTTTATATTGATGACATGTTTGGATTTAACTAACAACATTTTTTTTGTTATATCAATCAATTGTTCTTTTTTCATTATAAATAAACCTATAAATATATATAATCAATTGTTCTTCTTATATCGTTGTCATGTTCTATATAAACTTTTTTTTAAAGATATATTGAAATCCCGTGTAAGGGAAAATTTGAAGGTGATGCCAACACCATTAGGTTATCCCTTGCTACTCATATTTTATATAAAATAGCTAGTAACATATACTATATATTATTCTGCCAAAATTGTTAAAAAAAAATAAACCTCGTATAATATTATCATGTTCTTTACATGTGCAACATCAAAAAGAACATCGCATATAAAAATTGTTAACTTGAAATATAAAAAAGAACATGTACAAATGCCAAAATAACATTTTTCTTCTTGAACACAAATAGCTTGAAATAGTTATATCAATGACATTTATAATAATAGCAACGACATTAATAATAGTTACCAATATTAATAATTAATAAGTATAACAACGACAATAATAATAATAATCCTTTTGAACAAATGTACTAGTAAATAGTAGCAGTATTAATAGTAATAGTAATAGTAATAGTAATAGTAATAGTAATCGTATAAAGTAATACTCCCTCCGTTTCTTTTTAATCTACACACTTTCCTTTTTGGTCTATTTCTTTTTAATCAACACACTGTTGCTTTTTCTATTTTAGGTAACATATCACATCTACTTTCTTCTCTTTTTCCACCCATGTCATTCACTTTTAGATATTTTATCCCACTTTTTACTTTCTCTCTCTCATTTTTCAGTTTCTCTCTCCACCTTTTCAGTTTCTCTCTCATACTTTTGTACTTTCTCCTTGGTTCTCCTCCAAAGTGAAGTGAGTAAATTAAAATGAAACGGAAGGAGTACTAATAATAATAGTAATAATAATAATAACAATAACAATAATAATAACAATAATAATAATAATAATAATAATAATAATAATAATAACAATAAAATAATAATAATAGCAATAATAATAATAATAGTAATAATAATAATAGCGATAGTAATACTAATAATCATAATAATCATGATACCAATAACAATAACAACAATAAGAATAATAAGTTCTTAAATATAAGCATGATCTGAACTTATCTTATCTGAAATAAGCAAAAATAAGGTGAACTGAACATAGCCGTAGTAAGGCGATTTATTAATGATAATTTTTTATTCCCTTGGGAGAAAAAATTTAATTTTATTTAATCTCAAAATTGATATTTTACTTACTAAAAGTTATCTTAACGGAGTATTTTTACTTAGTAGTTTTTAGGCTGTATATGTCTTGGCCCATCTTTGCCGAACTTAACTTAATTTTGCTGTAAATCTAATATGTTTTTCCATAATTCACTTCTTTTTGCAAAATTGATCTTGCTAAATTAACTTTTTTGTTAAATTTGACTTAGTTCTAAATTTATAATGGCTTATATGATACTTTTTCGCTTTTTAGGCTCTATTCTCCTTAGCTTACTTATTTACAACTTATTTTTATTGTGAATCTAATTTGCTTGTTTTGTCTTTGAGTTCTATTAGCTAAACTTGATTTCCTCGATTAATCTTTTTTTGGTTGAATTACACTTGGTTCTAAATGTACTCTTATTTCCTAAAACTTATTATAATAAATTGAGGAGAATCTATTAATTTATCACTATGATATGCAAATAGTGTATATCATAGTGGCATTTTTGTGATGTTTTAGGTGAAAAAGGAGAGTCAAACATCCCAAAACACCTCCTATTCTTTTCCGAATCCCCTAAATACCCATAAGTTTTCCTGAAATTACACAAAATGACTTGTGATATGCCACTATTGCAAATCACAAAGATAATTTAGGACAAGCTTTAAGTTGAGTAGAAGAGAGAACCTTCAACCTTGGGCCTTCTAACCATGTGTTTCTAACTTCGATTGCATAATTTCCACATCTGATTCCTCGATCCATTTCTAAGTCTAATATATGTGCAACCTAAAATAATGTCCACAATCCCTTCCCCCTCCAACCTAAAAAGCAAAACAAAACAAAAAAGAACAAAGACATAGCCGACCCACATAAAAATAAATATCCACAAACACAGGACGGCAATTAAAAGGTACACCCAAAAGAAAGGAAAAAATATAGTAAAGTTAGCTGAATAATTGAATATACTTTTTAAAAAAAAATCACTTCAGCTATCTAAATAAAAAAGAAAATAGCATATACTACTCTAAAATCGCAGAAAAAGATGGCATAGAATTAGCAAAAAGGAGAATCAAATTAGATTCACAAACTCAAAAAGTACGAATTCTAAATTCAATTTTCCCAGCTTTCTTTACCTCAAAGAAGCAAAAGGTGGTCAACTAAACTCCATAAAAAACACAATAGAAACAAACTAAAGGAAAACCCTTGTAAATAAAGAAAAAAGAGAGGAAGAAAAGTCGAAAAAGATAAAATACTGACGCCAAGAGGGGTTGGAGTGGATGCAGTAGTGAAGATTAGTAAGTTGTTCTTGCGGTGGATAAACAGGGCCTTTAGCGGCACCCATGGGTAGATGTGAGCCCGGCGGAGGTGGTGGTGGTCCCGCCGTGTGGCCCGGCGCTGGATGGTGGTGCTGGTGGTTTC
Organism: Beta lomatogona; assembly: GCA_947646795.1. Taxonomy (NCBI): domain Eukaryota; kingdom Viridiplantae; phylum Streptophyta; class Magnoliopsida; order Caryophyllales; family Amaranthaceae; genus Beta; species Beta lomatogona. Next base: position 1,032,955 of record CANSNZ010001011.1, on the reverse strand, counting down.
CCGTCTCTACCATTTTTATTTTGATCAAATCACCGACAGTGAAAAACTAGCGGAGGAGAGAGAGAGAAAATGGAACTTTTTAAATAGTAGAATAAGAGTATAAGACTATTTATAAAGTGAGTTTATAGAGTGAGATGTAGGAATTAGAGGAGTTTTAACTATTTTTAACTAGTTTGATTTTGCTGTAAAAAAAAAAAAAAAAAACTAGTTTGATTTTGAGTACTTAATTTTTGTGTAGATTAATGAGAGAGATTGAGATAGTGATGATTTCGAAGCATGGGCAGTGAGCAGCGGGTACAGAAGACCGCGGCTGTACGTAGTTCGAGAAGTTGGAACTTATTAAAATAACGTGTTTGAAAGCACTTTGCCTTTTTGCATCCTAAAGTTACTTAAATATCTTAGGTTACATTCAGTTCACCTTATTTTTACCGATCTGAACTTATTTGATCTAATTTAATTTGAATTTTTTTTTCTAATCTAATCTAATTTGAACTTATTTGATCTGATATGATCTGACTTTATCTGATCTGATTTGAACTTATCTGATCTTATTTGATCTGAACTTATCTTTTATAAAACATATTATTACTAATATTATTATTACTTTGTATTTCATTAATAGTATTACTATTACTATCAATTAATTACAATGCATAACTTTTAATAATAATAATAATAACAATAATAATAATAATAATCGCATAATTAGTTTTTTCTTTTAAAAGAACACATAGTATATGAACATACAATTAAAAATAAAAGAACACATATTTTAGGTTAAAAAGTTATATTGTTTATGGTAAAAAGAACATATTGTTCATGTCTAAGTTCCGTTTATAATAAGAATTTAGGTAGTAATGAAAGAACATATAATGATAATAAAAAAAAGGACACATATTGAAAGAGCATACAAAATATATTTAAAGAACACATTCTAAAAAAAAAAGATAGAGGTCCCCTAAAAAAATTAAAAAATAGATATTATATTTATATTGATGACATGTTTGGATTTAACTAACAACATTTTTTTTGTTACATCAATCAATGGATCTTTTTTCATTATAAATAAACCTATAAATATATATAATCATATGATCTTGAACAAATTGTTAAATATTCTTCTTGTATCGTTGTCATGTTCTATATAAAATTTGTTTTTAAAGATAAGTTGAAATCCCTTGTTGGAAAAATTTAAAAGTGATGCCAACACCATTAGGCTATGACTTGCTACTCATATTTTATATAAACTAGTAACATATAATTAGTATAATTCTGCCAAAATTGTTAAAAAAATAAATAAACATCATATACTTGCCATAAGCTGCTTTGATTAAATTTGCATTGCAACCAGGCAACGCTATTAACTCGTTTACCCAATTTGAGTTGTATCTTGAGCTCCTGATTTTCTATAAAATATAGGGAGAGAGGAAGAGTTGTGAGTGGTGAGAAGCTTGCTGATGATCCTTTGCTTCACCGGCTGATCTTATTTATAGGCAAAGTTATTACAAGTGCCGTACAATTTTATAAAACTATTCATATTACTATTTGCTACAGTGAAAAGTGCTACAGTAAAAGTACTGTTCACTATTCACATATTTTACGCGTTAGCCGCCTAACTTTTGTCCCGTTGTAACTATTACAAAGTTTATCTGTTACATGATGAAATATCTCTATTTTACAGTGCTTATCTTTGTGGACAGATGTTTTATTCTGGTACGCTGTGTTCTATCTCTGTAGTTGATACTGCAGTGTTAGATGATCCAGCTCTATCTTCATAACTGTCCATATCTTCGATTATTGGTACAGTTATTTGCTTAACTACACACATCTTACATGAGTGGTTATTATTTTGTTGCATCCAACTGCAATATCTTTTCAAAGTATCTTCAGTTAGAAAATTCCTTGGTAAATACCGTGTAACTGACGCTTGATCTGGGTGGAGCAGGCTCCATATCCATGACTTAATGGTTTCGACCGCATCATGGCCGTATGATTTGCTTTGAGATATAATTAATGTGTTTAACTCTCTATGATTTATCCAGACATAAGTCTTGACCATGCTAAGCAAGGCTTCATAAATTTCTAAATCTTCATAGTTTGGTTTTGAATATAATTTTAATCCTTTTTCTATAGGTAATATAAGATCTGTAAAAGGGGTATCTATAGTAATTGGTCTCAATTTATTTTTGGTATAGACTTGATGTTGGTCTGTTAAAATATAAGCATTCTTACATTGTACTGTCATAACTTTTGATCCATTGGTCATGTTTATTCCACTTAGCATCCAATATAATACTAATGCCTTTTCTATGTTTTGGTCAGTTAAACTTATAGAATAATTTGGTTTAATTATGAATCTTACTTTCTGATAAATAAGATTTCCTTTAAGTTGTGCTATAATAGCTTGTTCTACTGGTTCTCTTATTCTGTCATCAGCTAGTTCTAACTCTAAGGGAGTATCTATTCCTTCTTTAAAACATGCTTTTATTATTATTTCGATGGCTGCTAGTTCTACAAATCTAAATGTAATTGGTTTATTTTTTAATGTATTGTTAATTTTAGTTATTTCTTCATTTAACACTTCTTGTGTTATTAAAGGAACTCTAGTATTTCCTTGCACTTGGGTTATATCTATAACATGTTCCCTATCTGCTATAACTAGATATTCTTGCTTTTTCTTTTTAAAATACTTCGTTAAATGTGTGAAGTCAAATTTTTTCTTATCTACTATTTTATCGGGTGACAAAGTAAATCCTTCATATTTTAATGAATTGTATTTTTGCAAATCAAAAATAGCTCTTTGATTTCTATGTTGTTCCGTAATATCTTCATCATAATCAACTTGTTGTAGTTCCTTACTCATCACTATCAGTTTCAATATTATCTTTTTCTTCATTACTTTCTTCATGACTTACTATTCCATTGATTTCATCATTATCTGTTTCATATTCGAGCACATATATTTCTTCATCTGGTGGTATATTGGTTCTACCTAATTCATATTCTGCTATATGGAGTTCAATGAAATTTACATTTTTAATATTTTTAGTATGATTTCTATTTGTCTTTGTTTTGCATTCTCTTGCTATATGACCTATCTGTCCACAATTGTAACATTTACATCTTTTGGGGTTTTTTGCATATTTATAAATTTTTCTTTTAATAAAGTAATTTTTATTTGATCTTTTCTTATTTTTATATTTTTCATATGGTTTGAATCTTTTGTATCGTCTTCGCATCAATTTAGGTCTTTTTGCTTTATATCTTTTATTTAATTTGTGACATCCAAATTTAGGTATTTCATATTTTTCACAACAGTCACTAAATTTAGCTTGTCGTTTAAATTCCTTTTGGTTATTAACTTCCATACAATAATTTTTATACCATGCTTGTAAATATGCTATCTGTTCTCCTAAAGTTCCTATTTTAGGTTCTGTGTAAAAGGCTTGTTGTACCATAGTATTTATAGGTATTGGTAATTTTTCAAAATATAGTTTTCGAAATACTGCTAATTGTTCAAGGGTTTCGGTTCCTAATTCATAATAATTCATTTGGAATGCACAATTATATCTATTTAAATCTTCTGGACACATAGAACATATTTGCATATTATATAATTGGGACTTACAATACTCCTTTTTGGCTATAGCATATTTTAAGTCTGCATTTGGATTACTAAATTCTCTTCGAATTATTCTCTCATATTTTTTCAACATTTGGATTGGATCTGTCATCTCAGTTCCTTCTATCTTGGTACTTCTTAATTCTGTTAATTCTAGTATGCCTATATTATTTAAAAAGTTTTTAGCTATTCCTGTTATTGTAGCTTCAATATAATTTGCTGCCGCACTAACGTGTATTTTTGCTTCGATTAATTTTGCAGTTATCCTAGCTATCCAATTTTGTATGTCTATTTCAGTATTTATAGAACAATCTAGATTTAAAGTTTCTCCTGATTGATTATCTCTTGGTATATAATCGTTTTCTATTTTACTTCGATATTTCCATATATAGTCGTTATTTTTATACTTATAATCATATTTTTTCTTTTTAAAAGTAGGTTTATAACTTCTATCGGTTTCCATATGATCATAATTGCCATCGTTGTAGACTTTTGTGAGTACATTAATTTCTTCATCTTTATCCGAGTTAAAGTCTGCTTCTAAATATTTTGAATATCTAAATTCTTGACTGGATTGTTTAGAACAAGTTTCATCACTATCTTGTAACACATTTATATTGTTTACTTCAAGTCGTTCAATTTTCGTAGTTAAGGCTTCTATAACAGTATTATTTAGGGTCTCGTTATCTGATTCATGGATTTCTGATATTTCATTATTGTCTTTGATATTACTTATAAGTTGTTCTTCGATTTTATCAAATTTTTTATTATATTCGATTTTAAGATTTTGTATTTCTTCATTAAAATTATTTTCTACTCTATATACTTTGTCTAATATTTGTTTGGTATTAAGATGTATTATTTTAATAGATTCTTCCATTTTTCTCATTCGTTCATCGTATTTTCTTTCTAGTTTCTCTAATTTTTTGTTTTTTAGTTTATAATAATACTGAGATCTGTTAAGATGATTCTATAATTTCATATAAGATGTATGCTATCTTAATTATGCTTTCCCCGATTAAGTAAAATCATGTTTAGAAACCAAGAGACAATTGGTAGCAGGAGCCCGTTTAGCCGTTGAAAATGAGAAGGCGTTGAGGGCGTGATGCATAAAACCTATGTGGTGAGGTTGAAAAACATGAATTTATTTAATTATGCTTAAGTGCTTAAGGGTTGTCAAAGCGGATTAGCAGTACTTATATGAGAAAGCTGATAGAATTGTTATTAACTGATTAAGGTTTATTATGAGCAAAAGGGATTGAGTCTTAAAAAGAAGTTCATAAAGAAACAGACTAATTACCTATTCACGTGTTTATTTGCTTAAATATTTGCCTGATTATTTACTTAGCTTATGAGTTCTCTAATAAAAACTGTTAAACTACGTGTTGAATGGATAAATTATGCTTTACAATTTAAAATTGATAACTTAAAAGAACAACTAAGAATTTCTCATATTCACGCAGCTAGAGTAGAAGATCTTGACTTGAGTAATATTTTAATTGATATATTACAGGAAGAACACAACAGGATAGATAAACTTGTACAAGTACAACTAGAAATTAAAAAATTAATAGATTTCTTAAAACAAATAGAACTAAGCCAATCATTAATAGAACTTGAACAATTAATAAATTCAATATGACTAAATCACAACTCAGAAACGTCCTTGAAGATATTGAAATGCGACAAAATATGTTAAATTTCCAACTACGGATTCAACAAGATAAAATAGACGAATTTGAAAATTATTTATATGAAGCCAATAGAAGAAAAGATACTGAACTAAGAGATGCCTTAAGAAAATATCTAACTAGTCTACAAAATAAGAAGAATCAAAAGTTAATCGCTAAACAAAAACTTAAAGACTTACAAAATTCATTATACGTATGAGTACTAAATCACAAGTAAACAGAGCAATGAGCAAAGCTAATTGGCAATACTTTATATCACTTATGCAAGCGGATATTAAAAGTTTAGAATTAAGTAATCAAAAGCAAATAGCTATCATTAATAAACTACAAATATAAGAACGAGCAACATTAAATGATAATTATGACTATGAAAAAGAGTTAAAACTTTTTGATGATCAATTAGAATTACTAGAAATACAAATTAAGGAACAGGAAGATGTGGTTAAGAAAATCATAGAAGATTATAATAATTATAAGCTAAATAGAAAACCAGCTTTATGCTTATGAGTGAACTAGAAAAAGACGAACACTTAGGTACTAATCTAAGAATAATTAATACGAATATTTTATTAGTTATAAAATTACTGAACGAAAAAAAAAATAAACCAGACAAACCAGAGTCAAGTAATACTAAGTTACCAATAGAATTAGAAGAACAAGGGTATGAAATATTAGGAAAGGAGATCACTAAAGAATATTCACAGTTATTTCCCGAATTACTTTTAAGAAAGAAAATAGAAGTAGAATATGAACGAGTAATTAAACAAGAATAATGAATAATGAATAAAAACGAAAAAACCATTGAAGAAGAAATTATTAGATATCCAGATGGTCCATTTAAAATACACAAGACTAATCAAAATAGACAATTTGCAGAAATTAGTGCTGGTACATTTTATTTAATTAAAGATCGAAAACAAATGATATTAGAAAATGAATTTGATAGAGAAAGAAGATTAGCGTTAGAGAATAATTTAGTACAACTGACAAACATAGAATGTAGCTATCAGGATAACAAAATAATCAACAATATTTATAAAAAATTAGAGAAACTAGAAATGTTCTATCTCTGTAGTTGATACTGCAGTGTTAGATGATTCAGCTCTATCTTCATAACTGTCCATATCTTCGATTATTGGTACAGTTATTTGCTTAACTCCACACATCTGACATGAGTGGTTATTATTTTGTTGCATCCAACTGCAATATCTCTTCAAAGTATCTTCAGTTAGAAAATTCCTTGGTAAATACCGTGTAACTGGCGCTTGATCTGGGTGGAGCAGGCTCCATATCCATGACTTAATGGTTTCGACCGCATCATGGCCGTATGATTTGCTTTGAGATATAATTAATGTGTTTAACTCTCTATGATTTATCCAGACATAAGTCTTGACCATGCTAAGCAAGGCTTCATAAATTGCTTTTATCTTGACTGCCCTCTTTTCTCTGAGGAGGTCTGGTATCTCATTGCGATTTAATTCTGGCTGAGCCTTAATTTCTTCGGGAAAGATAAAATTAGCTGTACAGCCCATTTTAACAACCCTAATACATGGTTTTATCTCGGAGAAAGTAACTTCGCCTGGGGCGGTATAGCATCTTACAAAAATCATGGGAGATTTTGTAATATGCAAGTAACTTTTAGCTGCTTTATATAGATCAGGAATTGATGATAGCTCCTCTCCATTCAGTGTATATACTGAATTAAGAAGGCCATAATCATAAGTCTGCTTTGATTAAATTTGCATTGCAACCAGGCAACGCTATTAACTCGTTTACCCTTTTTAAAGGGTTAGTAACATATCCACCTTCGATCTCTCCATGGCGGTCTTTTGTGGTTATCTCCCGGGAAGGTATTTAGCCTATTGTCAATAAGTAAGAAATAATCTATATATTGGCGAACTTGAGGGGTCATTGTTTGTTTGGTACCTATGGTTAATTTTTCCTTAAAAGAAGTGGTATCTGGTATTAAGCTTGGAAAGTTTATTTCATTGATAACTGGAGTAGGGTTATTGGCTTGATTGGGGTTATAGGTTTGTAGGGACATACTTCGTTTGAAAGGGGAGTTAACTTTTCTTGTGATAGCTCGGCTTTTATATTTTTGGCTAGTGCCAATATCTCGCTTGCTCCATATTAGGATTGCTTTGGAAGTGGCTTCTCTTTTCATAGAAGCAAATTCTTCCATTATCTTTTGAGTTGTATCTTGAGCTTCGATTTTCTATAATCGGTTGTTGAACTATGTCTTGAGAGATAGTCCGCAAAAACAGTTTTCGTTAGTTTTTAGTAATTCGATATTAAACTCATACTTGGTTAATATCTCGCTACAATCCTGTTTATCTCCTTCCTCGTAATTGAATCCTGCAATTTTTGGGTTAGCCAACTTTTAACAGTTTTATTATCCCGTTACGATTATAAATTTACTATAAACTATGTAACATTCAAATTTTTTAATTCCATATTTTACTGCTTTTAACTCTTTTTATTTATATCCCAATTGATTTCATTTGCTTTGAATGTTCCTGAGTGATATCGACAAACATATTCCTTTTTATCGTTTTTATATCTATACTTTAATACTGCTCCGTAACCGTTATTAGTTTCACTAGCATCTGTTTCCACTATCCATGTAAATTCTTTGTCTTCATCGGGAAAACTTAGTTTTGGTAACTTTCTCGACTAATTCTTTAATTTTTTCTAAAGTCTTTGTGTCGGTATCATTCCATCTAAAATCGTAGTCTTTCTTTAGTTTTTTAGTTAATGGTTCAGTATATTGTGATAGTTTAGGGATAAATTCTCTAACCTGATTAAGTATTCCTAAGAACTTTTGTAATTCTTTTTTAGTATTAATTTCTTGTTGAAACTCTATAATTTTTTGAGCTATATGGTCTTGCATTTTTATTCCAGCTTTATCTATTTCAAATCCTAAGAATTCAGTTGAGTTTTAAATAATTCCATTTTCTTTTTGCTTAAAACTATACCACTAGTTTTAATTATTTCTATAAACTATTCTATTAACTTATAATGTTCTTCTTGAGTTTTCGAATAGATTAGTATGTCATCAATGTAGACTACACAATTTGATAATTGATTTAAATATTTATCCATAAATGCTTGGAATCTTCCTGGGGCATTTTTATATCCAAAAGGTAACACATTCCATTCATAAAATCCGCTAGGGACTTTGAATGCTTGTTAATTGTTTAGAGTCTTCGGTTAATTTTAATTGGTGAAAACCACTTTTACAATCAAATTTTGAAAAATAATTGTAACCTTGTATTTGCCTTATTTTAAGTATCTTATTTGGTATAGGGTAATTATATGTAATTGTTTTTTCATTTAGGATTCGATAGTCTATAACCATTCGGGTTTTACCTCTTTTTTGTTCAGAGTGATTATTAACTATAAATGCACTTGCTACTATGCTTTGAGTTACTTGGTCTAATTAATTGGCCAGCTAATAGTTCTGTTATATGCATTTTAAATTCCTTTTCATCTCTTTGGGTATTATTAAAGGGTTTTTGTGATATAATACTGTGTTTGGGTCTTTTAATGTTATTTTTATTTCTGTTTTATGCTTATGCCAATTTTCTAATGGATTGTCACTACATAGTTCTTCCAATTGGTTCTTCAAAGGTGTAAGTTTATCTAAATGTAATATTCCTATTTCTATTATGTCAAGAGTGTTATTCTCCTTTTTAGTATGCATTTTTTGGACTATTTTTGCTTCTGTACCTATTGCACATTTTTCCCACTCAATTGGTAATCGTTCTTTATTAGTAACAACCTTGGCTTTTAACTTATGTCGACAAGGGGTAAACAGGGTAAGAAATTCTTTATCTATACTAAATGGTTTATATTGGTTTAAGAAATTTGTTCCTAATATAATATCTTTTCCTATTAATTCAAAGCAATATACCTTAGGTATAAGTAAAATTTTATCCCAAATTTGTATTTTTACGTTTGTTTGGTAAAGTGTAATTTTACTGCTATTATTATTAAATCCATTTATTCGAAATGGTGTACGTAGGGTTTTCCATTCTGGTAAACAATTTTCTTTCATTATTGTTGTTTGTGCTCCTGTATCTACCATTGGTGTATAATATCTACTTTTATATCCGTCAAAAATTATTTTTATAAGTATATAGATTAAATTACTCATAGTGATTAAGAATTGCTAAGTCATTTTTCATTTTATGTAATCGCTTTTATCTTGACTGCCCTTTTTTCTCTGAGGAGGTCTGGTATCTCATTGCGATTTAATTCTGGCTGAGCCTTAATTTCTTCGGGAAAGATAAAATTAGTTGTACAGTCCATTTTAACAACCCTAATACATGGTTTTATCTCGAAGAAAGTAACTTCGCCTGGGCGGTATAGCATCTTACAAAAATCATGGGAGATTTTGTAATATGCAAGTAACTTTTAGCCGCTTTATATAGATCATGAATTGATGATAGCTCCTCTCCATTCAAGTGTATATACCGAATTAAGAAGGCCATAATCATAAGTCGCTTTGATTAAATTTGCATTGCAACCAGGCAACGCTATTAACTCGTTTACCCTTTTTAAAGGGTTAGTAACATATCCACCTTCGATCTCTCCATGGCGGTCTTTTGTGGTTATCTCTGGGAAGGTATTTAGCCTATTGGCGATAAGTAAGAAATAATCTATATATTGGCGAACTTGAGGGATCATTGTTTGTTTGGTACCTAAGGTTAATTTTTCCTTAAAAGAAGTGGTATTTGGTATTAAGCTTGAAAAGTTTATTTCATTGATAAAAGCAAATATGTTCTATGTGTCCGGAAGATTTAAATAGATATAATTGTGCATTCCAAATGAATTATTATGAATTAGGAACCGAAACCCCCGAACAATTAGCAAGATTTCGAAAACTATATTTTGAAAAATTACCAATACCTATAAATACTATGGTACAACAAGCCTTTTACGCAGAACCTAAAACAGGAACTTTAGGAGAACAGATAGCATATTTACAAGCATGGTATAAAAATTATTGTATGGAAGTTAATAACCAAAAGGAATTGAAACGACAAGCTAAATTTAGTGACTGTTGTGAAAAATATGAAATACCTAAATTTGGATGTCACAAATTAAATAAAAGATATAAAGCAAAAAGACCTAAATTGATGCGAAGACGATACAAAAGATTCAAACCATATGGAAAATATCAAAATAAGAAAAGATCAAATAAAAATTACTTTATTAAAAGAAAAATTTATAAATATGCAAAAAACCCCCCAAAAGATGTAAATGTTACAATTGTGGACGAGATAGGTCATATAGCAAGAGAATGCAAAACAAAGACAAATAGAAATCATACTAAAAATATTAAAAATGTAAATTTCATTGAACTCCATATAGCGAATATGAATTAGGTAGAACCAATATACCACCAGATGAAGAAATATATGTGCTCGAATATGAAACAGATAATGATGAAATCAATGGAATAGTAAGTCATGAAGAAAGTAATGAAGAAAAAGATAATATTGAAACTGATAGTGATGAGTAAGGAACTACAACAAGTTGATTATGATGAAGATATTACGGAACAACATAGAAATCAAAGAGCTATTTTTGATTTGCAAAAATACAATTCATTAAAATATGAAGGATTTACTTTGTCACCCGATAAAATAGTAGATAAGAAAAAATTTGACTTCACACATTTAACGAAGTATTTTAAAAAGAAAAAGCAAGAATATCTAGTTATAGCAGATAGGGAACATGTTATAGATATAACCCAAGTGCAAGGAAATACTAGAGTTCCTTTAATAACACAAGAAGTGTTAAATGAAGAAATAACTAAAATTAACAATACATTAAAAAATAAACCAATTACATTTAGATTTGTAGAACTAGCAGCCATCGAAATAATAATAAAAGCATGTTTTAAAGAAAGAATAGATACTCCCTTAGAGTTAGAACTAGCTGATGACAGAATAAGAGAACCAGTAGAACAAGCTATTATAGCACAACTTAAAGGAAATCTTATTTATCAGAAAGTAAGATTCATAATTAAACCAAATTATTCTATAAGTTTAACTGACCAAAACATAGAAAAGGCATTAGTATTATATTGGATGCTAAGTGGAATAAACATGACCAATGGATCAAAAGTTATGACAGTACAATGTAAGAATGCTTATATTTTAACAGACCAACATTAAGTCTATACCAAAAATAAATTGAGACCAATTACTATAGATACCCCTTTTACGAGATCTTATATTACCTATAGAAAAAGGATTAAAATTATATTCAAAACCAAACTATGAAGATTTAGAAATAGTAAAGAAACGGTTAAGTATTTCTCGATCCAAACGACATTTAACTGACAGTCTACCTATTCAACTAAAATCATATGAACATTATATAATTATACAAATAGGAACAAAAAAACTAACAGCACAAATAGACATCAACATTGAAAATAATTATATTCCATTAGAAAAACTATCTCTTAACATCAATGAGAATTTTAATAGATTAATTACCCTAACAACAAAGATTGCACTACAAGATATAAACATTGAATATGTTATAACCCTAAATAACAAAATAATATTAGGAAAAGATTTCTTAGAAAAGGTTAAACCATGGAAACTAAACCAAGATTATTTTGAATTTACATATAATCAAACCCAATATAAAACTAAAACAATGAATGAATAACACTATACCCAGTTTAATCGAACTAGTAAAATTACAAAAACAGTTAGAAATAGCACAAGAAGAAAAGGTTTATCTGAGTCAAAGACTAAACTACATTAGATTTGCAGGATGTCATCGCTATAGTATACAATTATATTCTAAAAAGGTACAAGAGAAAACTAGAGACATAGAAATATTAGAACAGCGATTACATAAAATGAAAAATGACTTAGCAATTCTTAATCACTATGAGTAATTTAATCTATATACTTATAAAAATAATTTTTGACGGATATAAAAGTAGATATTATACACCAATGGTAGATACAGGAGCACAAACAACAATAATGAAAGAAAATTGTTTACCAGAATGGAAAACCCTACGTACACCATTTCGAATAAATGGATTTAATAATAATAGCTGTAAAATTACACTTTACCAAACAAACGTAAAAATACAAATTTGGGATAAAATTTTACTTATACCTAAGGTATATTGCTTTGAATTAATAGAAAAAGATATTATATTAGGAACAAATTTCTTAAACCAATATAAACCATTTAGTATAGATAAAGAATTTCTTACCCTGTTTACCCCTTGTCGACATAAGTTAAAAGCCAAGGTTGTTACTAATAAAGAACGATTACCAATTGAGTGGGAAAAATGTGCAATAGGTACAGAAGCAAAAATAGTCCAAAAAATGCATACTAAAAAGGAGAATAACACTCTTGACATAATAGAAATAGGAATATTACATTTAGATAAACTTACACCTTTGAAGAACCAATTGGAAGAACTATGTAGTGACAATCCATTAGAAAATTGGCATAAGCATAAAACAGAAATAAAAATAACATTAAAAGACCCAAACAGTATTATATCACAAAAACCCTTTAATAATACCCAAAGAGATGAAAAGGAATTTAAAATGCATATAACGGAACTATTAGGCGGCCAATTAATTAGACCAAGTAACTCAAAACATAGTAGCAGTGCATTTATAGTTAATAATCACTCTGAACAAAAAAGAGGTAAAACCCGAATGGTTATAGACTATCGAATCCTAAATGAAAAAACAATTACATATAATTACCCTATACCAAATAAGATACTTAAAATAAGGCAAATACAAGGTTACAATTATTTTTCAAAATTTGATTGTAAAAGTGGTTTTCACCAATTAAAATTAACCGAAGACTCTAAACAATTAACAGCATTCAAAGTCCCTAGCGGATTTTATGAATGGAATGTGTTACCTTTTGGATATAAAAATGCCCCAGGAAGATTCCAAGCATTTATGGATAAATATTTAAATCAATTATCAAATTGTGTAGTCTACATTGATGACATACTAATCTATTCGAAAACTCAAGAAGAACATTATAAGTTAATAGAATAGTTTATAGAAATAATTAAAACTAGTGGTATAGTTTTAAGCAAAAAGAAAATGGAATTATTTAAAACTCAACTGAATTCTTAGGATTTGAAATAGATAAAGTTGGAATAAAAATGCAAGACCATATAGCTCAAAAAATTATAGAGTTTCAACAAGAAATTAATACTAAAAAAGAATTACAAAAGTTCTTAGGAATACTTAATCAGGTTAGAGAATTTATCCCTAAACTATCACAATATACTAAACCATTAACTAAAAAACTAAAGAAAGACTACGATTTTAGATGGAATGATACTGACACAAAGACTTTAGAAAAAATTAAAGAATTAGTTAGAAAGTTACCAAAACTAAGTTTTCCCGATGAAGACAAAGAATTTACATGGATAGTGGAAACAGATGCTAGTGAAACTAATAACGGTTACGGAGCAGTATTAAAGTATAGATATAAAAACGATAAAAAGGAATATGTTTGTCGATATCACTCAGGAACATTCAAAGCAAATGAAATCAATTGGGATATAAATAAAAAGGAGTTAAAAGCAGTAAAATATGGAATTAAAAAATTTGAATGTTACATAGTTTATAGTAAATTTATAATCAGAACAGATAATAGAACTGTTAAAAATTGGCTAACCCAAAAATTGCAGGATTCAATTACGAGGAAGGAGATAAACAGGATTGTAGCAGATATTAACCAGTATGAGTTTAATATCGAATTACTAAAAACTAACGAAAACTGTTTTGCAGACTATCTCTCAAGACATAGTTCAACAACTGATTATAGAAAATCAGGAGCTCAAGATACAACTCAAAAGATAATGGAAGAATTTGCTTCTATGAAAAGAGAAGCCACTTCCAGCAATCCTAATATGGAGCAAGCAGATATTGGCACTAGCCAAAAATATAAAAGCCGAGCTATCACAAGAAAAGTTAACTCCCCTTTCAAACGAAGTATGTCCCTACAAACCTAGTTCGCAAACCAGGTGGTTGGCATGTTCTTCACCGGGGACTACATCTATCCCACCGGATATTCTTATCTCAAAATACAATCATGCATACAATCCAAGTATTATTCATCAAAATATTCATCAAAAAGGGATGCCACCCGGCCTTATACCCACAGTTCATCAAAACAGTTCTTCATAATTCCTCAAAATAAATCACTTACAAATTTTCAACAAATATCTCTCACAATAACACTTGAACGTCTCCAAACATCATCAATGATAATATACTGGTTTTTACAGCAACCACAATTCAATCAAAAATACATCACCAATTAACTCTAAATCATATTCATTAAAAGAGTAGTAACAATTAATCATTTTCTTTCATAAATCAAACATAAACATGTGGTTACCCAATGATACATACTGTATACTACTGAAAATCAGCAACCCAGAATATATTAAATTATGAATTATTTCTGATTTACAAGCCCTCAAATAATTTAAAAGGGTATCCTCAATTTCACAACAAAAACACCATAATAATTATTAGACTAATAATTTTGAGCAGTAAAATCACACAAAAATTATCATACGACACTAATGGCTCTACTGACATGGTACAAGTTTTATTTATAATTTTAGGACTCCAAAAGTATTTTTAACAGTTAATATACAGATTACTCAATAAAGCCAATATAATAATTAAAAATACAAACAGACGCCCAAAAATTACCAAAAATTTATATAGCATGCCAAAATTCACGTAAATATATAATATTCAAAGACATGAATTTTTCTGCCTCTAGAAATAATTTTCATGATTTATATACTGACAGAACCGAAATTACAAAAACAGATATATCAATTAAATAAAACAGTAAACAGTAGGAAAAAATTATTCTAAGGCATGGAATACATACTACACATGTAACAAGATCTCAGAAAAATAATTTCATCAATTTTAACAGTCGTTCCATAATTATTATGCAATTTAGCCAAAAATGCACAAAACACCAATTAAATCAAATAAATACAAAAAATCATGCGAAAATTATTTTCTCTACACAGTATTCACATAGCATATATCAAGTATATTCATGTCAAATTTCGTCAAAAATTTCATTCAAAAAGTATTTTAAATAATTCCTAGCGTAGTAATCTAATACCGAATAATACCCTAATCACTATGGTTCTAAGATAACAACTAGTTACCTGGATCGTCGAAGGCGAGCTGATAACTTCTGGAAAATCCCAAAATAGGCGTGTGCTCCTCTCCTTCTTCAATTCCCAAGCACCAAGTATAAGAAAAAGGCAACAAGAACAATTCACGAACAATTAACAAGAAGTAGAAATGAAAAGAAAATTGAGAGAATGAAGATGATGATGGTGGCCGAAAATCTTGAAATATGGCAGCAAGAAGTTCTGATTTTTTAATCAGATATTGAAGTGATAAAGGTTGGTTTAAAGAGGTTTAATTAGGAGGAATCATTAGGGGGTTATGGGAGTTACAAGGCATCAAAGAGTCACAAGAAAAATAAAAAGAAAAGAAAGAAGAGAAGGCTCTCCTTCTCCTTCACCTTGGCCGGCTGTCAAGCCCAACAAACCAAAAAAAAAAAAAATTTCGGCCCAATTCAACAATGATCTATGCTTCAAAAGCCCGCTATGCGATAAAACGATAACCTCCTAAACCGCGCCTAAACTTTGAAAATACTTAATAATGAAAATAATTCTAATAAATTATTATATAAATATAAATAGAATAAACACATTAGCACGCCATGAAAATAAAAATAATAATTCGGCTCCCAAAATTATAAAATAAAAATAATTAATTTAGAGAAAATAATAATTTTAGAGAAATTTCTTGCGAAAAACTAGGAGCAAAATTATGGGTTGTTACACAGAGAGTAGAAAAGATCATGAAGGGAAGGGTAAGATTAGTTCTGAAATTGATGCTTCTCGTTTTAAAGATGTGCCTCCTTTCCATTCTATATTAACTAAAGTAAAGAAAGAGGCTCTTGACAATGAAATTCTTGAGACTTTTAGGAAAGTTGAAGTCAATATTCCTTTACTTGATGCTATTAAACAGGCTCCCCGTTATGCAAAGTTTCTTAAGGAACTTTGTACTAACAAAAGATAATTTCACCCTTCTGAAAAGGTAAGTATGGGGGAAAATATTTCAGCTGTGATTCAAAAGAAGCTTCCCCCTAAATGTAAAGTTCCTGGCATGTTTTCTATTCCTTGCAAAATTTGTAATTCTAAATTTGAAAGATGCATGTTAGATTTAGGAGCTTCCATTAATGTTATGCCCAAATC
This sequence comes from Beta lomatogona, assembly GCA_947646795.1. Lineage (NCBI taxonomy): Eukaryota > Viridiplantae > Streptophyta > Magnoliopsida > Caryophyllales > Amaranthaceae > Beta > Beta lomatogona. The sequence goes on along the minus strand of CANSNZ010001011.1, from coordinate 1,016,310 downwards.
TGTCTATGATACTTTAAATGTGGGATATTTTTCTAACACTGATGTTGTTATCCAGTTAGCTGATTGGTCGAATGCATTTCCCATTAGAGTTTTAGAAGATGTATTGGTTCAAGTAAATGAATTAGTCTATCCAGCTGATTTATATGTACTTGACATGGGTGATAGAACCGATAATGTTCCTTTACTGTTGGGAAGACCTTTCTTGAAAACTTCTAAGACTAAAATTGATGTTCATGAGGGTAATTTGACAATGAAATTTGATGGTGAAATAATTAAGTTCAATATTTTTGATGCTATGAGATACCCAAATGATATCAATAATGTTAGTTCTATTAATTCTTTTGATGCTTTTGACTGGATGGCACAAGAAGTTTTTGATAAGTGGTGTGAAAAATTGTTTCAGACTGATGATTTTATTGATAGCAATGAAACTAAAATGTCTAATTCTTTAGTAGCCTTGTCTGATGTGGCTAGTCTTGATTCGCATAATGCTAAAAAAGATGATTTTGACCTTTCTTTGCCATTGACTTTGCCTAAATTAATCCCTTCTATTGTCAAAGCCCCACAATTACACTAGTACAGAATTGACGATTTACGTCGAATGCGAGGCGCCCATTTGCGTCGAACATGGGTCCGACGGCACAGCTCTCGACGCAGATCAGAATATAGGATCTGCGTCGGACAAGCATGCGACGCAGTTGTCTCGCTATTTGCTTCGGACCCAGTCTACCACGCGACACAAATAACTCTTGGGCTGCTGGCTGCTGTGGCCTTGGCGCCCTACCATATGCGTCGCATGCAGCTCTATGTGCGACGCAAATGATCTCCTATCTGCGTCGCACATTGAGCAACATGCGACGCAGATGGTAGGGCGCTAGGCCACAACAGCCAGCAACCCAATAGTCATATGCGTCGCACATTGCTAACGTGTGACGCAGATAGGAGATCATTTGCGTCGCACATTGTGCAAGGTGCGACGCAAATGATGATATTTTGGGGTTTTTTTCTTTTTTGTTTGTTTTTTTTTCATATACAAAACCTTAAACTTCAAAACTAAACAAACATTATATTAATAATTATGAGAAGAAAATTCGGCAGAGTCTCCTTTGTAATTTGGACAACCCAAGAAATCGTTGGGAGAATTTTGCATATATAACCAAAACCTGTTGCAGTACATCTCAAAGCAACCAATATTGCAATCAATTGCAATCAGGCAACCAACAAGGTTCAATCAACAAAATATTGTTCAACCTATACATACATATACTAACTAGTTAGTTTGCAGCTTCGACGACCCCTACAAAGTATTTTGCAAAAAGTTTTTTGAGTTCGTCGATCTCAGTTGCAGAGTATGGCTGAGGACTTGGTGGAAAATCCTAGAAATATATTAAATTAGTTAATATACTTCAAAATTCTATAAGTATAAATAACGAATTTACGACATACATATACCTCCTGTAAATTATCTTAATCAAAGTGCATGCGGACGATTTCAAGCATGTTTTTCATCACGAAATAGCCGCATTCCGCTCCTCCTGATTGTTGAGCACACTCGGATACATAGGTTTGTCCGCTGCACTTAAAATATTATCATACATATTCGGACGATTGGTTCCTTCATCCTCCAAATTGTGCAACATCTCATCTACCCTATCATTCTCATCATCTACCCTATCATTATCATCATTATCATTCTTAATGTGACTAGTAATTCCCTATTTTTAACAATAGGGCCTGGAGACTTTTTGGTTCATCATGCTATTGCTTTAGGTTTACATACAACTACTTTGATCTTAGTGAAAGGTGCTTTAGATGCACGCGGTTCGAAGTTAATGCCAGATAAAAAGGATTTCGGTTATAGTTTTCTTTGCGATGGTCCAGGACGAGGCGGTATTTGTGATATTTTGGCTTGGGATGCATTTTATTTGGCAGTTTTCTGGATGTTAAATACCATTGGATGGATTACCTTTTATTGGCATTGGAAGCACATCACATTATGGCAGGGTAATGTTTCACAATTTAATAAATCATCCACTTATTTGATGGGATGGTTAAGAGATTATCTATGGTTAAACTCTTCACAATTTATCAATGGATATAATCCATTTGGTATGAATAGTTTATTGGTTATAACCTAAGTCTCAGCCTTTTTAGGGTTAATCTTTTTTGGTTGAACCGCTTCTTCAGGCTTCTTGGACTCAGGGTGTTTCACCTCAGCACTTACTTCAGTGGCATGTATGAATGTATTGGCTTCTTTCAAAGCTTCTGCGAGAGTGGTGATTTTCTTCTTTACAAGATCAAACTTAAAACTTCCTGGTCGTAGCCCCCTCATGAAGGCGTCGAAGGCCACACCAGCATTAAGATCTTGAATTTGCAAGGCTTCTAGATTGAATCTCTTAACAAAACTTCTAAGGGCTTCTTTTGGTCCTTGGACGACCTTGCCCAAGTGCATGCTTGTCTTCTGTTCTTGCTGATTGGCAACAAAATAACTAGTGAAAAGGCAATTGAGTTCAAGAAATTGTTGACCGAATTAGGAGGGAGATTGTTAAATCATTTCTGAGCTACTCCTTTCAGAGTAGCAGGGAAGTTCTTGCACACAAGTAGCATCATCTACTGCTTGGACGTACATCTTATGCTTATAAGCGGAGAGATGATTATCTGGATGAGTTGTTCCATCAAACGGCTCCATGGTAGGGAGTTAAACCCTTGGGAAGGGGAGCGCCTCCATGATCCTGGCCGTGAAAGGGGTTGGCAGTTGATCCGGAGGGCTCCCAGCTATCCCTCAATGGATATGAACTCCTTACGATACTCTTTCAACACGGGATTAGATGAAGTATTTGCATGGGCTGCATGCCGATAAACCATTGGTTGCACCACCGTTTTCTGTTGTCTTAGATGAACAAGAGAAGGCCCAAGACTTCTTCCTTCAGTTCTGGACGGTACCCTCAAAGAGGGATCTCTCAAATATGGTGTAGACCCTGTGGCCAACAGTTGTAATGCAGCAGCTTTCTTTGCCTTTAGGTATTACCTAGCATTTGTTTCCAACCTATGCCCATTTGGATGAACATTATCCTGAGTCCTGACCAATAGATTCCCGTCCATCTTCCTTCGCTGCTCACTGCCTTCTGGCTGTTTTCTTAGAGGGTTCCTGACGAACAGGTCGGTTTAGACCTGGACGATTCTCCTGAGAACACCCTCTAAGAGGAACTGGATTGTTAGCAGCTGAATTTGGATTAACTTGGAAAAACAGCATATTGTTCTTGATTTGTTCCTAGACGACTGCTGCCATGTTAGTCTGAAAGTCATTCACGACGTTCTCCAAATGAGCAGCAATCACTGGACGTTCAAGATTTTCCTAAATAATAGGTTCATGGCTCTGACCAGGGACATTATCCCTCCCTCGAGGTGGTCTCTCATCGTTTACGGAATCCTCAACTCGAATATGAAAACTTCGATTACTTGCCACATTGGACGAGTGACAATCAGTCATCGTTGCGTCTTTCCACAGACAGCGCGAAATGTTTAGTCTCCTTGGCTGGCAAGTAAACTATTATCCCTCAAGATGTTATTCAATGGAGACTTGTGCAACAATGTCCAAATCTGGTAATTCGAATCTGGGCTCCGTTCCAAACTTGCAAAAAAGGAGACCCACCCTGGAGGTTTGGGTGGTGGTTCCCCCTCCGAAGCTTAAGTCATGAATCAGGAGTGAAAAAGGGAAAAGTAGAGATAGAGAGAGAAAGTGAGGGAGTATTTTTTACAGAATAAGGGAACACTGTTCAAAAAGTTTTTCTTCTCCTGATTTCAAGGGGAGTATTTATAGTGTTTGGGATCTGATTACTGCCTTTTGAGGTCACCCTAAATAAAGGGCACCTGATTGGCTAGGCAATCAGAACGTGAGACGTGACATGCAATGATTGGGAGTTGATCATCAACCAATCATATGCAGCCGTTTTTTGGGAATTGGGCCCTGAATATTCTTCAGGCCAAAAGGTGGCCATTTATTTCTTTCACAGTAAAAAGCTAGGGTTTTAACCATTTATTTACTACTTTTGATGGGACACGTAGATGGTCCTGATGGATCCATGTGTCTCCTAGAGGGCCGTAGATTTGTTTAGGCTACAACATGTATCATGATTATTATGATTATTAGTATTAGTAACACTATTATTATTATTATTATTATTATTATTATTATTATTATTATTATTATTATTATAATAATAATACTAATAATAATAATAATAATAATAATAATTAATATTATTATTATTATTACTATTACTATTATTATTATTATTACTATTATTATTATTAATAATAATAATAATAATAGTAATAATAATAATAATAATAATAATAATAATAATTATTATTATTATTATTATTATTATTATTATTACTTTATACGATTACTATTACTATAAATACTTCTACTATTTACTAGTACATTTGTTCAAAAGATTATTATTATTATTGTCGTTGTATTACTTATTAATTATTAATTTCGTTGCTATTATAACAAATGTCATTGATATCATTATTTCAAGCTATTTGTGATCAAGAAGAAGAATGTTATTTTGGCATTTGTACGTGTTCTTTTTTATATTCGTTCTAATTAACCATTTTGATATGCAATGTACATGTAAAGAACATAATAATAGTATATGATGTTTATTTATTTTTTTAACAATTTTGGTAGAATTATACTAATTATATGTTACTAGTTTATATAAAATATGAGTAGCAAGTCATAGCCTAATGATGTTGGCATCACTTTTAAATTTTTCCAACAAGGGATTTCAACTTATCTTTAAAAACAAATTTTATATAGAACATGACAACGATATAAGAAGAATATTTAACAATTTTGTTCAAGATCATATGATTATATATATTTATAGGTTTATTTATAATGAAAAAAGATCCATTGATTGATGTAACAAAAAAAATGTTGTTAGTTAAATCCAAAAATGTAGGGACATACTTCGTTTGAAAGGGGAGTTAACTTTTCTTGTGATAGCTCGGCTTTTATATTTTTGGCTAGTGCCAATATCTGCTTGCTCCATATTAGGATTGCTGGAAGTGGCTTCTCATTTCATAGAAGCAAATTCTTCCATTATCTTTTTGAGTTGTATCTTGAGCTCCTGATTTTCTATAATCAGTTGTTGAACTATGTCTTGAGAGATAGTCTGCAAAACAGTTTTCGTTAGTTTTTAGTAATTCGATATTAAACTCATACTGGTTAATATCTGCTACAATCCTGTTTATCTCCTTCCTCGTAATTGAATCCTGCAATTTTTGGGTTAGCCAACTTTTAACAGTTCTATTATCTGTTCTGATTATAAATTTACTATAAACTATGTAACATTCAAATTTTTTAATTCCATATTTTACTGCTTTTAACTCTTTTTTATTTATATCCCAATTGATTTCATTTGCTTTGAATGTTCCTGAGTGATATCGACAAACATATTCCTTTTTATCGTTTTTATATCTATACTTTAATACTGCTCCGTAACCGTTATTAGTTTCACTAGCATCTGTTTCCACTATCCATGTAAATTCTTTGTCTTCATCGGGAAAACTTAGTTTTGGTAACTTTCTAACTAATTCTTTAATTTTTTCTAAAGTCTTTGTGTCAGTATCATTCCATCTAAAATCGTAGTCTTTCTTTAGTTTTTTAGTTAATGGTTTAGTATATTGTGATAGTTTAGGGATAAATTCTCTAACCTGATTAAGTATTCCTAAGAACTTTTGTAATTCTTTTTTAGTATTAATTTCTTGTTGAAACTCTATAATTTTTTGAGCTATATGGTCTTGCATTTTTATTCCAGCTTTATCTATTTCAAATCCTAAGAATTCAGTTGAGTTTTAAATAATTCCATTTTCTTTTTGCTTAAAACTATACCACTAGTTTTAATTATTTCTATAAACTATTCTATTAACTTATAATGTTCTTCTTGAGTTTTCGAATAGATTAGTATGTCATCAATGTAGACTACACAATTTGATAATTGATTTAAATATTTATCCATAAATGCTTGGAATCTTCCTGGGGCATTTTTATATCCAAAAGGTAACACATTCCATTCATAAAATCCGCTAGGGACTTTGAATGCTGTTAATTGTTTAGAGTCTTCGGTTAATTTTAATTGGTGAAAACCACTTTTACAATCAAATTTTGAAAAATAATTGTAACCTTGTATTTGCCTTATTTTAAGTATCTTATTTGGTATAGGGTAATTATATGTAATTGTTTTTTCATTTAGGATTCGATAGTCTATAACCATTCGGGTTTTACCTCTTTTTTGTTCAGAGTGATTATTAACTATAAATGCACTGCTACTATGCTTTGAGTTACTTGGTCTAATTAATTGGCCAGCTAATAGTTTTGTTATATGCATTTTAAATTCCTTTTCATCTCTTTGGGTATTATTAAAGGGTTTTTGTGATATAATACTGTTTGGGTCTTTTAATGTTATTTTTATTTCTGTTTTATGCTTATGCCAATTTTCTAATGGATTGTCACTACATAGTTCTTCCAATTGGTTCTTCAAAGGTGTAAGTTTATCTAAATGTAATATTCCTATTTCTATTATGTCAAGAGTGTTATTCTCCTTTTTAGTATGCATTTTTTGGACTATTTTTGCTTCGTACCTATTGCACATTTTTCCCACTCAATTGGTAATCGTTCTTTATTAGTAACAACCTTGGCTTTTAACTTATGTCGACAAGGGGTAAACAGGGTAAGAAATTCTTTATCTATACTAAATGGTTTATATTGGTTTAAGAAATTTGTTCCTAATATAATATCTTTTCCTATTAATTCAAAGCAATATACCTTAGGTATAAGTAAAATTTTATCCCAAATTTGTATTTTTACGTTTGTTTGGTAAAGTGTAATTTTACTGCTATTATTATTAAATCCATTTATTCGAAATGGTGTACGTAGGGTTTTCCATTCTGGTAAACAATTTTCTTTCATTATTGTTGTTTGTGCTCCTGTATCTACCATTGGTGTATAATATCTACTTTTATATCCGTCAAAAATTATTTTTATAAGTATATAGATTAAATTACTCATAGTGATTAAGAATTGCTAAGTCATTTTTCATTTTATGTAATCGCTGTTCTAATATTTCTATGTCTCTAGTTTTCTCTTGTACCTTTTTAGAATATAATTGTATACTATAGCGATGACATCCTGCAAATCTAATGTAGTTTAGTCTTTGACTCAGATAAACCTTTTCTTCTTGTGCTATTTCTAACTGTTTTTGTAATTTTACTAGTTCGATTAAACTGGGTATAGTGTTATTCATTCATTGTTTTAGTTTTATATTGGGTTTGATTATATGTAAATTCAAAATAATCTTGGTTTAGTTTCCATGGTTTAACCTTTTCTAAGAAATCTTTTCCTAATATTATTTTGTTATTTAGGGTTATAACATATTCAATGTTTATATCTTGTAGTGCAATCTTTGTTGTTAGGGTAATTAATCTATTAAAATTCTCATTGATGTTAAGAGATAGTTTTTCTAATGGAATATAATTATTTTCAATGTTGATGTCTATTTGTGCTGTTAGGTTTTTTGTTCCTATTTGTATAATTATATAATGTTCATATGATTTTAGTTGAATAGGTAGACTGTCGCTTAAATGTCGTTTGGATCGAGAAATACTTAACCGTTTCTTTACTATTTCTAAATCTTCATAGTTTGGTTTTGAATATAATTTTAATCCTTTTTCTATAGGTAATATAAGATCTGTAAAAGGGGTATCTATAGTAATTGGTCTCAATTTATTTTTGGTATAGACTTAATGTTGGTCTGTTAAAATATAAGCATTCTTACATTGTACTGTCATAACTTTTGATCCATTGGTCATGTTTATTCCACTTAGCATCCAATATAATACTAATGCCTTTTCTATGTTTTGGTCAGTTAAACTTATAGAATAATTTGGTTTAATTATGAATCTTACTTTCGATAAATAAGATTTCCTTTAAGTTGTGCTATAATAGCTTGTTCTACTGGTTCTCTTATTCTGTCATCAGCTAGTTCTAACTCTAAGGGAGTATCTATTCTTTCTTTAAAACATGCTTTTATTATTATTTCGATGGCTGCTAGTTCTACAAATCTAAATGTAATTGGTTTATTTTTTAATGTATTGTTAATTTTAGTTATTTCTTCATTTAACACTTCTTGTGTTATTAAAGGAACTCTAGTATTTCCTTGCACTTGGGTTATATCTATAACATGTTCCCTATCTCGCTATAACTAGATATTCTTGCTTTTTCTTTTTAAAATACTTCGTTAAATGTGTGAAGTCAAATTTTTTCTTATCTACTATTTTATCGGGTGACAAAGTAAATCCTTCATATTTTAATGAATTGTATTTTTGCAAATCAAAAATAGCTCTTTGATTTCTATGTTGTTCCGTAATATCTTCATCATAATCAACTTGTTGTAGTTCCTTACTCATCACTATCAGTTTCAATATTATCTTTTTCTTCATTACTTTCTTCATGACTTACTATTCCATTGATTTCATCATTATCTGTTTCATATTCGAGCACATATATTTCTTCATCTGGTGGTATATTGGTTCTACCTAATTCATATTCTGCTATATGGAGTTCAATGAAATTTACATTTTTAATATTTTTAGTATGATTTCTATTTGTCTTTGTTTTGCATTCTCTTGCTATATGACCTATCTGTCCACAATTGTAACATTTACATCTTTTGGGGGGTTTTTTGCATATTTATAAATTTTTCTTTTAATAAAGTAATTTTTATTTGATCTTTTCTTATTTTGATATTTTCCATATGGTTTGAATCTTTTGTATCGTCTTCGCATCAATTTAGGTCTTTTTGCTTTATATCTTTTATTTAATTTGTGACATCCAAATTTAGGTATTTCATATTTTTCACAACAGTCACTAAATTTAGCTTGTCGTTTCAATTCCTTTTGGTTATTAACTTCCATACAATAATTTTTATACCATGCTTGTAAATATGCTATCTGTTCTCCTAAAGTTCCTGTTTTAGGTTCTGCGTAAAAGGCTTGTTGTACCATAGTATTTATAGGTATTGGTAATTTTTCAAAATATAGTTTTCGAAATACTGCTAATTGTTCAGGGGTTTCGGTTCCTAATTCATAATAATTCATTTGGAATGCACAATTATATCTATTTAAATCTTCTGGACACATAGAACATATTTGCTTTTATCAATGAAATAAACTTTTCAAGCTTAATACCAAATACCACTTCTTTTAAGGAAAAATTAACCTTAGGTACCAAACAAACAATGATCCCTCAAGTTCGCCAATATATAGATTATTTCTTACTTATTGCCAATAGGCTAAATACCTTCCCAGAGATAACCACAAAAGACCGCCATGGAGAGATCGAAGGTGGATATGTTACTAACCCTTTAAAAAGGGTAAACGAGTTAATAGCGTTGCCTGGTTGCAATGCAAATTTAATCAAAGCAGCTTATGATTATGGCCTTCTTAATTCAGTATATACACTGAATGGAGAGGAGCTATCATCAATTCATGATCTATATAAAGCAGCTAAAAGTTACTTGCATATTACAAAATCTCCCATGATTTTTGTAAGATGCTATACCGCCCCAGGCGAAGTTACTTTCTTCGAGATAAAACCATGTATTAGGGTTGTTAAAATGGACTGTACAACTAATTTTATCTTTCCCGAAGAAATTAAGGCTCGGCCAATTAAATCGCAATGAGATACCGGACCTCCTCGAGAGAAAAAAGGGCGAGTCAAGATAAAAGCGATTACATAAAATGAAAAATGACTTAGCAATTCTTAATCACTATGAGTAATTTAATCTATATACTTATAAAAATAATTTTTGACGGATATAAAAGTAGATATTATACACCAATGGTAGATACAGGAGCACAAACAACAATAATGAAAGAAAATTGTTTACCAGAATGGAAAACCCTACGTACACCATTTCGAATAAATGGATTTAATAATAATAGCAGTAAAATTACACTTTACCAAACAAACGTAAAAATACAAATTTGGGATAAAATTTTACTTATACCTAAGGTATATTGCTTTGAATTAATAGGAAAAGATATTATATTAGGAACAAATTTCTTAAACCAATATAAACCATTTAGTATAGATAAAGAATTTCTTACCCTGTTTACCCCTTGTCGACATAAGTTAAAAGCCAAGGTTGTTACTAATAAAGAACGATTACCAATTGAGTGGGAAAAATGTGCAATAGGTACAGAAGCAAAAATAGTCCAAAAAATGCATACTAAAAAGGAGAATAACACTCTTGACATAATAGAAATAGGAATATTACATTTAGATAAACTTACACCTTTGAAGAACCAATTGGAAGAACTATGTAGTGACAATCCATTAGAAAATTGGCATAAGCATAAAACAGAAATAAAAATAACATTAAAAGACCCAAACAGTATTATATCACAAAAACCCTTTAATAATACCCAAAGAGATGAAAAGGAATTTAAAATGCATATAACGGAACTATTAGGCGGCCAATTAATTAGACCAAGTAACTCAAAGCATAGTAGCGAAGTGCATTTATAGTTAATAATCACTCCGAACAAAAAAGAGGTAAAACCCGAATGGTTATAGACTATCGAATCCTAAATGAAAAAACAATTACATATAATTACCCTATACCAAATAAGATACTTAAAATAAGGCAAATACAAGGTTACAATTATTTTTCAAAATTTGATTGTAAAAGTGGTTTTCACCAATTAAAATTAACCGAAGACTCTAAACAATTAACAGCATTCAAAGTCCCTAGCGGATTTTATGAATGGAATGTGTTACCTTTTGGATATAAAAATGCCCCAGGAAGATTCCAAGCATTTATGGATAAATATTTAAATCAATTATCAAATTGTGTAGTCTACATTGATGACATACTAATCTATTCGAAAACTCAAGAAGAACATTATAAGTTAATAGAATAGTTTATAGAAATAATTAAAACTAGTGGTATAGTTTTAAGCAAAAAGAAAATGGAATTATTTAAAACTCAACTGAATTCTTAGGATTTGAAATAGATAAAGCTGGAATAAAAATGCAAGACCATATAGCTCAAAAAATTATAGAGTTTCAACAAGAAATTAATACTAAAAAAGAATTACAAAAGTTCTTAGGAATACTTAATCAGGTTAGAGAATTTATCCCTAAACTATCACAATATACTTGAACCATTAACTAAAAAACTAAAGAAAGACTACGATTTTAGATGGAATGATACTCGACACAAAGACTTTAGAAAAAATTAAAGAATTAGTCGAGAAAGTTACCAAAACTAAGTTTTCCCGATGAAGATAAAGAATTTACATGGATAGTGGAAACAGATGCTAGTGAAACTAATAACGGTTACGGAGCAGTATTAAAGTATAGATATAAAAACGATAAAAAGGAATATGTTTGTCGATATCACTCAGGAACATTCAAAGCAAATGAAATCAATTGGGATATAAATAAAAAAGAGTTAAAAGCAGTAAAATATGGAATTAAAAAATTTGAATGTTACATAGTTTATAGTAAATTTATAATCAGAACAGATAATAGAACTGTTAAAAGTTGGCTAACCCAAAAATTGCGGGATTCAATTACGAGGAAGGAGATAAACAGGATTGTAGCGAGATATTAACCAGTATGAGTTTAATATCGAATTACTAAAAACTAACGAAAACTGTTTTGCAGACTATCTCTCAAGACATAGTTCAACAACTGATTATAGAAAATCAGGAGCTCAAGATACAACTCAAAAAGATAATGGAAGAATTTGCTTCTATGAAAAGAGAAGCCACTTCCAGCAATCCTAATATGGAGCAAGCAGATATTGGCACTAGCCAAAAATATAAAAGCCGAGCTATCACAAGAAAAGTTAACTCCCCTTTCAAACGAAGTATGTCCCTACAAACCTAGTTCGCAAACCAGGTGGTTGGCATGTTCTTCACCGGGGACTACATCTATCCCACCGGATATTCTTATCTCAAAATACAATCATGCATACAATCCAAGTATTATTCATCAAAATATTCATCAAAAAGGGATGCCACCCGGCCTTATACCCACAGTTCATCAAAACAGTTCTTCATAATTCCTCAAAATAAATCACTTACAAATTTTCAACAAATATCTCTCACAATAACACTTGAACGTCTCCAAACATCATCAATGATAATATACTGGTTTTTACAGCAACCACAATTCAATCAAAAATACATCACCAATTAACTCTAAATCATATTCATTAAAAGAGTAGTAACAATTAATCATTTTCTTTCATAAATCAAACATAAACATGTGGTTACCCAATGATACATACTGTATACTACTGAAAATCAGCAACCCAGAATATATTAAATTATGAATTATTTCTGATTTACAAGCCCTCAAATAATTTAAAAGGGTATCCTCAATTTCACAACAAAAACACCATAATAATTATTAGACTAATAATTTTGAGCAGTAAAATCACACAAAAATTATCATACGACACTAATGGCTCTACTGACATGGTACAAGTTTTATTTATAATTTTAGGACTCCAAAAGTATTTTTAACAGTTAATATACAGATTACTCAATAAAGCCAATATAATAATTAAAAATACAAACAGACGCCCAAAAATTACCAAAAATTTATATAGCATGCCAAAATTCACGTAAATATATAATATTCAAAGACATGAATTTTTCTGCCTCTAGAAATAATTTTCATGATTTATATACTGACAGAACCGAAATTACAAAAACAGATATATCAATTAAATAAAACAGTAAACAGTAGGAAAAAATTATTCTAAGGCATGGAATACATACTACACATGTAACAAGATCTCAGAAAAATAATTTCATCAATTTTAACAGTCGTTCCATAATTATTATGCAATTTAGCCAAAAACGCACAAAACACCAATTAAATCAAATAAATACAAAAAATCATGCGAAAATTATTTTCTCTACACAGTATTCACATAGCATATATCAAGGATATTCATGTCAAATTTCGTCAAAAATTTCATTCAAAAAGTATTTTAAATAATTCCTAGCGTAGTAATCTAATACCGAATAATACCCTAATCACTATGGTTCTAAGATAACAACTAGTTACCTGGATCGTCGAAGGCGAGCTGATAACTTCTGGAAAATCCCAAAATAGGCGTGTGCTCCTCTCCTTCTTCAATTCCCAAGCACCAAGTATAAGAAAAAGGCAACAAGAACAATTCACGAACAATTAACAAGAAGTAGAAATGAAAAGAAAATTGAGAGAATGAAGATGATGATGGTGGCCGAAAATCTTGAAATATGGCAGCAAGAAGTTCTGATTTTTTAATCAGAAATTGAAGTGATAAAGGTTGGTTTAAAGAGGTTTAATTAGGAGGAATCATTAGGGGGTTATGGGAGTTACAAGGCATCAAAGAGTCACAAGAAAAATAAAAAGAAAAGAAAGAAGAGAAGGCTCTCCTTCTCCTTCACCTTGGCCGGCTGTCAAGCCCAACAAACCAAAAAAAAAAAAAATTTCGGCCCAATTCAACAATGATCTATGCTTCAAAAGCCCGCTATGCGATAAAACGATAACCTCCTAAACCGCGCCTAAACTTTGAAAATACTTAATAATGAAAATAATTCTAATAAATTATTATATAAATATAAATAGAATAAACACATTAGCACGCCATGAAAATAAAAATAATAATTCGGCTCCCAAAATTATAAAATAAAAATAATTAATTTAGAGAAAATAATAATTTTAGAGAAATTTCTTGCGAAAAACTAGGAGCAAAATTATGGGTTGTTACACAGAGAGTAGAAAAGATCATGAAGGGAAGGGTAAGATTAGTTCTGAAATTGATGCTTCTCGTTTTAAAGATGTGCCTCCTTTCCATTCTATATTAACTAAAGTAAAGAAAGAGGCTCTTGACAATGAAATTCTTGAGACTTTTAGGAAAGTTGAAGTCAATATTCCTTTACTTGATGCTATTAAACAGGCTCCCCGTTATGCAAAGTTTCTTAAGGAACTTTGTACTAACAAAAGATAATTTCGCCCTTTTGAAAAGGTAAGTATGGGGGAAAATATTTCAGCTGTGATTCAAAAGAAGCTTCCCCCTAAATGTAAAGTTCCTGGCATGTTTTCTATTCCTTGCAAAATTTGTAATTCTAAATTTGAAAGATGCATGTTAGATTTAGGAGCTTCCATTAATGTTATGCCCAAATCTGTCTATGATACTTTAAATGTGGGATATTTTTCTAACACTGATGTTGTTATCCAGTTAGCTGATAGGTCGAATGCATTTCCCATTGGAGTTTTAGAAGATGTATTGGTTCAAGTAAATGAATTAGTCTATCCAGCTGATTTATATGTACTTGACATGGGTGATAGAACCGATAATGTTCCTTTACTGTTGGGAAGACCTTTCTTGAAAACTTCTAAGACTAAAATTGATGTTCATGAGGGTAATTTGACAATGAAATTTGATGGTGAAATAATTAAGTTCAATATTTTTGATGCTATGAGATACCCAAATGATATCAATAATGTTAGTTCTATTAATTCTTTTGATGCTTTTGACTGGATGGCACAAGAAGTTTTTGATAAGTGGTGTGAAAAATTGTTTCAGACTGATGATTTTATTGATAGCAATGAAACTAAAATGTCTAATTCTTTAGTAGCCTTGTCTGATGTGGCTAGTCTTGATTCGCATAATGCTAAAAAAGATGATTTTGACCTTTCTTTGCCATTGACTTTGCCTAAATTAATCCCTTCTATTGTCAAAGCCCCACAATTACACTAGTACAGAATTGACGATTTACGTCGAATGCGAGGCGCCCATTTGCGTCGAACATGGGTCCGACGGCACAGCTCTCGACGCAGATCAGAATATAGGATCTGCGTCGGACAAGCATGCGACGCAGTTGTCTCGCTATTTGCTTCGGACCCGCCTACCACGCGACACAAATAACTCTTGGGCCGGGCTGCTTTGTGGCCTTGGCGCCCTACCATATGCGTCGCATGCGGCTCTATGTGCGACGCAAATGATCTCCTATCTGCGTCGCACATTGAGCAACATGCGACGCGGATGGTAGGGCGCTAGGCCACAACAGCCAGCAACCCAATAGTCATATGCGTCGCACATTGCTAACGTGTGACGCAGATAGGAGATCATTTGCGTCGCACATTGTGCAAGGTGCGACGCAAATGATGATATTTTGGGGTTTTTTTCTTTTTTGTTTGTTTTTTTTTCATATACAAAACCTTAAACTTCAAAACTAAACAAACATTATATTAATAATTATGAGAAGAAAATTCGGCAGAGTCTCCTTTGTAATTTGGACAACCCAAGAAATCGTTGGGAGAATTTTGCATATATAACCAAAACCTGTTGCAGTACATCTCAAAGCAACCAATATTGCAATCAATTGCAATCAGGCAACCAACAAGGTTCAATCAACAAAATATTGTTCAACCTATACATACATATACTAACTAGTTAGTTTGCAGCTTCGACGACCCCTACAAAGTATTTTGCAAAAAGTTTTTTGAGTTCGTCGATCTCAGTTGCAGAGTATGGCTGAGGACTTGGTGGAAAATCCTAGAAATATATTAAATTAGTTAATATACTTCAAAATTCTATAAGTATAAATAACGAATTTACGACATACATATACCTCCTGTAAATTATCTTAATCAAAGTGCATGCGGACGATTTCAAGCATGTTTTTCATCACGAAATAGCCGCATTCCGCTCCTCCTGATTGTTGAGCACACTCGGATACATAGGTTTGTCCGCTGCACTTAAAATATTATCATACATATTCGGACGATTGGTTCCTTCATCCTCCAAATTGTGCAACATCTCATCTACCCTATCATTCTCATCATCTACCCTATCATTATCATCATTATCATTCTTAATGTGACTAGTAATTCCCTATTTTTAACAATAGGGCCTGGAGACTTTTTGGTTCATCATGCTATTGCTTTAGGTTTACATACAACTACTTTGATCTTAGTGAAAGGTGCTTTAGATGCACGCGGTTCGAAGTTAATGCCAGATAAAAAGGATTTCGGTTATAGTTTTCTTTGCGATGGTCCAGGACGAGGCGGTATTTGTGATATTTTGGCTTGGGATGCATTTTATTTGGCAGTTTTCTGGATGTTAAATACCATTGGATGGATTACCTTTTATTGGCATTGGAAGCACATCACATTATGGCAGGGTAATGTTTCACAATTTAATAAATCTTCCACTTATTTGATGGGATGGTTAAGAGATTATCTATGGTTAAACTCTTCACAATTTATCAATGGATATAATCCATTTGGTATGAATAGTTTATTGGTTATAACCTAAGTCTCAGCCTTTTTAGGGTTAATCTTTTTTGGTTGAACCGCTTCTTCAGGCTTCTTGGACTCAGGGTGTTTCACCTCAGCACTTACTTCAGTGGCATGTATGAATGTATTGGCTTCTTTCAAAGCTTCTGCGAGAGTGGTGATTTTCTTCTTTACAAGATCAAACTTTAAACTTCCTGGTCGTAGCCCCCTCATGAAGGCGTCGAAGGCCACACCAGCATTAAGATCTTGAATTTGCAAGGCTTCTAGATTGAATCTCTTAACAAAACTTCTAAGGGCTTCTTTTGGTCCTTGGACGACCTTGCCCAAGTGCATGCTTGTCTTCTGTTCTTGCTGATTGGCAACAAAATAACTAGTGAAAAGGCAATTGAGTTCAGTAAAATTGTTGACTGAATTAGGAGGGAGATTGTTAAATCATTTCTGAGCTACTCCTTTCAGAGTAGCAGGGAAGTTCTTGCACACAAGTAGCATCATCTACTGCTTGGACGTACATCTTATGCTTATAAGCGGAGAGATGATTATCTGGATCAGTTGTTCCATCAAACGGCTCCATGGTAGGGAGTTAAACCCTTGGGAAGGGGAGCGCCTCCATGATCCTGGCCGAGAAAGGGGTTGGCAGTTGATCCGGAGGGCTCCCAGCTATCCCTCAATGGATATGAACTCCTTACGATACTCTTTCAACACGGGATTAGATGAAGTATTTGCATGGGCTGCATGCCGATAAACCATTGGTTGCACCACCGTTTTCTGTTGTCTTAGATGAACAAGAGAAGGCCCAAGACTTCTTCCTTCAGTTCTGGACGGTACCCTCAAAGAGGGATCTCTCAAATATGGTGTAGACCCTGTGGCCAACAGTTGTAATGCAGCAGCTTTCTTTGCCTTTAGGTATTACCTAGCATTTGTTTCCAACCTATGCCCATTTGGATGAACATTATCCTGAGTCCTGACCAATAGATTCCCGTCCATCTTCCTTCGCTGCTCACTGCCTTCTGGCTGTCTTTCTCTGGCTGTTTTCTTAGAGGGTTCCTGACGAACAGGTCGGTTTAGACTTGGACGATTCTCCTGAGAACACCCTCTAAGAGGAACTGGATTGTTAGCAGCTGAATTTGGATTAACTTGGAAAAACAGCATATTGTTCTTGATTTGTTCCTAGACGACTGCTGCCATGTTAGTCTGAAAGTCATTCACGACGTTCTCCAAATGAGCAGCAATCACTGGACGTTCAAGATTTTCCTAAATAATAGGTTCATGGCTCTGACCAGGGACATTATCCCTCCCTCGAGGTGGTCTCTCATCGTTTACGGAATCCTCAACTCGAATATGAAAACTTCGATTACTTGCCACATTGGACGAGTGACAATCAGTCATCGTTGCGTCTTTCCACAGACAGCGCGAAATGTTTAGTCTCCTTGGCTGGCAAGTAAACTATTATCCCTCAAGATGTTATTCAATGGAGACTTGTGCAACAATGTCCAAATCTGGTAATTCGAATCTGGGCTCCGTTCCAAACTTACAAAAAAGGAGACCCACCCTGGAGGTTTGGGTGGTGGTTCCCCCTCCGAAGCTTAAGTCATGAATCAGGAGTGAAAAAGGGAAAAGTAGAGATAGAGAGAGAAAGTGAGGGAGTATTTTTTACAGAATAAGGGAACACTGTTCAAAAAGTTTTTCTTCTCCTGATTTCAAGGGGAGTATTTATAGTGTTTGGGATCTGATTACTGCCTTTTGAGGTCACCCTAAATAAAGGGCACCTGATTGGCTAGGCAATCAGAACGTGAGACGTGACATGCAATGATTGGGAGTTGATCATCAACCAATCATATGCAGCCGTTTTTTGGGAATTGGGCCCTGAATATTCTTCAGGCCAAAAGGTGGCCATTTATTTCTTTCACAGTAAAAAGCTAGGGTTTTAACCATTTATTTACTACTTTTGATGGGACACGTAGATGGTCCTGATGGATCCATGTGTCTCCTAGAGGGCCGTAGATTTGTTTAGGCTACAACATGTATCATGATTATTATGATTATTAGTATTAGTAACACTATTATTATTATTATTATTATTATTATTATTATTATTATTATTATTATTATTATAATAATAATAATAATAATAATAATAATAATAATAATAATAATAATAATAATAATAATAATTATTATTATTATTATTATTATTACTATTACTATTATTATTATTATTACTATTATTATTATTAATAATAATAATAATAATAATAGTAATAATAATAATAATAATTATTATTATTATTATTATTATTATTATTATTATTACTTTATACGATTACTATTACTATAAATACTTCTACTATTTACTAGTACATTTGTTCAAAAGATTATTATTATTATTATTGTCGTTGTATTACTTATTAATTATTAATTTCGTTGCTATTATAACAAATGTCATTGATATCATTATTTCAAGCTATTTGTGATCAAGAAGAAGAATGTTATTTTGGCATTTGTACGTGTTCTTTTTTATATTCGTTCTAATTAACCATTTTGATATGCAATGTACATGTAAAGAACATAATAATAGTATATGATGTTTATTTATTTTTTTAACAATTTTGGTAGAATTATACTAATTATATGTTACTAGTTTATATAAAATATGAGTAGCAAGTCATAGCCTAATGATGTTGGCATCACTTTTAAATTTTTCCAACAAGGGATTTCAACTTATCTTTAAAAACAAATTTTATATAGAACATGACAACGATATAAGAAGAATATTTAACAATTTTGTTCAAGATCATATGATTATATATATTTATAGGTTTATTTATAATGAAAAAAGATCCATTGATTGATGTAACAAAAAAAATGTTGTTAGTTAAATCCAAAAATGTAGGGACATACTTCGTTTGAAAGGGGAGTTAACTTTTCTTGTGATAGCTCGGCTTTTATATTTTTGGCTAGTGCCAATATCTGCTTGCTCCATATTAGGATTGCTGGAAGTGGCTTCTCTTTTCATAGAAGCAAATTCTTCCATTATCTTTTTGAGTTGTATCTTGAGCTCCTGATTTTCTATAATCAGTTGTTGAACTATGTCTTGAGAGATAGTCTGCAAAACAGTTTTCGTTAGTTTTTAGTAATTCGATATTAAACTCATACTGGTTAATATCTGCTACAATCCTGTTTATCTCCTTCCTCGTAATTGAATCCTGCAATTTTTGGGTTAGCCAACTTTTAACAGTTCTATGAGTGTTGAGAAGTACATTAAAGAATTTGAACGACTTTATATTGCTTGTGATTGTCGGGACCAAGAGGAACAAAAGATTGCTAAATTTGTGCTTGGTTTAACTAAAAATTTGGGCAATTTTGTTGAACTTCAACCTTTAACCACTTTTGACGAAGTATGTTCATTGGCGTGTAAGTTGGAAAAACAGCACAGAGGTTCGACCTTTGGAGGATTTAAGGCCCTAAAATTCGAAACTGAAAACCCTAGTTCATCTAAGGAGGGTGATTGTTCGAAACCACTACACAAGAGGTTGCGGATGTTTTGAGAAGTAAGCTACTTGCTGGTGGTTCTAAAGAAACTCCGCTCAAGAAAGTGGTGTGTTACAAGTGCCAAGGTTTAGGACATGTTGCTCGAAATTGTCCAAATCGTGTCTTGGTAACAAGAGATGAATACTATAACTTTTTCCTGCATGAAAGAATGAAACAGAAGAGGAAGAACAAGAGGTGGCGAAACAAACCCAAGTGCTTGATATGACTAGTGCAGAGTTTTGTGCAAATTCAGTGCTGGTTTTGTGAAGGTCTTTGCTTGCGGAACCTTATGAAGAGCAAGGAGATGTTCAAAAAAACAATCTCTTTCATTCGAATTGCATGATTAGAAATCAGGTTTGCCCTTTTATTATTGACAGTGGTTCATGTACTAACGCTTGTTCTTTGACTATGGTGGTTGCTTTGCAATTGCCGAAAACAAAACATCCTAATTCATACAAAATGAGCTGTTTGAATGAAGATGGAGGATTATGGGTGCGAAAATAAGCCTTGGTTAGCTTCAAGGTTAGAGATTATCACGATGAAATTTGGTGTGACGCACTACCTATGACAGCTTGTTCTTTATTGCTTGGTAGACCATGGCAAAGTGATAGGCATGTTCTTCATAATCGTAAGACAAATGAATCATCTGTTTTGTTGGGAACTAGACGTTTCTTGTTGGAACCTCTACCACCTAAACGCCATTCCTCTTCCCAAGCTATGGAGTTAGAGAAGAAAGAGGGTGCTCATGTGTGCCTAAGCTCTTGCCATCATGAAGTGTTAGAAACGGCTGCTACAAAGAGGGAAATAAGAGAGCAAGTGATTAAATGAGGAGGGGTACTACGTTTGATGTTGGTGATAAAGTATGGCTCTTACTTTCAGCACAAAAACTCCATGTTAGCCATAAACATGGTGAGCCAGTTGATGAAGGACGGTTTGATATTGTTGAGCGGATTGGTTATGAGACATACAAGGCGCTTTTGGGGGACGGAGTGTGTTCAACATTTTCTTAATATGACTTAGTGCCTTGCTTTGCTGATCAAACTTGAGGACAAGTTCTTTTGAAGAGGGGGAGTATGATGCGTGCATGGATGACTCCACCAAGCTATCTTTCATTGCTTTCCTAGGTCGTTGCATGATTTTACTTTACTCTTAAAGTAAGGGTTTTACATGTAACTAAAAATATGTTTTATCCATGTTTGTTAGTTAAGTTAGTTAATTCAAGTAGTTGAGTTATTTTTATTCAAGCTTGGTTGTAATAATGTCCGAAAAACTTAGCTTGTTTCGGTTCATAAGAGTCGTAGTTGTCGTGAGTTGTAATTTAGGATAGTTTACTTAATCTTGGATTGTATATGGCGTGCAAAAGGAGTGTCCTTGCAGCCGTGTGGTTTTTGTGCATTTAAGGAAAGATTTGCACATCTTTCCTTAAAGCTTGTGTTTCTTTAAGTTCTAGATAGATTATAGGCTTGAACTAAGGGGCAACTTTCCATAAATACCTCTAGGTTGGCCGTGTGTTTTGTGTAAGCTTGGGGAGCAAGGTTATCTTGCTGCTCCTATAAATAACAGCACACACACCTAGTCTTTTAAGGCTATGTGTGATTTGAGTTTAACCTATTCCTTGTGAATTAAAGTTTTCAGAGTGAATCCAAAGTCTTAGCAGTGAATGCAACCCTTAGTTGATTTTCAACTTGGATTAGTTGAACTTCTTCAAACCCTAGTTGTTGTTAATCCTTGGTTAGGAATTAATAACTTCATATCCTTTGCTACTAATCAGTTTTTCGAGTATCTTAAACTTATAAATTTCGAACTACACCATCATAAGCATTAAAGAACCCACCTTTAGTTCGAGAGACTTAAAATAGCCTTCAAAAATCATATCAATGGATGAGGAATAATCTTAATTGACGATTATTAGGATTTAGAGAGAAATGATCAATTTCAGATCAAATTTGGAGATTGTGTTTGGCTAATTGGAATTTGGCCATTTAAAGTGAGACACATGAAACGGCCTAAAATCAATTCGGAGATTATAATTACCAATTTAATTATGTCAAATTATATGATTGACCCATTTGAAGTTGGAGAACAAATTAAAAGTGTAAGATGGATGTTCATACAAATTTAAAGTGTAAGTTAGATTTGCAATTTTTCCTCTTAATTGAGATTGGGTCATTTAATTCATATACTATGATATTTTGGGCCCAACATGCAATATTTATAACATTGGTTGCTCATTTTATTCAAAAAAATTGTTGAATCATTTATGAAAATTATGCATAAACATCTCCATATTTTTCATTAATAAGGGATGTAATAACTATTAACAAAGAACTATTATTTCAATAATATGTACAAATTCTTTGATATATACAAAGTCTTCAATCTTGATCTTCACCATGATGCTCCTTGATCTTCATCTCCTTGCTTTGGAATTCATGTTTATTTGTAAAACTTGTGAAAATTAGAGATTAATTAACCTCTTTGATTTAGATTTTTTTATGACAATTTTTATTGATTTTTATTGCATAACAAAAATGAACCATTTTAAGAGAAACTTAAAATTTCATGATTTTTTATGAAACTTGAGTTAATCACTTTATTTCATTTTTAAGTCTGCACTTTTGTTCTTGTACTGACTTGTAAAATTCATAACTTTATGCACAAAACGTTAAATTGAGCATGTGATACATCTATAGGTAACTGAGTTCGTTATGTTGTGTCAAAATTTCATAAGCTTTTAGTGGCAACTCGAATTATGGTGAATTTTATGCCAAAACTGGTCAAAACAGGACCTGTATCTAATTTGTTCTTTGAAATCCAACTTACCGAACTTAGTATGAAGTAAATTTTGGTATGAACATTCTAGACACTTTGAAAGACTAGACTTGAAATTATCACTTCAATTGGACATTTTTAAGACCATTTTTTGTTTTTTTCCTTAACTGAAGAGAAAATCAGTGTTCTGGAATTTAGTGATTTACATGAACATTTTTATTAAAATGATATAAAAATGTATAAAATTCATATGAACATGATTGTTATGTTTTTGGAAAGCTACTGATGTCTAGTTTAAAGTTGATATTTTTAGTTTTGTCTAGATAACATTTTTTGACAAGACAAGCTTATGTGGTACTGGACAAAATCAGTTTTTCAGAACAAAGTTGTATGATTTTTAATTATCTGTACAAAATTCCGTTTTTAGAAATTCCAAATTCCAGTTGCTGGAAACATCTTGAGCTTCATAGGAAAAATATTACATCCTATAAATTATTCTGATAATATAGACGAAAAATGAAATGAAGTACAATATTAAAACTGACCATAATTACAGCATCATATTTTCTTTTTATGGAGATGTTTATACACAACTCTTCTTGAATTTTTTTATGAAAACTTGTTTTTTATTATGAATAACAACTTGATTAATAAAAATCACATAAGCACATATTTCTTAAGAGTCTTCCCATTAGATTTGACTATTCTAGGTGGGGTGATTTAAGGTTGGGAACCTATTAGGACTTCCACATACCCAAATCACTCAAAAATTAAAAAAATGATAAGAATAAACAAAGAGAAAGTTAGTATGTAATTAAGAAGATAATCAAGAAAAAATAACAAGAACTTCAACTTTACCTTGCTAACTCAATGATGCACTTCCTTTTGCAAAGTTTTCTACCTTTTTTTTTGTGATTTTCTTAATTTCTAAGTGAGTTTCTAAATCCACTTAATTACTAACTTAAACCTTTTTTTTTGTGTTTTTCTTTTGATGAACTTCTTTACTTACTAATTATAACTTTCCTACTTATTGCTTTCTTTCTCTTGAATGAGATTTTTTAGAGGGAGGAATTAAGGAGGAGAGTAGTACTGAGATTAGTTGTGAGAAGTTGTTGTTGTGAAAAAATGTTGTGTTGAAGTAAAAAAAAATGGGGGGTATTTATAGGGAAATGAAGTGGTGAACTAGGGTTTGAAGAAGGTAAAAAATCAAATTTTCCCCCCAAAAAAATCTGATTTTTTCCCATCCGAAATTACCTTAATGACATCACCCTAATGACATCATCAAATCGCTTTGGAGATAAAAATATTTTTATTCTCTTTAGATTTTTTCATCAATGAGGCAAAATCAGATTTTTAGAAAATATTCTTTCCTAAATACATCCAAATACGTAGAAATGCATCGAAAAACGTGAAAAGAGAAACTGACTGGATTACTGTGCTTAGCGCAAATCCCTGCGCTAGACACAACATCGTGCGCTTGGCGCACAGGCCTGCGTCTAGCGGAGGAATCTGTTGTGCGCTGGGGGCATGATCATGTGCCTGGCGCATAGTTCGAATCTTCAGAAAAAAAAATCGGATTCTTGGCTCTTACGCTTTGGATTTGATTCTTATTCTTATTCTTTTTGATGATTCTTATTCCTTAACCAATGAATAAAAGAATGTGAGTGGTGGTTAAAGAATATATTCTTATTCTTTATCCAATGAACAATGACTTGACCATCAAGAAAACTGATTACTACCGGTTTTGGGAGCCGACTAAAATTTCGGTGCCTAATTGCAGCTCGTTTTTCTGTTTTTCGAAAAACTAACTTAAAACAATTAACGAAAGTCGTCAAATTAGTAAAGACGAGCATGATTATACTACAAATCATTTTATTAAACCGGTGGTTGTAGTTATTGACAACAACTTACGAAAAATTACATTTCTAAGCCAGAATTGCATGACTAATACGCAAACAAAAGGAAAACCATACGATGGAATGAAACTCGCGCTCCGGGGAGAAACATGCCTTTGACGGGGTGCGCACTCCACAATACTTGGCGGTTTTTGTTATTTTTATTTCTTTTCCAAATCTTTATTTATACAAAGGGGTTCAAAATTTGGTGTCTACACCTGGCAGCCTTTGATCGTTTCCTTTCAAAGTCGGGTGTAGGCGTGGATTTTTCATACCTTTAATGCCTACACGCGGTGTGAGCGCGTTTATTTGACTACCTCATTGTTAAAGTTTTATTAAAAATATGTTTTGAAGTCGCCAAGAATTCTTTAAAGGGACATCTTAGGGACTTATCTAATGTAGATTTCCCCATCATGACTCCATAGATGGTCAAGAACCCAAAAGTGAGTTCGGGGGTGAGGGTACAATATAGTCAGGAAATATATTGTCAATTGCTGGCCTCTACTAAAAAACGATTCACAGCAGATTTTATGCAATAGAACAATCAAACAACATTTTAAAGCACCTTAAAATAATTAATCTAGATGGGTTCAGGAAACACACAAAAAGACTAATTATTTAATGACCAGTTATTATACAATCATTTTACAAGGTTCCTAACAGGTTGTCCAAATTATCTGAATTAATGAGAACAAATCTTTAGGTCTTATTTAGCATAATAACATGTGGGTGATAAAAAGGCATGCAGGACAATCATAATATCATGAATACTATATACAGAAAATAGAAGAAAAAGAGGTTAGAATTTACAAAGAGAAGCGATTATCAATTAGGAATCTACATCATGACAATAAAACGTTAGTAACTTTAATAAAATAAATATAATTATTCAAGGGCCCTTAGGATTATACCTATGCGGTTTAGGTCGAAGAGCGTAGTGACCTTTAGGCGAAGCAATCTTGGAACCAGGAATATAATAGGATCAGGAACAATAATTGATTTGGAAAATTAAAAGTGGCTGAGTGTTTTGTATTCGAAGTATATTTCGAAGTATTCGAGAGTATTTGTGTGCGTATCTCTATTCTATATGTTAACTCTTGAGGTCTTGGTGTCCACCCTTAATTACTTAAATAACCCCAACCCCCAACAAATATTACAACCCCACCCAATAGTAAATTAAAAGAAAAAAACACTACCATATGGATTACTTAAAAAACTGCCCGTACAAGTAGTTAACTGTTAACCAATACTAGTAAGCAAAACCATAAAAACAAAAAACCACATCAAACAGGAACACTACACGACAGTTTTTTTTCCCTTCATCTTCTTCCTCTTCCAAAATCTTCAATCCCTCGAGATAATATGGTCGGAGAAATACAAATGATTTCTTCATAATCCCTGTACAAATTTAAAGTCTAACATTCAATTTTTTTTTTTTTGTGATTTTAGTTTTATATGCGAAGCACCATAAACAATAAAGAGCAGCAAGCCAAACAATTGCAAGTTCCATCTGGAAAAAGAAAAAAAGGTATTTCTTATTAAACTTGAAATGCAAACTGTTTGTATGAAAAATAAGGAAGAAACCAAAATTAGCACACCAAGACTACAAAATTTTGACTCCCATACTCTAAAAAAAGGGGTGCACTAGATAATTTGCACCCCAAGAATCCAAAATTTCTGATAAATTTAAACATCATTCCCAAATAAAAATCGAAATAAAATAAAATTTGGGGAAATTAAAGCACGCGAAATTTTTATAAATTAACTTAACCATGAATTACTTAGTAAGTTTAAAAGTTCAATTTGTTTTCAAACACCAAAAAAAAAATCAGAAAAAAGAAATTCGTAAAAAAAAGGAAATACATGTATTCTTTACAACGATCAAAGGAATGGCCAGTCAAATCGTAAGTTCAATTAGCTATCATAATCGGGAAAGAAATCAAACAAAGGAGTGTGCCTTTGATTTCATTACTTTTGGGCCATATGCTTCACGATAGTTGTGTTTCGATTGTTCAACGCCAGTGGGTGTTGTTCTTAAAGTGGTGGTGTACGGAGTGGGAGAAGTGCGCGGGTAGGGAGGTCTTGAGGGAAGCAACGACAAGTTGGGGGTGATCGTTTTGGTGGTTGTTCTTTGAGGGATTTGGAGACTTGAGGGTCAAGGACAGAGATGGGCAGAGGATTTTGAGAGAAGGGGATGCTAATAGCTAATAAGGAGAGATGAAGTGTTGAGAGTTACTGAGTTAGTATATACATGCATATCAATTAGCAATTAAAAGAAATCTTTGTATATTTTTTAAAAGATAAATCTTTGTATCTTAGTATTTGGTAAAGTCAAAGCTTAAGATGTTATCTTAATAAATTGTATCAAAGAAGGATATCATACCTTAAATTGATTCTACTTGATTATGTTTGAGTTTGGGCTTTGTTTACTATTGTGTTCTTCCTTATTGATTCTAATTGTTTAGTTTTATAATGATATACATTTTTTTGGGGGGATGATATACATTATAATAGAGATTTTAGTTTGGTGTTTTTAATTTGTTAACTTTTAATTTAGATGAATTTATTGTTCATATTGCTCATATGGTTCATACTTTATTTGCTTTTAATTTGTATTGCACTAATAAATGCATTTTAGATTTTTTTATTAGAAACAGACATGCGTATTAAAAAGTATTATTATAAAATGGGTTAATCATAAAGAAAAATTAACAAATATGGGTAATTTAATTGAATAATTTGCAAATACGACACTAAATTAGGTAAAATAATATCACAAACTTATAATAACTGACTTCAAATTAAAATGATTATCAATATTAAAATCTTATATATAAAGAGTTAGATAGGCTTAATTTAATAAGTTACATCTATATATTTAACTTCAATAATGATTTCGCACGCATAGCGTGCATATAAGACTAGTAAATAATAATTCGAAGCCGTCTTTGATTTGGGAAATCAACCCGTATTTATAGGCAAAACAGAACGTGCACTCTACGCAAGCCCTGCGCCAGGCGCAATCCTCCGTGTCAGGCGCTGATTGGCCTGCCTGACGTGGTCCGTCCAGTTAAAACGTTGCACATGGAAACGCGTTTTCAAAAAGATAAAATTTTATCTTTCGCCTCACACAGGACTTGCGCTAGGCGCAGGACTCTATGTGAGTCAAAAGTCCACGTGTCAGGCGCTCATTGGCGCGCCTGACGCGATCTGGCCAATGAGCTGGACGCACGTGGCGCGCTGAGTGTAGCCGCCGTTTCCGGCCCATATTCCAGGATATTCATTTTTTTATTCTACGCGTGCTTTCAAGATGTCATTTTTATCCCTAAAAATCTGGAGATTGAATTTTCCGGGTTAAAAATTTGATTTATGGGTAAAAGATAATAATAAAAGCTTTTAAGAAAAGATTTATTAAAACAATAAACATTAAGAAAATATTTATTAAAACAATAAATATTCAATTGGGCTTTTCAAATGGACCTAAAAACATTTCACGGGTTGAACTTACAATTAATAATCATGAATGATTAATTGGGCTTTTATAATATTATTTCAAAACACATATTGCCTGGTTATTCGGACTGCTCCTCCATTGGGCCGTGCCAACTAAGACCGCGGTATATTTCATCATTGGACTCTTAATTGGGGAGACACGATTATGTGTCTACAAAAGCCCCCACTTTGAATGAGGTTTGCAAAATCGAAAGTCAAAGTACATGTTTCGGGACGGAGAATGATTCCAGATGCTGTGCAATCCAAAATCACACTTTTACGCCAGTACCTGCAAAACAAGCAAAAGTTTCAGGAACAGACATATATGAAACAAATTTGCAAAATAAATGTAAATTTGCAAAAATGAAATGATATAGGTGAAAAGAAGTCATGAGTTATTATGGTCCGGCTCATACCGGGATAGAGCTATTATGGTCCCGCTCCAGGGTGTTGATGATGTGTAGAGCTATTATGGTCCCGCTACAGGGTGTTGATGATGTGTAGAGCTATTAATGGTCTGGCTCGCGGTTGGATAGAGTTATTAATGGTCCGGCTCACGACGGGATATAACTATTAATGGTCCTGCTCAGGACGGGATAGAGCTATTAATGATCCGGCTCACGACGGGATAGAGCTATTAATGGTCCGACTCACGACGGGATAGAGCAATTAATGGTCCGGCTCACGACGGGATAGAGCTATTAATGGTCCGGCTCACGACGGGATATAGCTATTAATGATCCGGCTCACGACTGGATAGAGCTATTAATGGTCCGGCTCACGACGGGATAGAGCAATTAATGGTCCGGCTCACGACGGGATAGAGCTATTAATGGTCCGGCTCACGACGGGATATAGCTATTAATGATCCGGCTCACGACGCGATAGAGCTATTAATGGTTTTGCTCACGACGGTATAAAGCTATTAATGGTTCCAGGGTAATATGTAGTGATGACGGTCCGCAGACCTGACGGTGTGTTTTCCGCTGTAAATACTCCTGAGTACTTGTTGTCTCTTCAGCAAGATTTGTGTACAATATAGCATGTTGGAAGAATGACAAAATTGTATTTTTGTTGCGGATTTGAAAATCCGTTAGCTTGTCGTGCGCGATGTCGTGACGAACATTCGAATTCATTTGGAATTAAGCGTGTGGGTTCCACTTGGCTAAGAAGCCCCCAAGCGTGTTACATGGGACTGTGCGGCAGACGCACAGACCTGCGCTTGGCGTGGTAAGCTACGCTGGACGCACTATTGCGTGTCAGACGCACGTCTTGCTGACGCGTCAGGCGCATGTGGCTCCCTAGGCGCAGATCTTTAAAACGACCTAAAAAACATGGTCGACCTTCTTTTCTCCCATTTTCGCCGTTTTCCTTCATTTCTCTCTGTCTCCCAAGCCCAAACTCCATTTTCGAAATTTCAATGCTCCAAACTCCTTGTTTCTCGAGTATTTCTTCAGATCTACTTTGGAGGAGTGATTATTTTTGCTTGATTGTTAATTTTGCGGTGTTGTTGGGTACTTTTGGAGCAGTTTTCGAAGGGTTTGAGGAGCGAAAATCTCGACCCTCTTTTCAGGTTGTTTTCCGGTTGGTTCACGACGTCCACAGTCGGTTTTCCGGCAAACTATGCCAGTTAGTCTTTTCGTTCTTTCCCCCTTTTTTCTTTTTTTATATTCTCGCGATTTACTTTGGATTCTCGCGATTTGCATGTGGAGCAAAGCGTGATTGTGGCTACCGATTTTTGTGTTAGGTGCGGTGTGCTATTTCCTGCGAGCTTAGGGCTACATTTTGCAGCAGGTTTCCGATGAACTCCGACAGTTTTCGGCGAGCTCCGGCGAGATTCTGTGCGGTTTTATTGCTCTTCACGGGTTTGATACTCGTTTCATGCGAGTTCGTTGTTAAATAATTCTTTAGATCATGAATCTAGAATTATATTGCTTGATGTAATTTCTAAATACGAAACTTAAAAATATGTTTAGGGAATTTTAACATGCGATGATAATTTATAGATCCGTAGTTTCTATGTCTAGAACTTAGGAACATGCTTAGGGAGCTTTAAATGTGTGATGATTCTTGGATTATGAATCTCAGAATCAGGATTAGCGTAGCTTCTAAGTCTGGAACCTAGATACATGCTTAGGGAACTTTGAATGTGTGATGATTCTGCTGGTAGAAATCATGTTTTAGGTAATGAACTTATTTTACTGTGTGAAATGGATTATGGGAATCTCATGTAGTGGTGATGCTTTGAAGTGGCTTTTAGAATTTACCGATTCATGAAATCTGGTAAATTAGAGTTGGGAACTCTTTGATTCTTAGTTTCATTTGTGATGTTCAATTCGATTAGCATGTCGTCGGATGATTCGGGCGGGGAGGACGATGGTAGGGCAGCTTGTGGATCTAGGAGGGCGTGGAAGGCCGTGGGGAAGACTCCTGATCAACTGCACTTTGATCCGAAGCATCATATTTCGCACCGCCCGCTCTCAGGTGTCATAAGTATCCGTGTTATGTCGACCTCATTTTACATTAAAGCCTAGGCACTTTTTTAATTGTACTTACGTTTGCAGGACGAGGGTACTACTCGTCATTTTGGGACTTTTGACTTTGCCTGACTCAGAAAAGTCAGAAATGTCCTCATCGAGCAGAGTGGTCTAGCCCCTTTTCTCGATGTTTATGAGAGTACGGGACTCCTCCCAGATTGTCGTTCGAGGCATGTTGGAGTAGGGCTGCACACAAACTGGTCCGGACCGGAATTTGGACCGGACCGGACCGGACATGGGATTCCGGTCCGGTCCTCGGTCCGAAGAAAAAGGGGATTCCGGGCAACCGGTCCGGGTAAAAACCGGGGGAAACCGGTCCAGACCAGTTGACCCGGTTATTTTTAAAAAAAGAATTTTTTTCTTGAATTTTAAAACAGCAATAACTTACTCTTTAAAACCTAAGTCACTTCCATTTTCTAAACCCTAGCCCACTTTCCTTTCTCCAGCCGCATCAATCCCCTTCTCAACCTCCCACTACCTTCTCCAACACCTCACCTCCCAAGGGCGATTTTTTTGTAGATTTTTTCTTTTTATTTTCCATATTCTTTTTGAATAATGAAGATGGGTTGTAAATTGGAGGTATCAGATGAAATATTGGGTATATTCTGGGATTTATATGTTGTTGGGTAGTTTTGATAATTACCGTTTGCACTTAAGAAAAGATGAAGATGAGAAGACCAATTTACGGTTGTTAAAGGTGTTCTTCTTCAACAAACTGTTCAAGCAACTTGAATTAGAGAGGAGAGAGAAAGAGTGAACAAACTGTTCAAGCAAGTAAGCAACGTGGTTTTGGATTTCTCTACTGTTTTCTTATTTAATTTTAAAGATCTCAAGACATGGATTTCTCTTATAATGTATTTCTATATTTGTTTCAGTAGAAAATGAGCCAAAATGGTCAATTAGATCTTTAAGATTTTATCCTCACTTTGTTTGTTTCCAAGATTTCAACTTTTATGGTATAATGTATGTATTTCTGCTTTGGTATGAAGCATCTTTTTTTTTTTTGTAATGAAACGGTTCTGGTATAATGTGCTGGTGTTTTTTTTTTTTTTTTTTTTTTTTTTTTTCTGTTTTGGCTTACTGAGATTTTTTTTTTTGATAAACAATTGAGATGCTTTTTTTGTATGAACTATGAAGCAGCTTTTTTTTTTTTAATTAGGAAAATATCCTTTAAAAACGAAAACAGGTCCAATAGGTCCGGACCTGGACCGGACCGGGAAAAACAGGTCTGGTCCGGTCTAGACCGGAATCATTTCCGGTCTGGTCCAGGTCCGCACAAATCTATTTAACCGGTCCAGCCGGGTCCGGTCCGGTCCGGTCCGGTTCTGGACCGGTGTGCAGCCCTATGTTGGAGTGGTGGTGGGATACCACCAACTCCTTTCACACGCATCGTGGGGAGTTGACTATTACTCCGATGGATTTCTCTTGATTTCCAGCATGTCTTTTACCGGCGCTCGAGTGCCGAGAGGTGATTTGTTGCCGTTCAAGTCAACGGTGGTCCGAGGTTTGATCAGTACGGTTGCCGATATGCTTCCTCCAAATGTGTTTTATACTCCTCGGTCTACAGTGGCTAAAGGACTCACCCTTAAGGGAACTACTGCGGAGCAGAAAGTCCGCATTCTGCTGTGGTTGGCTGTCTGCAGCCTGTTGCTCACTGATAGGGGATCACGCGTCTCGACACGATACTTGAAGCCCTTAAAAGAGTTGTCTCAGGTGTCGACCTATGACTGTGCCGAGCTGGGCTATTGTAGTCTTTTGTACTGCATGCGTACTGCATGCAGGCAGTGGAGTGATGGTGGGCCAGTCTCTCTTTTTGGTCCATGGAGACTTCTGGAGATATGATTGTACATATCGTCCGTTTTTTTTTTTTTCGTTATCTCGATCACTACTGAGGCGATCTTATTGTTACATATCTGGTTTTATGAGTACTTTACGGGATTGACCCCGAAAAGGGTTAGTGATCCTACATTTCCTGCCGGAGTCTCCTGGGCGGAGCGCGGTAGGACGCGATACGGTGCAGTTGGGAGTGTCCGGAAGGCTATTCGGCGAGTCAAGGACGACAAGGTAATTGTAGGGAATCAACCCTGTCCTCTTGGTGTATGTAGCAAATGTTAACTTTTCTTTGCTCTTCAGGTTACTTCTTATCCTTGGGCGTCATTTTCGGAGATGCCTAATTGGGCTTATAAAGCTCGCACTCTGACCCGTGAGAGGGTCATTTTTTATGGAGAGTCATACCCTGTGTGGTATATGGGTGAGAGGGTGACATGTCAGCATGATGGGACGAGGCTATTATTGGTGCATCATGACCCCCCTGTCACTATGATGAACAGGGTTGTTCTTGTTCAGGCTATTGAGGGAGGGGCCACACTTCGATCGAGCTATCACGACTTTGTTTTTCGTGATCGTGATTATCAGACTGCCCTCTTACCTTGCTTGGCTCCTCCTGTCAAGTTTAACGAGGTATGCACATTGAATTTGCTTGTTTTTGTTTATTTTGACATGATTAAAGTATTGAATGTTCTTGCGTTCTTTCGTTTTCCAGGAGGCTGCTGCGGCTCGTATCTCTTTCGTTCTGGATATGAGAATTCGGTACATTGGAGATTCCGAGCTTGTTGAGGAGATGATCGATGTAGCCCCAGAGGCAGAGCAGCACGCTTGTTCGTACGATGCCGGCCCATGTGAGCTCGGTAAGTGTTGAAAGTCAAGAACTTTCATTTTATTTATCTTGCTTGTAGTGACTTATGCACTGTTTATTTCCAGGTCCCTCGGGAGACCGTCGTCCAGATTATGCGAGTAGTTGACTCGCTGAAGCATGGGATGGCCAAGCTGAAGAGGAGCATGTCTTGTCGCTGCAGCGACGTGCATAGCCAGGTAGACTGACATACTGTGCTTTGGTTTTTTTTCTTCGTTGCACTTGTTTTGCTAATGCTTTGTGACATTTTGTGCAACGTCGTCCTCATGAGAGTGGGCCTCGTCTCGAGGTGAAGATATCGACCCAGTCCCGGCCTTCGACTCACACTCCTCGAGAGTCGACATCTGAGAGGCCTTAGATGAGTCAGTTTGCTGGAGAGTTTGGCGTTGGCAGCATGGATTTTTTGGGGGGTGCCAGGTTTGATCCATGCCCTGGGCCTTCTCCGATACAACAGATGTTGGGGATGCATCAGGTGCAACAGATGCAGTTGTTGCAGATGCAACATCAGATGTTGGGGATGCAGCAACTGTCTCCCCTGCGACCGACTCCACCTATGCCTCCTTTCATGCAGCCGGGGATAGGCTACCATGTGGGCGAGTCGAGTGGGTTCCGGGTTGAGGAGCCGGAGGACTCCTCTTCGAGGGAGCAGGATCCGCCCTCCTCTTAGATTTCTGCATTACTTTGCTCTTGTGTACCTGTGCCCTGCACTTTGTTATGATGTATATTTTGTATGTTGATATGTATTTCTTGTTTTGTTCAAACATTATGTGATCATTGGTGTTGCTTCTTTTTTTTATGTTTGTTGGTGAATTTATTTTAGCAATGACTCCTATCCTAAAATGCAATGTATGAATGCAATGCGACTGACTCAGTTTGAATGGAGCGTAGCCGACCTTCTCCCAACAAAAAAAAGAAAAAAGAAAAGAGAGGGAAAAGGGTTTGGGCGGGTGGGTTTAAAATGAATCAAACATGTAGGAAGTAAGGATAGGAAAAGACTTGACCTATATAAAGTGTGACCTCTAATACTCTAGACTTAAAGGTGTTATCGTGCGTGCATACATGTCTGTGTGTGTGACTGGATGATTGATGCTAGAATCCTATGGCTAAGGAGGAAAGATGCAATGCTTGACACAATGTAGAGATATGACACTAATACTGAGATATGACACTAATGCAGATGATATGATTTGATGATTTGCTCGTTCCATTAGAAGCTCAAATTTTCGTTTTAGAAAACTGTTTTCGAGAGAGAATAAAGGGGATGCCCCCAAGGATGATCCAGGTAAGTTATGTTTGATGCGATATGTGTTGTAGTTGTTACGGGCCTAAGTGAGCACGTAAAACAGTTCGAATCTCGAATCTTTGGTATGGACTCGTAATGTACTCTTGATCATGGTACACATGGAGTCTAATGATCTTCTATGCAGCACATGGATTATATGTTCGATTTGGAATACGTTATAAAACAAGCTTTTGTAGCGCTTGAGTTATATATGCTTCGAATTTTGTATGCCAAGGGCCTAAGTGATCCCATGAAGTAGGTTCACTCTTGCATCAGTGTGGGTTTTGAAACCCAAGATTTCATGTATAGACTCATAATGAAGTCCTTATTACAATAGGCCTAGACTTGAAGCTTATAATTTTATGCATGGATCGGTGATGAAGCCCCCAGTAAGATGGAATTGATGAAGTATTCAGCTTGATTGCTTGATTTTGAAGATATCTCGTCACGCTTAGCTGATGTTTCGACCGAAGATTTCATATAGGGTTCCTAAGGTGAAAAGACAAGAAAGGTCAAAGAAAAGAACACTCAAGGGATGAGGCACGATCGTAGCGCTGAGTGTTGAAAGGTTATGCTAAGCTTGGCTTAGAAGCGATAATGTGGCTTAGAAAAAGGAAGTGATAAGGATAAGAAAAGGCAGAGTCATAATGAACCGACTCACGCAATGAGGTAGGCTACTGATGCAGGTTCGAATCCCTGTCTAGTTCTAAGGGTAGGGATGAGCATTGAAAATTCATGATTTATGGGCGATCGTGCTTTTCTCATGGGCCTATGCGAGCCTTAAAAAAATATGTTTTGAATTAAAATTGCCGGGCTTCAAAAGAGGTTGCCTACGTATCCATGATGGAATCAGGCCAGTTGTAGCTCTTAGCAATTTAATGGTGGTCGAGCGTTTTGCTTTGGAGCCATTTGCAATGAATTAGGCATTGAATTAAGCGTTGATTTGGAAGAGGTCTTTGGCAAGGGTGGATAGTGATGTAGGTTTGATTTGGGTTGGACCTCAATATTAGATCAAGTACATTTCGATTAAGGCTCATGCCCAATTCAAGGCAAGCTCACCCAAAGTGGGGGCTTCCTATGTGTGGTGGTTCCTCCAATTCAAATCAAACTCCCGAAGAGTTGTAATCCGCGGACCTCGTTTACGAACCCCGATTATTTACTAAAAACGATTTTCGAAAATCATTCAATCTATTTCTAATCATTCTATCTGTCTACATATCCAGATCTCCCAGCCTTGCAAAATCCTGACATTGCATTGCATTTCATACATTCCAGCCTTGCAAAACCCTGACCTTGCATTGCATTTCATACATTCTAGTCCAGCATAACGCTGGCCTTGCATGACGTGTCATCCCTTAGCTTTGCATAATCTTAATCCTTGCATTGCGTCTCATACATCCTTAGAAAGTCTAAGTTTGCATTATTGCATCACTATGTGCTTTATCTGAGTAGTTTGCACCTATCTTCTAACATCTTCTTCTGCAGGTAATCAGATTACTTGTAGTTATTGTCCTGAATACTAACTTTGTTTTGCAGAGACCGGCGGTTATAGATCAGCTCTAAACTGCAGAGCGTTTAGAATCGTTGTCCGTCCCGACACCGTATACTTTGACTATCGGTTTCTTGAACCTCAGTCAAAGTGGGGGCTTCTGTAGACACATAATCGTGTCTCCCCATTTAAGGATCCAATGATGAAACATACCGCGGCATTAGTTGGTGCGACCCAATGGAAGAGCAATTTAAAGAACCAACCCAAAATGTTTTTGAAATGATATTCTAAAGCCCAATTAATTGTCCATGATGATTAATTGTATTATTATGCCCAAAATATATTTTAAGTCCATTATAAAAGCCCAATCAAATACTTATTATTTTAATAAATATTTTTCATAATCATTTTTATTATCTTTGATAAACAAATCAGATTTTTAATCCGTAAAATTAAATCTCCGGAATTTTAGGGATAGAAAAGATATCTTCGAAAGACGCGCAAATGAATATGCTCGAATATTCACGAATATGCACCGGACGTGGGCGCTGCACTCAGCGCGCCACGTGCGTGTAGCGCATAGGCAAAAACGCGTCAGGCGAGCCAATGAGCGCCTGACACATAGATTTCGTGACTCACACAGAGTCCTACGTCTGACGCAAAACCTGTGTGAGACGCAACTTTCTTTTCTATCTTTTCAAATCCGCCGTTTACACGTGCCTAAACCTGATTGGGCTGGCTACGTTAGGCACACCAATGTGCACTTGACGCGTGGCATTGCGCCTGCCACGTAGGCTTGCGCCTGGCGCAGGGCTTACGCGAGGCGCAAGTTTTCTTTTCTCTATAAATCACTAGAGGAAAAACGCCAAAGGGCTGCGGTCAAAAGGGGCCCAGGGGCTGCGTTTTTTGACCGCAGGTATTGGACTAGCAGCCCTTGGCATTTAGGAAGGTTTGCGGTTAAAAAACCGCAGCCCTTAGCGCATTAAGGGCTGCGGTCTCGGCAAAAACCGCAGCCCTTGGTGTGTTAAGGGCTGCGGTTAAGGGCCAAAACCGCAACCCTTGGTGAATTAAGGACTGCGGTTTTGGTCCTTAACCGCAGTCCTTAACCCACTCAGAGCTGCGGTTATTACCCTGACTGCAGCCCTTGTGATAATTTTTTTTTTTTTTGCATTTTTACTCCTAAATGTTCCCAAATAGTTATATATATAGACAAGTATCTTTTTTCATTGCAAAAATGTAAACGTTGCATGTAATATTCCAAAAATAGAATAGTAAAAAACGGAGGAACTCGTTTGCTGTTTGACTCTTCAATAAGCACCAGCAATAGATTGAAGTTCGATGGCTCTCCTATTAATAGTTCTGGTAGATTCAACACGTGGCCCAGCACAAAGATCCCGCCATTCCCCTACAAGTAGATAGAGCGAATACATTACAAGACAATAAAGTAAGAGAATATACCAAGAGCATAAACTACATTGCACTAAACCATTAAAAGCCCAGAAAGGCACATAAGTGTATTATGCAAGACATATCTGCAATAGGCCTATTTTTAAGAGCGTTTATTAAATGCTAATTACATTTATTAAATTAATTATGTTCCGAAAAATCTTATTTTATTTAAGTTGTGGAGTACGAATTATATTTGTCGTGTTTGTAATATATTTATTTATTTAATTTTATGAGCTTATTATTATTATTATACTTATTTTATATTTTGGTTTCTAAGTGTATTTAGTTGAGTAATTATTTGCCCGAAAAGGAAACCAGATATTTTTTCTTACTTACCAAGGTCGGTTTTGCCTTTAGATTTATTACCTTTTGTCGGGTTGATGATAAACCAAAACCCATTCTCATA
The DNA here is from genome assembly GCA_947646795.1 of Beta lomatogona. NCBI lineage: Eukaryota > Viridiplantae > Streptophyta > Magnoliopsida > Caryophyllales > Amaranthaceae > Beta > Beta lomatogona. Next base: position 978,384 of record CANSNZ010001011.1, on the reverse strand, counting down.
CTTTCTCTCCCGTAAAAATCCGAAACCCCAATTTCCTGCGAAAAACCAAAACCCCATTGTTATTATCTCTCCTCCCGGTGTTCTCTCTCTTGCCTTGCAGCTCGCCGGAGCTTCTCTTTGCTGCCGGTGCTCCTCCTCTTCGCTGTTGTGCGTGCGGTGTTGCTCGCGTGCCAACGCAGTGCTGCTGCCATTTCGTTGCTACTGGGCTGTCGTGGCTCGACACCACTTTTCTCTCTCCTCTATGGGGGTTGTGTTCTGTTGCTGCTACTCGCGGTGCTGCCGCTGGTGTTGTGGTTGACGGTGTTGCCGCCAATCTGTTATTCCCTCCCCTTTTTTTGCGCACAGCTACTCGCCGTTGTCATGCGGTGGTACCGGCGTTCTCACGCTATGTGTGCTTGTTGTTAGACAAAGTACAGAAGGTACTTTACCTCTTTCTTGTTTGTATTATGATTATGGTGATTGTTGTTGCTATTTTTGTTGTCTGCTGTTGCTATTGTTACTGTTTGTTGTTGCCGTTGTTGTTATTGTTGTCAGTGCTGCTCTTTGTGGTTGTGATAATGTTCTAAGTATAACCAGAATGTTTTCTAGAATCGTTGGAGTATAACTTTAAGAAGTTGATTAATTAGATGAAATTCTCTTATAAGGTGCAATCATGAATAATTAAATTCTAAAAGAGTATATGATTAGATTATAGCTGTCCTAAGTTGTCATGAAGAAGATTTGTTTGAACAGACATTAAAAGTGGGTTAACTTAATTAGTTTCATCACATAAAGTTGGAGAAGAAATTAGCTAATTATTGTTAATAGTTTGAATATTGTTGGAGGCAGTTTAACTAACTATGGGATAGATTGTTTAGGTTGTCGTTGTAAAGTAATCAGTTTGATATCTGTGAATTGAGTTTTATAATAAGGTTAGACTATTTGGTTAGTATATAATTAAATATGTTAGTAAAGGGAGTTTAAGTAAGGAAGTGTATAAGTTGTGAAGTACGTTAAAGGTCTCAATTATATGTCTCATTAGTAATCCAAGAAGATAAGTTTGACTTAGTCTATGTGATTATGAGTATAGTCCGTGAATGAATTCATTATTGATATTATTCAACTAATAGTAATTATTTCATATTGATGTGGTTTTATGAAACTCAAGTTGTGGAGTTAAAGTTGACTATCGTTAGGTAATTATAACAGAGAGACTTATTGTTAGTGTAGTTGGTGTTTTATGATTATTACTATAATTGTTGAGATAAATCTAAATTGATAATTACGAAGTGCAAATGAGTATGAACTATTTATATGCAGCATGTGTGATGCGAAATTGGTTTAGTAGCTCTCGTTAGTTCATTCTAGCTGAGAGACCTTTTGTCATTATTGTTGGTATTTATATGCAAAAGTTGATGTTGTTCACAAGTTCTATGATTGGTATTGCATGGAATATAAAAGTATATATGTATTAGCTTTGGTATACTGATAAGGATACTGTGTTAAGTACTTAAGGTTCTCTAAGGAGAAGTCTTCTAGTTTGGGTTGTTGTACAAAAGTTATAAGAATAACTATAAATATGGATGAGATCCAAGAATGATTTGATTGTGATATGAATGGTAATTAAAAGGAATCTAAAGGGGAAAGTAGCCTCGTCTGAGTCGACGGATGAGGTGACACGAACAGTACCCCATGGACTGTGAACCTTGGGGAGCCCCACATGGAAACCTGCTCATTACTCTGTGGGGCGATAATCGGGCGATATATCAGGTAATGTGAAACCTATGGATGGCTGATGAAATCAGCGGAAAAATGTACTCCGCACTAGTCGCGGTTATTGGCCAAAAGTAAAGCGAATGGTTGGGTGACGACCCCCACTGTCGGAGTGTAAGCTTTGTTTCCTCCGCCGCGTTCTCTTTCCCCCTGGTTAAAAGAATGTAATCTTCAATTATGAAAGTTGTTTCGATATTGGATTCCCGATAAGGAATCGTATCATGGTAAGTTGTATTGATATTGGATTCCCGATAAGGAATCATATCAGGTAATGTAATGAATGTTTATTATGGAGATTGATATTGGTTTCCTAATAAGGAAGCATATCATGATAAGTTATATTGATGTTGGGTTCCTGATAAGGTATTATATATATCTTGTTATTGGATTCCGGATAATGAGTCGTTATAGTGAAAATTTAATTACATGAGGATATATAAGATGTCTCTGTTATGAATGTTTGGGAATCCTCTTGCTATATTTCTGATATGTGAAAGATGGTGCATCAGGGAAGAAGTAATTAAGTAAAGGAATTTCATGTATGAGTCCATCAGGACTAATATTATGCACTGTTATGACAAGTGTGATTACTCTGATTATATTAATATTGACTGTTGAGTCATTTTCAAGTAAAAGCCACCAAAGCATGTGTTAATCTTATAACGGGTTTAGTACTCAGCTTTGCTGATGTGTGTATGCTGTTTTGTCATTTATGTGGCCTGTCACTTGGTGGGTGGCAGTATCCTAAATGTTTCAGGTTGAACCCGTAAGTTAATATTTTGCAAGTTGAAGCTGATACAAGCTGGAGCTGTATTATATTTGATTTCGAAGTGAGGACACTTGACTTTGTAATAGTTAGTTATTATTCATTTATTTTGATTTTATATATTAAAGAGTCATTTTTGCTCCTGATTCTCTATTGGTTGTTGCTTCGCAAAAGCGTTGAGGCTGTTGTGTTCTGGAGTTGAAAATATTTTATTAAATTGTAAACATGTTTACATTATTTCCCGATTTAGGGTTGTCCTATTTTCAAAGGAAACTCTATCGGATTTTCTATAGCAATTTATGAGGATAGAGTCTGAGAATCAGGGCTTTGTTGTAATAGTTAAATTTGGAAAATTGAGTTTCATATTCTCCGATGTTGTTCGGTGAATGTGATGGTAATAGTCCGGGTTATCTGGACTAGAGTATCTTTCACTGTGCCTAATCCTCTGTAAGCTGGTCGGGAGAATTCGGGCTCCTACAATATCAAACACATAATCATCATAACTAGATAGCACAGAAATACTAAGCAAAATCATCATATTGACACAATTTCTCAAACTTCAACAATTTCAAAATTGCTCTGAAAATTCTGCACCATAACCAAATGAATACGATTATAACAACTTTGATCAGAAAATTTCACAAGGATAACAGATTCAGCAAATGCAAACCAAGCAAAAGCAGTGACATTAAAAATTGACGATGATTGTGCACCATAACCAAATAGACATTAAGGAATAAATGACACAGTACTAGTGTGGTTGACTTCATGAAGACCATACTCAATAAACTAACGATGCAGGACAATTTTCTTTTGAGCAAACTACTACTATACATGAAGACATACTCAAAGTATTGCATCACATTAGAACTACAACGTTAACATTAGTAGTTAGACCTCTAAAAAGGATAACAATCTTAAAAATCACTACTACCTCCGTCCCACAATAGTCTGAGTCCTTTTATGTTTGTCCCAAATTAGTTTGAACACTTCTATTCTCGGCATGGTCCCACCATTAATATATTATTTCTTTTACACATCTTTGGCCCACACTCTATCTTTTATCAATAAAAAGTTACCCAACTTTCTCTCTCCTCTAATAAAAAATACCCCACCAACTCCTATCACATCTATTTTTTAAATAAAATAACATTTGATAACCACACCACAACTTATCACCTTAAACTACGTGTCCCAACAAGTGTTCAGATCTTTCTGGGACAGAGGGAGTATATCTATGGTTAGACCTCTCAAATTCAAACTCTGCATACAATGAGAATCCTACGCAGTTTACTTTTTTCCATATATACTATTTCGTAGGTTTCCTACACACAAAAAAAATGTGTTGCTCAAAATTTCAAGGAACCAGCTAGCAAATTTAGAAGTATGCATAACATGTAAAAGTATTAAGTAACCCCACTTTAATATAAATAAGTATGATACAGATTTTATCAATACATGTTTTAATTATCCTTCTAATTCCCTTCCTTCTCCCATGTAATATCCAAACAAGGGAAACCATTTCTGTTTTTTTTTTCCTTTCCTCCAAATTCCTGTATCTAAGCACACTTAAACAAATACTATGGCCTATATTGGTGCAGAGGTTAGAGTATTGGATGCATATCTAAGATATGCTAAGTGAACTTCGGCTTAATAAACCAAGATTACATCAAATTTAAAGATACCATCCAAAAATCCAGAACTTAGAATCAAAGGTGATGTTTCCAGCTAATAACATACGCCACTGGCATTAATCAAACAAGGGCTTATATATCAACCCGATGTAGAGAAAAAGTCCAAAATCCAGAATTTTATTAGATAAAATCCAGAACTTTTAACTATTTAATAATCAATCTAATATGAGTTAAACTTCTCTCGAAAATCACTAAAAACCCTTAATCAATTCAATACTTTGGTCACAACCCTGAAGCAAAAATCCAAAACTAACCACTAAAAACACAATAAAATATTGGGAAAACTTGAGTGGTTATAAATTGCCATAACTTAACACTGCTTGCAAATACTTGAGTGGTTCATTATTAGAAATTGAGTTGTATAAAACTAGGATTTTCCATTTTATGTGGTGATTTACCTTGCAGTGGAAGCTTCATCTTTTTGAGCTTGAGCAGGAGATGAAGATTGATCCTCCTGTCAAATATGTCCTTTATTAAGTATCCCAGATTCACCATCTCTCTAATAAATTATATGACAACTACTCTGTTCTTTGACTTCCATCAAGGTCTTGTTCACATCCTGGTTATAAAATATTCAGTTTAAATCAGTTAAAATTAGTTATCATTTGCAAAAATTAGTTTTAGTTAGTAAATGGCAGAAGAGAAAAACACTACAGATTCAGTCCTGCCAAGCAAAGAATTAAGCACCAAAGTTAATGTCCAAACTCCAAAGCACCTCAAGTTGCAATAAGCTCTAATCTTGTCTATAAATCCTATTAGCATGGGAACAAAGTGCCCTTTAAAAGATCAACTTCCGGACAATGATCAATCTACAAAGCAGCGTAGAAGATCAATACAATCTATATGTCAAGAAGAACACTAAACTAGCTAAAGCCTTCTACGATGCCCTCAACAACTTAAGTGTTTCTAATGGAAAACTAGAGAACTTATAAATGGGGATAAAAAAACCGTTCAACAGTATGAACCTCTAAATCTTAAGCCACATTGTTTAGTTGTGGACTAAAACCAAACAGAGATTTGGAATTTGCTCAATAGCTCAAGTATATGCTCAGTTATTACTTTACCATTACAAAAAAGGATATAAGATTGCTTAAAGTAAGTTGTTTGATACAAAACTTTCTTACAAGTAAACAATCCAACTCCGTCTATTTGGTATAAGGATAATGACAAAGTCAAATCTACAACATTGATAAAAGACCAAAATGACAAGCAGGAGAGAGACAAATCTTCCCTAAACAGAATAGAAGATTTGGGACCTCGAAAGACAACGACTTCTCAAACGCAACAAGATCAACAAAAGGAAGCCATCAGCTCATTAGCATCCTCAAATTACACTAGTTACTTCTTAAGTACACCAAACCCACTTTCATACACAATCCATATTCACAAACTTTCAACAAGAAAATCATTAGTCAACCAAAATCAAGGTATTATAATAGTCTAAATCTCATTTCTAGTTGATTTTAACTACTCCAACAGCGTAAACTCCATCATTCAACAATCCAGCAAAAAACAGTCAAAGGATAAAAAATCAGCACTATATATAGCAATTCATGTAACATCTCACTAATTAGAATAACACCCAAGTCCATAATCTCTCTTTGACCATTTTGATTAAACCCATAATTCCTAAAATAAGAATCAAAATTCTCAAGCGACCCATTACATTATCAGTTCCAAAAAAACCAATATAAGAAACTACATAATAGCTCGGCATGTTGGAGAAGAGAACAAGCAAAATCTATCACATAATCGAAGTAAGAGTCAACATCTCGCAAAACAAAATCATTATCACGAGCAGTACCTGAAACTTCTATTCGATCTACCGAATCAAAACCCTAAAAAACCAAACAAATTAAAGAAGAAGAATAAGGGAGAAAGAGAGAAATACCGATGTTGGAGGAGGGAGGAGAAAAGCGAAGCCGGACAGGGGACCCCATCCATGATGCCCGAGGAACGGGAAGCCTCCGTGAGCAGCTACAGCACTGAGGTGGGAGAAGATACGGCGGAATGGAAGCCACATGTCACCTTTCTTCAGTTTCTGATCTTCCGACGTCCACGTTGCAGAACAGGAGCACCGACGGAAGAGCGCGATGGTATATGAGAGAGAAGCTCCGACGAGAGAACGGCGGCGGAGGGTGAGGATAGGTGCGAAGAGAGAGATGAATGGGGTTTGATGAGGAGATAGAGGGAAAATCGGGTGAATGGGGGAGAGAGAGAGAAAAGCTAGGGTTTTGTGTGTATAAGACTAAGGGAAGAATTAGGGGTTGCAGTTTTAGCATTAACCGCAACCCTTAAATAATGGGCTGCGGTTAGCCCAAAAACGCAGCCCTTTATCTTTAAGGGCTGCGTTTTTCTGATAACCGCAACCCTTGGCTTTTTTTTCCTCTAGTGAATACCTGTCATTTCCCGAATTACGGACGGTTTTTCATATTATTATTATTTCACGCACACAAAATTCTCTCGAATACTCCGAAACATACTTCGAATACTCAAACACTCAACTACTTTCAATACTTTCAATCTATTCTTACTTACACTGCGTTTCTGGTTCCACGATTGCTCCGCCTAAAGATCGTTGCGCTCCCCAATATAAGCCGCTTAGGTATGATACCTAATGGTCCTTGGATAAATTCTCTATTTTTATTGCTTTCAAGTTACTAACAATTTATTTCATGATGTAGATCTTTAAGTAATAATCGTTCTACTGTACATTCTAATCTATTTTCTTTATTCATTATTATTATTCTTGCCTTTGTATATTATATGCCTGCCTGATCATTATATGCCTATTATATGATTCTCCTATTTATATTGCTTTTATTACCCACATATTATTTTTGGTAATCAAAGACCTAAGTAAATGTTCTAACATTAATCAGATTAATTTGGACAACCTGTTAGGTTCCCTGTAATATTGATTCCCTAAATAACATGTCACTAAAAATTAGTCTTTTCATGTGTTTCTTAAACTCACTTAGACTAAATATTTTTAGGGTGTATAAAACATTATTTGAATATCCTTTGGCATAAATTGTGCAATGAATCGATATTTAGTAGAGGCCAAGAATGGGCAATATGGTTCCTGACTATATTGTCCCTCACCCCCGAACTCAATCTTTGGTTCATTTTGACCATCTATGGAGTCAGGACGGGGAAATCTACATTGTATAATTTGTCCCTACGGTTTTCCCATACCCAATTAGGTTTATGGTTCTTCCTAAAAAGAATTGTTGGCGACTTCTTTCAATACACAACAATTTTCAATTAAACCTTAACAGTGGGGTAGTCAAATCTAATATGCGCTCACACCGCGTAGGCGAAATAAAAACACGCCTACAATTTGGCGACTTTACTGGGGATTGTTTATTGGGAAGTTAATATAGGCAAAATCAAATATCGCCAGAAACCATGGAATTGTCGGAGAGTCCTTCAGGGACAAGGAGAGCTCGGATTGAAACATAAAATGTTTAAATTTATGATTCAAATAAATGTAGGTGGGAAAAGGCTTTAACGAGGCTAGGTTCAGACTCGAGTCTATGTCGGGATCTAGAAAGAGTTTATGCTCCTAAATTCTAGAATGTCAAATCATTAGACCATGACTATTTTATTTTATTGAAGCGGTCGACCTCGAGATGAGGATTCCTACGTATCCTTGCGGAATCAGACCATTCGTAGTTCTGGATCTGATTTCCTTTTTATTATATTTTTTTGTGCCCTAACTTTTACCTAGGTCGCCCTTACGGGTTTTCGACCAAGCGGGATTTGGTTTGTCTTTGACGGCTTATGGGAATGAAATGTGGATGGTTATGGATTGCTTGAGGGAAGGTTTGTTAGATATATGATTTGGCTTGTAAAGATTTTTGGTTGTTGAGGTCAGGGCCGATTGGTTAAAGTTTTGATTGAAGGTTAAAGGTTTTGAAAGAAATACCTTTAACAAAGATATTGATGGGCTTATTTGCAACACTTGTTTTTTTTCATATATATTTTGCACTTTTTTGTATCATTTTTTTGCTTCTTATTTTATTCGTCATTTTTGCTTTGATTTTTCTTGTTGCCCCTTTTTTTTTACCCTTTATATTTGATTGATGTCAAATGCACTTCCCATGAGGTAGGTTAAAGGGAGAGGGGTGTTATGCATTTAGATTGAAATGGAGGAATATTTGTGGGGAAGGGGAGGAATGCCTCTTTTATATATGTCAGTTGTTCATTGCCTTTATTAGATAATCATGAGAATTATAAATTTATTTCTTTTAAGGCGACAATCATGATTTCCATTGATGCTTATTGGTCCGAGGTTAGCAAAGAAATACTCAATTATTAATTGAAAATTATGAGTACATGCAATGAAAGGGAAATCCTATATTAGACTAGAAAAAACAAGAGAGATGAAACAGAAAATGAAATTTTAAGTCTAGACTCCTACGTCGCATGACAAGACAGCTTCGTTGCTTTAATCTTTATGAGGTCTCTTTCTAAACGAAAAGAGAAGAAGTGTATCTTTTCGCGTTGATTGGACCTAAGCGAGTCCAAGTGCTTTAATGAATATATGTTATCGGGACTGGGGCTGAGTCTTTGTAGTCTGGGTCGGATAACAATTGGAGTCTTTTGTCATCGATCATGTCTTGGATGATTGCTTAAAGGCTCGTGCACCTTTCGGTAGGGTGACCTCTCCCCATATGATATTCGCAATAGGAGCCCTCATCCCACTTCGGATTTGTTTGCTATTTAGGTGGGTCTTCTAGGGGTCCAATTGGGGCAATCGGACCTTTTAGCCCGAAGTTAGTGAAAGACTTGAGTATAGGTCATCTTTAATGGGGTTTGTGCCCGTCGGGGTTTTAAATAATCCTTTGTACCCATGTCAGCAACCTCTATCCTATTTGGGACCTCGTTCGAGAGAATCAGAAGTCTTCCCTCTTTTATCATGTCATGAATGAGGTGCTTTAATCTATAACAATCGTTAGTTCTATGTCCATTCCCTCTATGGTATTTGCAATACGCGTTTTTATCGCAATCTGGCCCTTTTATGTCTTTCTTAGGATTTTGAGTGGGTCCTATAAGATAGGGCAACTTTCTAAAATGAAGATACTCGGACATAGCACCATAGCTCATGTGTAAGGATATGAATTCCCCCTTAGGCTTTCTACTAGGCGTTGGTGCAGGTCTAGAATGCATCTCAGTAGGTGCTTGAGCTTTAGGAGAATCATCAATAATTCTTTCGCCTTCTCTAGAGCGAGACGAACTTTCAGGGATTGATTTGATGGAAAGGTTTATTAGCGGACTATGTTGTGTGATGTCATGTAGTTCATTGATCCTTTGTCGGTCAGTTGTGATTGTAATGAGATTGTCTAGTGCCTTGCACTGTGCCTCTAGTCTGGCAACCCGTGCTACAAGGTCAACGAGTGTCCCCTTTAACTCATCAACTTGTTCTTGAGGTGTGCTTAATATATTGTATATTTCCTACAATGAATCATCCAAAGGGAGATTAGAAATGGAGTGATAATAGAGAGAAAGGAATGGAATGTGAGTTTGAAAAGAATTTCCATTTAAAAGTCGAGCTTCTAGGAACGAAACTGAATGCATGATGATAATTTTTTTTTTGCATGTATGAATGATTTTTTTGGATGCACTTAGACCTAATGCACGTATGAATGATTTGATTTATGCGTTCGAACCTGTAAAGGCTGCCTACATATCCCAAAAGAGGGAATCAGATCGCTTGTAGTTCGGGACTACTAAATGCGGAATGCATGCGATGAAACGGAGAGTATGAATGCAATGAGACTTCTAAATGCCTATGAACTCTAATTATGTATGAATGATGGACTATGCAATGCAGAGGGACTCCTGTATGGATGCAATCATATTGACATGAAACTCTAATGACTTCAGAATCCTAGACTTGATAGACTTCTAATGACGTGAGAATTCTAGACTTGACGGACTTTCAAGGATGCTAGACTCCTAATGTGTATGAAACTCTAGTGGACCTGGACTCCTAAGGTGGATGGAATTCTAATGGATTTACACTCCTAAGATTGACAAAATTCTAATGGGTTTAGACTGATAATGATGGACATTATTCTAATGGATTTAGACTCCTATTATGCATGGACTTTCTATGGATTATATACTTCTGAGGTGACAAGAATTCTAACGACTCTAGACTTCTTAGATGGGTGAACCTAGACAAGGTTAAGACTCCTAGCATGGATGGAGTTAGATAAGGTGAAGATATCTAGATGGAGTGAAAGTGGAAGAACCTAGACATATGAGCTAAATGGACTTCTAATGCATTTAGAATTCCTAAGCGGATGAGACTTTTACAACGAGATGGACAATGAAAGCATTCCTAAATGATGTGCACTTAAAGGATGGATAATATACATAGAAAGATAGGATATCGAAAAAAAATGATGAATTTTCGAAAAAGATGTGATTGGAAAAAGATGGATTTTTTTTTTTTGTGAAAAAAAAGTGGACATAGAATTTTTGAAGTAGATGGGATAAGTTATTGGGGAGGAAAGGAATATCCTGGTTACTCCAAAAAAAAAAAAAAAAAAAAAAACAAACGACCATGCACCTAGATGAGATCTAATGGTGATAAAACTCTAACAGAAAACAAATACTCTCTCTTTTTAGGTGAAGTTAGACACAAGATATTCTGAATAGTCAATGACTCAAATGCACAAATTATTATATGGAATTGATCACCACATTGCCTAAAGTGACGGAAAACGAGAGATGCACCACAATACACCACGTAGCAAATCTGCGTGTGGCGTAGAGTGGTGCGTCAGGCGCAGGACAACAGCGTCAGGCGCACCCTCACGCACTAATTATATCTACAGTTTAGGATGCACTAAATTTAGGATGCATTACTTGACGTAAATTATTGAGGCGAACAGTGGTCAGAAGACCAATTTGCATGGGATGAAAAGACTACGTGTCACGAAACAGAAGAGCGCGACACGCAGGCTTTGCGTCTGGCGCAGGAGTGTTGTGCCAGGCGCAACTTAATGCGTTTGGCGCAATGCTCTGCGGCATGCATATTGGTAATTTGACGAATGTTCGGGCGAAAACGACGACAATTTGTAGACGCAAATTTTATTATATTTAGGCGCAACACACATGAACATGTTAATAAAATATGATCAGGCAAAAATTGCAATCACACATAAATGTCATGTAATATGGATGCAAAAGTTCTCAACCTAAAGTCCAATTCTATATTCATCTATTGGTCAGGTTTAAGTTAAGGCTAAAAGGGTCCGTGACTACGAGATTGATCCCACGCTTCGTTGGTGGTGGTGGTGAGGGGGTAGTGGGGGCAGTGGGGGTAAGGGGTGTGGGGCTTGGGCTGGGGTGGAGGGTGGGTTAGATTAGGGCTTAGATTTTAGGGTTAGGGCTTAATAGTGGCAAAATGGTAAATAAAGTTAACGACAGTTATGAAAAGGGCATTTGGTGAACGTTTTCGAAAAGCCAGGGGTATATGGTGAATTTTTGGAACATTGAGGGTATATGGTGAATTTTTTGATTTGTCAGGGGTATTTGGTGAAAAAACCGTTTAATTTTTGTATATAGCATGCTTATGTGAAAATTACGTGTGCTTGGTAGTTTATCGATCCATACATGTGCACTCTTTTTAACCATTTTCTTATTAGGTCTGATACCTCTGTCTATTGGCAAGGGTCAGAATTTTAGAATGACAAATTAATGAATTAAGGGCGTAAAACCTGCATCCGCGAGCTATTGCGACCGGCTCTGTAAAGGAGCGTCCACCCTCGATGAACACAATGGAAGTGACTCGAGGCCACTTTAACACAATCTCTCCTTAAATGAATCACCTTTTAGTTGACTTCTAGGACACAAGGATCAATGCACTAATGTCCTTTATTTATTTCAGTTATTGAATAATGTGAAAAAAAAAACTAAAAAAAAAAAAATTCCTCAGTCTGTTTTCAGTCTGTCAATATTTTGGTAATCATTAAGTATAGCTGAATTGCTGCTGAAATGATTATTAAAATATTAAGAGTATTTTTTGTGTCATAAAAAAATGTGTGTGGTCACCCATTTTCAAAAAACTCACATTCATTTGATAATTCTTTTCCATTCAAATTGGTTTTACCAAAAATAAAATTGATTTTTAAAAGAAAAAAATAATCCTGTTTTGACAATATGATCCCAAAACAAAAAAAAAAAAAAAAAATGAAAAATGAAAAATGAAAAATAACAAGTCATAATCACGAGTTCAAAACGTGTCATGTTTAGGAATTAGAATGTAATTAAAATATGGTCTAAAAACACGAGATGTCTAGTCTAAAGAAACAAATTGACTAAAAAAATGTGCCTAATCAAAAGGGATAATTACATTTAAAAAAAAAAAAAAAGGATTCGTCCATTTCCTGCTAAAAAAAATATAAAGGAAAATTTCATTAGTCATTTACTAACGTTATTAGTATGTACATTTCAGGTACTTCACATTCAAAAAAAAAAAAAAAAAAGGAGAAAACTGAAACCTGCATCACTTTACAATGTCTGATTCTGGAAAGCAAATTTAGACTAAAGCTTCAGCTAAGGGCATAGGCCGTTGGAGGTCTATTAACCAGATCTATGCAGACACGGAAGAATCTTTGGGAACCATGTACAGTCGTCTGAAAAGACAGGGTCTTCTAGAAGCGAAGCATCACTGTTACACTTTGCCACCACCAGGGGTGAACATGGGATTATACTGTAATTTCTGCCATCAGTATGGACACGAAACAGACCGGTGTGTTGACTTTCGGCATGCCATCCACCAACTAATAGAAGATGGAAATATTCTTATTCCTCCATCATGGGTACCCCTAATTGTGTCCTTCACTAAGGCTGATCTTCCTAATGAACTAGATCTTCATCAAAATCTGTACATCACTTTGAAATGCAATGGGCGAGAAATGACTAATGTGCTAATAGATGATGGATCGACACTTAATATTTGCCCCAAAGGAACACTTTATGTTAGGGTATAACAACACATTATTAAGTCCTACAAATACAATATTGGGAGCATACGACAATTTTTCAGGAAGGACCATAGGAACAATCAATCTTCAACTGGGATATAAAGACTGGATTTGTGATGCAGATTTCACGGTTGTCGAAGCTTTAACCTCGTTTTCTTTATTGTTGGGGCGACCATAGCTCCATGCGAACAAAGCCGTTGCCTCTCCTGCACACAAGAAACTCAAATGCCCAACAACGTCGGGAATAATAACCATCCATGGGAATCCTACGCGACCAAGAAATTTCACCCCCGCACCACCAACGGTAGCGGATGAAACACGTCCTCAGGATGTTCCCATTAAGCCCTGCATGCTAGGAAGTAACGTTCCTTCAATACCCCAAGGATCCAATTCAGAAGCTATTTACACTATCCCAATGACAATTGATCAACTCATAGCTTATGCCGACATCTGTTGTGCTCAGAATATGCCAATAGGACATCTCAACACAGATCAGGCTGAAACCACCTCTGCCATAACCTTTTCTGATAAAGATCTCCCCGATAACCCAGTTCATAACAGTGCTTTGTACATTGCTGTTGATCATAGTGCCAGACATATCAAAGGTGTAATGGTCGATAACAGAGCTTCTGCCAATCTTTGTCTCCTCAGTACCCTTAAATGGCTCGGGTAATCCCCTCCTCAAGGAGAAACCTCAATAGGGACCATGGTTGCATATGATGGTTCTAAGCGGGAAATTATGGGGCCAACAACTATGATCTTGCGTATCGGAGCTGTCATACGAAAGGTGGACTTTGTGATCATCGATTGTGAAGGTCCTTTCATCATGCTGTTGGGACGACCCTGGCTCCACGAAAACCATGCTATCATCTCGACGTTGCACCAAAAAGTGAAAATGGTGACTCCGTACAGAGTAATCAGCATCCCAGGAGATATAGGCAAGGGGGCGACAATGCAAAAATCTCACATATCTCATGTGTGTCACTTCAATCACGAACAGAATGACAAGGATTCCGGAGAAGCTGCATCAAATATGCCACCCCTCAAACTAGTAGAATCCTATTTCCACTGGCCTATTCCCGAAGAGGAGCTTGATCAACCGAATTGGGTATTGGATATGGGAGAAGTCAAGAGAGTTGAAGAGAAGTTTCATTGGCTATACAAAGAAACATGGGCAGTTTGGTGTGAGGGAAAAGAAAGTTCAGCACACAAAGTTGCCGCCATACAATCTATCATGGAACCGTATATATGCCTAGATGAAATTGATTATGAAACAAGAGATTCTTGCATGCTGGTGTGCAAGGCATGGACATCATGGCTCCTCAGCTGAGAGGACAATCCCTTATATGTCAAGAAGAAGAAAGTAAGGTGGGACAAACGTCTTCAAATAGGAGAATATATGGCTTGGTGCCCAACAACCCGAAGTCTTAAAAAGTTTGAGAAGTACTTGAATCATTTAATTGCTTTTATATTGTATTTTGTAGGTAGAGCTATGTGCGGCTTGATCCCCTAAAAAACAAAAAAAGATAAAACAAAATTCAATGTTGTAATGCATCTATCTTAGCTTTCTCTACTATGTAATGTACTAAAAGGGGTACGTAAGCAACTCATTTTTTTTAGTGCAACTGCAAAAAAAAAAAGAGAAAAATTATGTAAAATTTCATATATCAGAACTACGTTGGGCCTGATTCTCCATTAAAAAAAAAATCATCACGGGAAAAATTACTTCCCCAAATCCAAATCCACTTATGGAGATACGTAGTCAACCTTCGGGTGCGGCCCCCTTTGCATTTAATACTTTCTTTTGTGGTTTCAGCACTAAGAAGCAATCAATAGATGTAGACCAATACATAGAAGAACGATATATGGGGCATTATAATTTGCCAAAATGAGGACACATGCCTCGTTATACCTCTTTTCTCTTATTTTTATAGTAGCAGGAAATGGAAGGATATTATCAAATTGATTTTGAAAAATGTTTGTGTATTATCCCAAAACAAAAAAAAAAAAAAGTCCAAGAGTGGCAGTTTAAAATGTAAATAAAAATTCAAGTCTAAAAAAACAATAATAACAAGTCAAAGAAATTTAATGACAAATCTCAAAACAAATGATAGAGTCAAAATCTCAAAACCTTTTAATAAATGATAACTGAAATTGGGGTAAAAAAAAAAAAAAAAAGAGAGAACTTTCAATGATATCATTTCTTTCATTTCCTGCAAAAAATAAAAAAAAAGAGAGAAAAGAAAAGAAGAAACAAAGTCTGGACAAACTTCTATGTTAACTTTTCATCTCATTTCACAGGAACTCGGCCTGGGCCCGCTCAGGATCTAGGCTGATTAGCCGAAGTTCTGACCATAGTGAACGTTCTCTATCAGTAATACTGTCATCCTTGTCTACGCCAGCTGTATTCTCTGCTACACGTCTCAACAACATGTCTGAAATTCCGAACAACGAGCACCAACAGAACTCTACCCCTCCACCTGATCCAATGACTGAGCTCCGAGGACTTGTCCAGGCCATGCTTGACCGACAGGATAATATTGAGCAAACTGTGTTAGGCATAATGCGCCAAAGCGCCCAGATGCCTCCTCCTCTTCCTCCTCCGAAGTCGGAAGTAGCTTTGCCTTTTCATCTTGAGCCTCTGAACAATGAGAGAGAAATTCCCACTAAACTCGAGGAAGAAGTAGTCAAGCTTAAAGAAGTCTTAAAAGGCATGACTAAGGCTGAACCATGGATGGATATTCATGGATTAACTCTTTTCCCGAAGCCACGATTACCCCATGGTTTCAAAATGCCTAATCTGACAAGGTTTAATGGGACCGGTAGCCCCACCAATTTCCTGAAAATGTATGTAGGGGCAATGAGTCCCTGGGAGTGGAAGAATCCTTAATGGCCCAACTGTTTCAACAATATTTAGATGGTGCTGCAGCACATTGGTTCCTCAACCTTGAAAATGTAGAGAAATCCACTTGGGCTGACATAGTTAGAGAGTTCTCAAACCAATACAAGTATAATGAAGAAATTGATGTTACTAGAAGGGATCTGGAGACCACTTCTCAAAACCTCAATGAGACATTTTCTTCATTCATCACTCGATGCAGAAACAAGGCTTCCAAAATGATGAGTAGGCCTAATGAAGAGGAACAGCTACAAATGGTTGTGAAAAACCTTATTCCTGTCTATCGGAAGCATATGGCATACCAGTATATCCCGACTTTCAAAGCTTTAATTGCTACGGGAACTTTAGTTAAGGATGCTGTGAAAAGGGGAGACATCAAGAAAGATGAACCTATTCGCGACACTACTTATAATGCAAAATTTGGAAATAACCAAAGAGCCCCAGACAATGATTCAGCAGCTCTTAAGACAACTAATGCGATCCATGCCATTGGCGCATCGTCTGCATCCCAGTTGCGACCACAAAGGAACTTTACTCCTTTGAACATGACTTATTCCCAAGCTCTCTTCAAGTTAAAAAAGGCTAATCTCATTAAACCCTTGAATCCACGCCCACCTCGTAAAAATCCTTACCCTGGTTATAACCCAAATTAAAACTGTGAATACCATCAAAGCCCGAGGCATAATACTGAAAACTGCACGGCTCTAAAGCATCAAATTCAAAACCTTTGGAGGATGAAAATCCTTTGGAGGATTTAAGAAGGAAGGAAAAGGGCAAAGAGCCAATGACAGAGAAAAATAACAAGGAAGATGATGCTATCAAGCGCATGAAAGAAGTAAATGCTAATGTTTCCATCTGGAAATTGTTAATGCATTCCCAGCCTCATAGGGCAGCTGTTCTAAATCATCTTAATGAAGCCTCTGTAAGCTCTTCTATAACACCTGACCAGATGGTGGGCCTCATTCATGGGGTAGATCGAACTCTCATGTTCACAGACAGTGATCTCCCTGACAATATCAACTACAACAATTCATTACACATCACTATACGCTATAATGGATGGAGATACCTAGGGTGTTGATCGACAATGGCTCCGCAATCAATGTTTGCCCTCTGCGTATGCTAACAAGGCTCGGGTATTCAAAAAAGGATCTGGTACCATCCAACCAGGTGGTCAGAGCATACGATAATGCTAAGAGAGAAGTATTGGGTTTGATCAGTCTCCTCATTGAATGTGATCCCGTGGCAAGGAAGGTGGAGTTCATGGTCATTGACATACAAGCTTGTTTTAACTTCTTGTTAGGAAGACCATGGCTGCATGAAAATAGAGCAGTAGCCTCTACTCTACATCAGAAGGTAAAGCTTCTCATTGATCAGGGTGCTGTGACTATTTCTGGTGATCCAGAACTTATGACCATCTCCAACGCCGGAAAGTCGGTATTGTATTTGAACGAAGTGGAGGGCACTAGATTGGATGGCTACACTATCCACTGTATTCTAGCAGCACCTGAAAATTCCTGGATGAATGAGGTCCCCGCTGCCACACCAGATGCAAGCGCTGAAGAAACAGAGCCAGACTATAGTGAGCATGACGAGGAAGAAGTGGGAGCTCCAAGCATTGACACTCATGATACGTCAATTGAAGCACCAGAGGAATCCTGTATCGGCAGTCCTCAAGACAATGATGATCATGACTCAAATAAGAGATCTAGGACCGACGATTTTGACCTGGTCTTTAATGTAATATGCCCTGTTCGAGAGGTTCACACTGAGTCACTGATTCTCTTTCCAGGATATCAACATGAAGATCACTATCGTGAATTACCCCAATTCAGAAAATATCGGTGATCCTTTTGTCCACTTAGTGGGATTTGTGAATGCCTTGCATTCATAGGGCATACCAGAGGAAGATTACCCCATGCTGTTTGACAAGAGTTTAGAAGGACCAGCTTTGGACTGGTACTATTCTTTAGATTATGTAGATAGGGCTAGTTGGGAAAATGCTAGCCAAGTCTTTGTTAATTGGGCTCTCGAGCATAAACAAACTAATGTCAAGAAGTTCAAGCTAGTCAATTTCCGTCAAGGCGGCTTGGAAACTTTCTCGCACTTTTGTTCAAGATGCGCTTACATTCGCGCCCAGCTTCGTGTCCCTATTACTATTCGAAAATTCATGCTTATATTGCTGCGAAACCTGAATGTTTTTATTATCGTCACATGGTTACTATCAAATACACCTCCCTCAGCCACATGTAACAACATGGTTTCGACATCGATACTCTGAAGTTGCAAGAAAAACGACCTCGGGAAGATCTTGAAACTCCTAACACACATCCAAGGGTATAGGCTAAGATGGATGAACCCTTGAGTATGGTGTATGATCGTCTTCAGAGGCAAGGTATACTTCAAGTTCCAGCGCATATGCACTGTTTACCCCTTCCTGGAACAGACATGAGCAAACTCTGCGCTTATTGTCGTCAATTTGGGCATGAAACTGATCGATGCCATGACCTTTACTACAAAGTGCAAAGCCTGATTGATCGAGGCATCCTTAGTCCAACCCACAAAGAAATACTTGCAAAGATGGTGGCATCACGTCCGCGACCGCAATCCCAAGTCGATATCTTTCGCAAACTGGTTGAGCAAGGTATGATTCATCCACTTCCCAGACGCCCAGGGGCAAGTCCAGTAAGGTAAGATCTTCACAAGTACTGCCAATATCATCAGTTGCATGGTCACGTCACAAACCAATGTCATGCTCTCAGCTATCGCATCATGCAAATCACCAACATAGCTCTTGTCTACCGCAAAGCTACTTGATCATCTTCTAGGAAGAGAAAAGTCTTCGGTAAAAGTCCTGTAGGGGGTTAGCCCATTAAAAAAAATAAAAATAAAAATTCTTCTTTGAGCTTGTTAGTATCAGAGAACTATGTGCATCTTGAATCCCCATTATCACTTACACTTGCACTGCAAGATTACTCCACCTATGTAACACCTGGGGTACGTAGCTAGCTCAATATGAGTGCAGCAGCTTTATTAAATAAAAAACTTTAGTTCTTTCTGAAAAAAAAAAAAACGAACTACGCTGCAATGGGGATATGTAGGCAACCTTCGGGTTCGACTCAAATATATTAACCATTGCATTTTAGGCAATATGATCAGAATTCAAGATGTCAGTCATCTCACGAGCAATTTCAGAATGCTAAATTGACGCATCAATGGGGATACAGGCCCTAATCTCTATATTTTCTAATATTAAGCAGGGAATGGAAGAATAAAAAAAAATTTGTTTTCAACCCCAAGGAGAGTAAAATCATTTAAAAAGGTCAAAATAAAGGAAAAAAAAATAATAATAAAAAAAATAATAAAAATAAAAAAAGCAAAATTGCGAAGATGGACCATTCCAGTCAAAATATGACAAAGTTGTTTTCGAAAATTTTCTACTCTGCAATGTATTCTGCAATATGTAGCCTTCTTTTCTTTTCTTTTAATTCTTTTTGTCTACCTTTAGGCCCAAAAAGAAGAAATTTGTCCCTTCTCTAAGGATGACCAATTACCGTCAGAAAACAAACACCTCAGCCCTACCCGCGAATGCTGTCAAAGAGCCTGTAGGGATTGCCATGCAACCTTTGTCCAAAGGATTTCAAATTATCATGAAGATGGGTTATACTCAAGGAGCCGGATTAGGGCGTAATGGTAGGGGAATGAAGCAACCAATCCCCGTAGTAGACAAGCAGAACCGACATGGATTGGAATATAATCCGAGCAACACTTCTCAAAACACCAAAAAACCTTCTTTTACCCTCAATGGTCAGTTCGTCCTGCAAGGAGATACTGAGCCATACCATGAATTTCCAGGACCTTGGCTTAGTAGGAAAGAAGAGAAGATTTTACCGGCATTGGAGATATTCTTCAATGAGGCTAGGAATTTAGACTTAATCAAAAGTTGGTTTGTCCAAAAACAAAACATGAAAAAAGAAAATGACTGGGTGGATAATCTGGAACATGGAGTTCTTAAGAAGCTTGTCGTTTCTGAGTCCTCTAGAGTAGGGATTTTGACCCGGTGTCTTTGATGATACCTTTTGGTGAAAGCATTGAACATAAGTGGAGTATTGAATGTCAGGCAAAAGACGGGCCTATATAATTTGAAATGTTTTTAGGAAACCATCCTCCACATACATCTCATGAAAATACCTTTTCACCTCCTTCAGATGGATATTATACTGATAGCTCATCTTCCAGCCAATCTACCTTACATACCCAGTCAGAAGACTCTGATGGTGAGGAAATTGAATGTGAACCTTTATCTAAATGCATTTGCATGCAAGATGTTATTTCTGACAGTGAATTCAATAATGATGAATCACTTGATACAACTGAAAAATACATAAAACCCGTGGAAGAATCCATTCTAATTAATATTGGTACAAAAAATACTGTAAAAGAAGTCAAAATAGGATCATCCCTCTCCCCATCTGGACAGTCTATGTTTATTATTAAAAGAGTATGTAGATGTGTTCGCATGGTCTTATGCTGATATGCCTGGTGTTAATAGAGAAATTGTGGAACATCGCATTCCGTTACATTCTAAAAGCAAGCCTAAGCAGCAAATGCTCCGCTGAATGAAGCCAGAGGTTAGTCTGAAAGTGAAAGAAGAAATCCAGGAACAGCTTGATGCCAAATTCATCCAAGCTGTAAAAAATCCAAGTTGGCTCGCTAATATAGTGGTTGTACCCAAAAAGGATGGGAGAGTTCGGGTATGCATTGATTTTCGAGATTTGAATGTTGCATCACCAAAAGATTGCTTTCCTCTACCCCACATCGACGTTCTCGTTGATAGTACGGCTAGTCATGCAATGTTTTCCTTCATGGATGGGTTTTCAGGGTATAATCAAATACGCATGGCTCAAGAAGACATGACGAAGACATCTTCCATCACTCCATGGGGCACTTTTTGCTACCGAGTTTTGGTCTCAAGAATGCCGGAGCCACATATCAAAGGGTTGCAACCACTATCCTTCATGACCTCATCCACGACATTGTGGAGGTTTATGTAGATGACATGATTGTGAAAAGTGAAGATCGTGAGGGGTATATTCTTGCATTAAGGTCCTTCTTTGAAAGAATTAGGAAATACAATTTAAGGCTGAACCCTCAAAAATGTGTGTTTGGCGTCACTTCGGGGAAGTTGTTGGGATTCATTGTCAGTCAAGACGACATCAAAGTGGACTCTGAAAAGGTAAAAGCTATTCAAGGGCTACCTCCTCCAAAAACAGAAAAAGAAGTAAGAGGATTTCTCGGCAGAATTCAATATATCAGCAGGTTCGTCTCAAAGCTCACTATGAGATGTGAACCTATATTTAAGCTGCTCAGAAAAGGGGCGTCCCATGAGTGGAATGAAGAATGTCAGGAAGCTTTTGATTCTATGAAAGAATACCTTTCAAATCCACCTGTTCTAATGCCACCTAGACCAGGATAACCTCTGATTTTGTACCTTACCATCACAGAAACAACTATGGGAGCTCTTTTAGCCCAATATGAAGAGGGAAAAAAGAAAGAGGTTGCCATATACTATCTCAGCAAGAAATTCCTTGAGTATGAGATAAGATATACCCCCATGGAAAAAGCATGAATTTCCTTGGTCTATGCCACAATGAAGTTGAGGTATCACCTTCAAGCTCATACTACCTATCTAATCTCAAGACTTGATCCAATCAAGTATCTGTTTGAAAAACCCATTCTTAGTGAAAGATTGGCAATATGGCATGCTATGCTTTCTGATTGATATTCAATGTGTCAGCCAGAAATCTGTTAAAGGACGAGCCATATCTGAAGCCCTAGCAGAAGGACCAGTGTCAGGAGATGAGTATGATGATGCAGTCCCTGATGAGTACTTCTGCTTTATTGATAATCCACAATGGTGCATGTACTTTGATGGAGCTTCTAATAGGAGAGGTAATGGAGCTGGTGTTTTGTTAGTAGATCCTGATGGAGTCCATATTCCATTTGCTGTCAAGCTGGCTTTCCCAACAACAAACAATACAGCCGAGTATGAAGCCTGTATATATGGAGTAAAGGCCGCCTTGGTAACAGGGTCAAGACATCTCACTGTGTATGGAGATTCTAATCTCATCATATCTCAAACAATAGGAATCTGGAGGGTTAGAGATGAGAGACTTCAGCTCTACACTGAGTACCTTCAAGAGTCGATCCCTTATTTTGATGATATTAGCTTCAAACATCTTCCTCGAGAACAAAATAGTTTCACTGATGCTTTAGCCAATCTCGCTGTTAACCTAACATGGGAAAATGGTACAAAGATCCAGTCAGTTTTAATTGAAGAAAGGAAGGGGCCTACAGTGATGGTAGCACAAATTGTCTCCACACTGGTTCAACAAGATGATGATGATGATGTCTGGTACAAGGATATCAAGAATTTTCTGGAAACAATGCAATATCTAGAGGGAAGTGATAAGAAGGACCGCATAGCCATCAGAAGGCTAGCTGCTCATTTTCTCGTACTAAAAGGCAGATGTATCACAAAGGGTTTGATGGTACTCTACAACTCTGCGTAAATGACAGTGAAAAGCAAGTCATCATGGAAGAAGTTCATGGAGGGGAATGTGGACCCCATATGAATGGAAGAATGTTGGCTCGTAAAATTTTGCGAGCAGGTTTCTATTGGAGCACTCTAGAAGGTGATTGCATAAGCTTTGTTCGCGCCTGCAAGCAGTGTCAAATATTTGCTAACCTCAATCATATGCCACTTGTGTCATTACATAATATGACTTCTCCTTGGCCGTTTTCAAGTTGGGGCATAGACATAATCAGACAAATTCATCCAAAGGCTTCAAATGGGCATCAGTATATTCTTGTAGCAATTGATTACTTTTTGAAGTAGGTTGAAGCTGCATCATTTTCGAAGCTAGGGGCAAAGCAAGTCTCGAAATTTCTGATTAACAACATCATCTGTCGGTATGGCATACCTTTTGAAATCATCTCTGATAATGGATCACAATTTGAGGGTCATCTGAAGACCACTCTTGCAAAATATGCAATCAAGCATCATCAATCCTCACTTTATCGTCCCCAAACAAATGGAGTGGTGGAAGCAGCCAATAAGACAATCAAGACTATTGTTGCCAAAATGATTGAAAAGACTAGGGAATGACATGACAAACTACCATATGCCCTTTGGGGATATAGGATATCAATTAGGACTTCAACTGGAAAAACCCCGTATTCTTTGGTTTACGGGATGGAGCTAATCCTACCAGTTGAGGTGGAGATACAATCTCACAGGGTCATAGCAGAATGTGAAATCTCGGAAGACCAGTGGCAAAAAACTCGCTATGATGAGCTTGCATTCGTAGATGAGCGCCTACTACAAGCATTGCATAACATACAACTCTATCAACGGAGAATTGCTCGTGCATTTAACAAAAAGGTTCGAGATAGAGACATTCAAGAAGGTGATCTAGTTGTAAAAGAAAATAGAGCTTCGTTGCATGATTCTCGAGGAAAATTCAAGCCTAATTGGTCTGGACCATTCCTGGTCAAGCATGTCACCACAGCTAGAGCAGTGAAGCTAATGGATTTTGACGGAAATGAGTTCACCCATTTCGCTAATCTTGATCAGTTTAAGAAATACTACGCTTAGGCATCAAAGTAATTGTAATTGTCATGATCAAGTAACCAAGCAGTTTGTGGGTTTTGTATCCTAACTGGTTATTCTTAATAAACATGCCATGAGTTTCTAAGATGATCATATGATGTATGCAAAAAAAAAAAAAAAAAGAGGAAAAAAAAAAGAACAGAAAAAAAAATTAAAAAAAAACGAAAAAAGAAAAAGAAAAAGGGAGATGATGAAACATGTCTTTGATTGTTGAGGTTTATATATTATGCTTTTATGTGTCATATGATTAGTTCATTATGATTTGCATGTCATATTTAATGTTAAAGTGTGTACATGTTTAGAATTGTGCTCACATTGAATTTCTCACAAGCAGATAATTCTCACAAACAGATCTTTTATTCATCCTAACTAGGGTACTTCATTTCATACATTGATACATAAAATGACATAAAGCCTTCATTTCCTACAAACTAATTAAAAAAAAAAATTAAAAAAAAAAAAACACATCATAGAAAATAAACATGACAATTCTCTCAAACCCTTCTCCTCTTCATGGCAGGCCCGTTTGAGTCTTTGTCTTGACCAATATCCGCTAGAAGCCATTGAAGGTAATCTTCATCAATCAGTGGAAAAGAAGGTTCCGGTAGCGCTGATATAATTTTAGCCCCCTGTCATATAGTAGGCATTCTCTGAATACCACTCATATCAGCCTCATAAGTGGTACAAGATGGAAGAACCTAGAAGGCAGGAATGTGCTCTTGCTTCCAACCAATTTGCCTTAGACATCTCCATGAAAGGTAGAAAGTGACTTGGCAAAGCCCGGGTAATTGTACACCTCTGCGACCACAATTGCAATATACAATTGCACTAATGCCAAGGTGGCTTGTAACCCACTTTATGTCCTGATGTAGGAAAAAATCCTCCCACCCACCATTTTTGCTAAGTTGATAGAAGAAAGGAAGAAGACATATCTCCCGGACATGACTAGTTTTGTAAGTAAGACACTTGTGGGGTTTCATGAGAATTTTTTTTTCTAATAGCCATAAATGAAGGGCTAATGGACATCCCTTCACAAAGCTTTGAGGGTTTCTTTTGAGTTCATCTAAGCCAAGGAACATTTCCCCCAAAATAAGTGGTCCAAGACGACCCCCGCTAACAATTTGAGGAATAAGTGAAAGACACCGAACATGGCGTGTATTTTATTTTTTTTTGGCAATTAAAATTTCATATATTACCAAAAGCAATGTGATTACAAAAGCTAATCACATGAGTACAAACAGACAAAACAACAAATAAAACTAAATGCTCCAAGCTCCTTAGTGCAACACTAATTTCTTTCTATCTAAATCAGTACATCTAGCAGCAACTTGAAACAAAATCTCTTTTACTACATGAATAGGATCTTGCTTAACATTGCTGAAAATCTTGGAATTACGCTGCTTCCATATTGCATAAACTGCTTTTGAGAAGAGCATCACATACATTATGTTTTTAGAATTCCTAGCCATTCTCATAGCATATATTACTTCATCCTAGAATTGGCCAATAGTGCGTTGCACATTCAATCGTCTAATCACATCATACCAGATTATAGCAGCATAATTACACTCAAAGAACAGATGCTGCACAAATTCAGGAGCAGAAGAACACAAGCAGCAAATGGTATTGCACTGAATACCCCTATAATGCAACCTGTCCACAGTGGCCAACCTATTATGAAGGGCCAGCCAAAGAATAAACTTGAATCTAGGTGAGGCATGATTGTTACAAATCAATCTTTTCCAATCTCTCTTCTCAAAGGCTCCCAAAAGCTGCTTATAAACTCTTTCAATGACAAAATTCTGATCAGGACAAACATACTGCCAACCTCCCACCTCTGTCACTATTTCCCTGGTTTGAATGATCTTCCTTAGAAGCCATGAACAATTAGGACTAATGTTCACAGTAGCCACTGCAACTCTTTTAATATAGTAGGCATGAACCCACTTTACCCACAGCTTGTCCCTCTTGAACTCAATGGCCCAAAGCAGTTTCATCAATGTTGCTTTATTCCAAAGCTGCATATTAACTAAATTCCACCCCCACCACTCTTAGGAAGCTGAATAATATTCCAAGCTACAGGAGCTTTCCTCCCTTCCTCAGGAGTGCCTGACCACAAGAATCTCCTATAAACACTCTCCACTGCTTTTAATCACTTTCTTTGAAAGAGGGGAGATGTGAGCCCAGTAATTATGCATACTACTAAGAACACTACTAACAAGCTGTAGCCTGCCAGCATAAGATAACAGAAGAGCCATCCAAGATTGTGCTCTACTTGTGATTTTTTCAACCAAAGGCTTACTTTGAGCATAAGTAAGCTTCTTAGAAGTAAGAGGTACTCTTGAGTATTTAAAAGGAAGCTCACCAACAGGCATATGCACAATATTAGCTAACTCAGTAGCAACATCATCCTGAACCCCATTAAAATAGATATGACTCTTCCCAACACTAGCAGCAAGCCCTGAAGCTTTGGAAATTTTTTGAAATGCATCAAACATTAAGCCAATAGAGCTAGCATCAGGCCTACTGAAGAGAAGTAAATCATCAGCAAACATCAAATGGGTTAATCTCAGTTTCTCACATTTAGGATGGTAGTTAAAGTTTGGATCAAGGTGAAGCTCATTAAGGCATCTACTTAGATATTCCATACTCAGGGCAAACAGAAAAGGGGAAAGAGGGTCCCCTTGTCTGAGTCCTTTCTTAGCAGGAAAAGGTTCAGTAGGTATCCCATTTATCAAAATGGAATAGGACACACTCCTCACACAAACCATAATCCATCCCACAAAACGACAAGGAAAACCAAACTCCTTCAAAAGAGTCTCCAGAAAAGGCCATTCAACCGAATCATAAGCCTTTTTAATATCCACTTTCATCAAACACCTAGGGGACATTCTAGCTCTAGTGTACCCTCTAATCAACTTAGTAGCAAGTAAGATATTATCTGCAATATGTCTATCCGAGATGAAACGAGATTGAGACTCACTCACCACTTTTCCTATAAAACCTTGAAGTCTGTTTATTAAAAATTTTGAAATGATTTTATACATAACAGAACAACAAGCAATATGTCTGAACTCCTTGACCTGAGTAGCATTTGGCACCTTTGGAGCAAGAATAACAACAGTATTATTCATGGGGCCATGAATGAAAGAATTATTGAAAAATTCCATCACTCCTCCCACTACATCCTCCTTTATAACCTCCCAGCTCTTTTTAAAGAAAAGAGCATTAAAACCATCCAAACCAGGAGATTTAGAATTATCAATACCATCAAGAGCATTCTTAATCTCACTTTCACTAATATCCTAAATTAACTGAACACGAGAAGCAGTATTGAGAACAGAACCAGCTCTTACAGCAATTAAATCAATCCCAGGCAGAAAAATCAGCACATGAACCTAGTAGATTTTTATAAAAGCCAATGATCTCAGTTGTTATCATGCTGAGCAGTAAGGGAATTCCCATTGCTATCAACAAGCATAGCAATTCTATTCTTAGCATATCTAGCTTTTGTGGAAGTGAAAGAGAAATGTGTATTGGTATCCCCCATTTTAAGCCATGATATTCTAGCCTTTTGCTGCAAAATACTTTCTTCCACCGTAGGCCAATGTTTCAGGTCACCTAAAATCTCTTTCTCCTCCTGATGAGCTGCAGCATCAGAAATGTAACTCCCTTTTGATTGAATATGATCAAGCTTCTTTCTCAATTCTTCAACCATCACATGAGCTTTATGGAAATTTTTATGATGCATAAGTTTAAGAGCTTTCTTCACAGCTTGCAGCTTTATCCAAACATTTTTAAGCTTGTAATCAGCATGAATTGACCTCCAGGCTCTAGTTACAACACCAATAAAATTTGCATGATCAGCTAAAGCATTAATGAACCAGAAAGGCCTACCTTCCTTCTGAGTCTCAGTATGCATTCAAAAACCAAAGGAGAATGGTCTGAAACCCCTCGAGATAAGTACTGCACAATAACATCATTATACTTCATTAACCAAGAGTGATTGACAAAAGCTTTGTCAATTCTACTCACAACTCTGTCAGCACCATTGCTACTGTTTGACCATGAGTAAAAATTGCTTGAACTTTTAGCTTCCACTAAGCTAGTATTAAGCAGAAAATTCTCAAAATCCTCAGTCTCTGCATCACTCACCATATTACCATTAAGTCTATCAACTGATTGCCATACAGCATTAAAATCACCTACGACAATCATAGGATCTGTAGACATCACCTCACTCTTCATATCATTCCAAAGTTTCTTCCTATCTGAAACTGTATGTAAACCATATACTACTACAAGCTGAAAAATAAAGGATCCACAAACAACCTTACATAAGATAAATTGTTCATGAGTTACCTCAACCACCAACTGCACATTTCCAGGTCTCCATCCTATCCATATCCTACCTCTAGGGAGAAAAGTTACAGTTATTAACCCAAGTCCAATCTTTCCCAAATTTTCCTTGAACCTTACTACAGTTATGAGCCCTAACTCTAGTTTCCAATAAGCCACAAACATCAATCTTGTAAGAGTTCAGAAATTTCCTAATCTCTTTTATTTTAAAGGGGTCATTCATCCCTCTAACATTCCAAGTTGAGCAAATCATCAAGAAAGATAAGGGTTAGGTCCCTTAGCACCCCCAGTTCCCACTGAGATTCCCACTCCTGAATGCAGCTTGTATTGCACTGAAGCTCTAGCAGATTGGTAAGCAGCTTGCTTACCTTTCTCCTTTGATTTTCTTGTAACTAATTACCAAGCCCCCTCTTCTTCTACATTCTGTCTCTGAGTAGACGGTATTGGCGTGACCATAGGGGTCACATTAAAAGGCATAGTAGAGTGAGTGACCTCAGTTCAAGGCCCCATCAACTCTTCAGCCCCAATACCGACCTCTGAAGCAGAAGTAGTAGTAATGATAGGGATACTTGGCTCTTCAATAGTTACTTATGGCCTAGTCTGAGTAGTTATAGTGCCTTTTGCAACCCATTTCTTAGTTACTTTTGTCTTAGTAACAGTGGGCTCATTACACAGGTGACCAATTTTTTGACACTTTTTGCAAAAAGGGGGTAACCAGTCATATACTACCTTTTGTTTAAAACAAGCTCCATTTCGGTCCTCAAAAGCAATCTCATAAGGAACATTGCCTGTTACATCCGTTTCCACAAGAATTCTTGCAAAAGAAATTCTCAATTACTTAGTAGTACATTCATCCGCATAAATTGGAACACCCAAAATACTACCCAACCTACTTAAGGAATCTGGGCTCCTGCAATTCAGTGGCAGATTAGGAAGCTTAACCCAAATTGGGACAACCTTAAGAATCTCTTGATGAAAACTGAAATCTGAAGTCCATTGTTTCACAATCATTGCTGTCCCAAAAAAGAGGTGGGGTCCTGAATACAAAATAACATCCCTATCTTTTCTAGAATCCATTTTAATTATTAACCAACCTTCATCATGCTTGAAGATTTTCGGTTCCATGTTTGGAGCCTATTGAGACTTGCAAGAGTTTGTAATAGTCATAACATTAGGGGTTTGCCCAATGACATATACAATCAAAGCAATTGTCCAGTTCTCAGTCATTCTATCAACATCTTGTTTATAAAGTTTAGCAACAGATTCACCATTAACAATCTCCGGAGCCACAAAATTTAAACTCATACCTTTATCAGATATCTTGCTCTGAGTGAAAGACTTCCAATTATTGTGATTTTTGTTAGCAAAATTGACTCCAGCCTCTTTAACTTCCACCACTCGAACTGGCGTCACCTTCATCGTATTCACAATTGGTTCCTTCGCAAAAGTTACTGTTCCATTACCTTCAGTAAACTCTGCACCAACAATGTTCTTCTGGGAGCTTGCATTCATCTGATTCGAACTTCCTGGTTCCCGTGCCACCACAAAGAACACTATAATTTTTCTTTTTCCGGCCCATTTTGCCGACGGGTTCACGATAGCAAGTTCGCCTTATCGTGCGCCTAGAGAGCATTTAGGGGGAGAGTACTATTATTACTATTATTTACTAGTACATTTGTTCAAAAGGATTACATGGCGTGTATTTAAAGACCATTTAGTGAGGGTACTTCCCAAAATCATAAGAATGCAAGCATTTTCTCTAGCGATCCTATAGTTGGCATTGTTAGAAAATTGCCAAGTGCGAAATTGGAAAGTCAATAATAAGTTGACAAGAAATACCCTCACCACATTGTAGGTGGTTTCCATGAAGATTTTCGGAAAGAGGTAAAATCGTTGATAAATCTCCCGAGATCCTAGTAGGAGATCTAGGCGTGATAACAGGACCATTCGATGGTAAGCCTAGTAAACCTTCGACCTCTTCAACAAGGGGCACAATCTCCCGGTCTCCAAAGCGGAATACATGGCGAGTTTCAGCCCAAAATTTGAAAGCAGCATGAATTATGTCGTAACAAATAGAAAGTGAAAGCAAAGGCATAAGCACCTTAGTAAAGGGGGAAGAGGAAAAGGATTGCCTTGGTTGTTCCAAGTTTCTTGAGATCCTCGAGAGTTGTTTTTTCTCCTCACTCCGCATTTCATTAGCTTCTTCATAAGTAAGAACCATTTTTGTGAAAGGAAAATTTAGAGAAAAGATTGAAGTAGTGGAAGTGGTGCATTTGGAAATGAAGAACCATGCCCCTTTTATAGATGGAAAAGATGATCATCCATGATTTACGCCATGGATAATGAGTTTAAGTATTGTCCATAGGATAATAAGGAGTATCCTTCACCATGGCTAATGACCAAGCATTTGTGGTATGGCAATTTTTTGCTAAAACAGAACATAACAAAAACTGTGTCAATGATGAATCAAGAACGTCGATACAATCCCTTTTCCAAATGATCATCCAAAATAAATGACCTTGATCATATAGTGATCATCATTTTCTGATAAAGCAAATAAGCATTATGCAGGAAAAATTTTCTGAAAGATTTCGGGAAAAACAGATAAAAAATTTTGCCACATGAAGATTTGGTCTACCATGGTTTATCTAGAGGGTAATGACCTTTGATCAACCCTCTAAGGTGACATGACTTGACAATGCCCTAATTTAAGGTGACATGATAACACATGGAGTCATAAAAAGTAAGTAATGGTGACTTGACAACTTGTTTGTCATCAAGGCCATGAAAAACTATAAAAACTGGAGTCGACCTGTTAATGTTCGGGATTTCTCACATTAACAAAAGACGAATTCAAAAGACAAAAAGACGATGATGAAATCGCATTTTAAATTTTAGAAAATTAACTGGGATTTTCTACCTAAGACGACATTGAAGTCGCATTTTAAACTTTTAGAAAATTAATTGGGAGTTTCTACTTAAGACGACGATAAAGTCGCATTTTCAAGATTTAGAAAATTAATTGGGATTTTCTATCCAAGACGGCAATAAAGTCGCATTTTCAATTTTAGAGAATTAATTGGGTTTTTCTATTTAAAGACGACGTCAAAGTCGCATTTCCTATTTTAGAAAATTAACTGGGATTTTCTACTTAAAGCGTCAACAGAAGTCGCAAGTCATGTTTTGAAAATAGCATTGATAATCACTATTCTCTGTGAAGAATATGTTATCTCAAAAGATATTTTCTGTCAAAATTTTGTGTCTTTTCAAACATCGGCCATCATTTTCTCCGAAATTCGACCAATGTGGGGCATTCTGTACACACCAAATTTTGAACTCCTTTTTCGGATAAATAAATTTTTTGAAAAATAAAAATAACAAAATCGTCATGCATCGTGGAGTGCGCGCCCCGGTGCGCGAGTTTCATTCCATCGCACGATTTTTTCGTTTTTTTGCGTATTAGTCATACAGTTTCGGCTTAGAAGTATAATTTTCGTGAGTTGTAGTTAATAACTACAACCACCGTTTTAATAAAATAATTCATAGCATAATCGTGCTCGTCTTTATTAATTCAACGAGTTTTTTCTATTTGTCTTAAGTTAGTCTTTCTAGAAAAATGAAAACGAGTCGCGATTAGGCATCGGGATTTTAGTCGTATCCTAAAACCGACATTAATCAATTTTCTTGATGGTCAAGTCATTGTTCATTGGATAAAGAATAAGAATATATTCTTTATTCACTAAACACATCATTTATCCATTAGTTAGAGAATATGAATCATGAAAAGATGTGAGAATAAGAATCAAATCCCATGTGTAAGAGGGGGAAGTCCGGATTCTTTCCGGAAGATTCAAGTGTACGCCTAGCGCACAAGCTAACTCTGCGCCAGACGCAGAGCCTTGCGCCTAGCGCAGCTTCCTGTGCTAGGCGCAACACCCTAATCAGTTGGTTTTGCACGTTTTTCGATGCATTTTTTTTACGTATTAGGATGTTTAGGGAAGAATATTTTCTGAAAATCTGATCTTGCTTCATTTATGAGAAAATCCAAAAATAATAAGAATATATGTGTTTCCAAAGAGATTTGCTGATGTCATTAGGGTGAGGTCATTAGAGTGATGTCATTAGGGTGATTAAGGATGAAGAAAATCAGATCTTTGGGTGAAAAATATGATTTTTTACCTCTTTGAAACCCTAGTTCACCTCTTTCATTTGTCTATAAATACCTTCCTAAATTCCACTTCAAAACTAAGTTGAAAAGGGTTCAACTTAACTTCACTAATTCTCTCATCTTATCCACTCCTTCTCTCTAAAGAAATCACACTTAAGAAAAGAAAGAAAAAGTTAGTAAGATAATTAGTTAGTAAAGAAGTTCATCAAAAGAAGAAAAAACAAAAAAAGGGTTTAAGTTAGTAATTAAGAAGATTTAGAAACTCACCTATAAATTAAGAAAATCACAAAAAAGTAGAAAAATTTGCAAAAGGAAGTGCATCATTGAGCTACCAAGGTAAAGTTGAAGGTTTTATTGCTTCTTTTATTATCTTTTTAATCATCTACTAACTTTCTCCTTGTTTTCTTCTTATCATTTTATTTAATCGTTGGAGTGATTTGGGTATGTGGAAGTCCTAATAGGTTCCCAACCTTAAATCACCCCACCTAGAATAGTCACCTCTAATGGGGTGACTTTTAGAAAACAATGTGATTATGTGATTTTCCTTAATCAAGTCGTTATTTATAACCAAAAATGTTTTCATAAAAAAATTCAAGATAAGTTGTGCATAAACATCTCCATAAAAAGGAAATGTGATGTTGTAATTATAGTCAGTTTTACTTTCCTATATTATTTCATTTTTTCGTCTGCATTAACTAATTAGTTCGTAGGATTTAATATTTTTCTTATGAAGTGTAAGATGTTTTCAGAAATTGGGCTTTGGGATTTCTAAAAAATGATTTTTTTGTAAATAATTAAAAATCATACAACTTTGTTGTCCAAAACTGATTTTGTCCAGTACCACCGAGGATTGTTCTTTCAATAAAATAAAAAAATAAAATCATTTAGATAAAACTAATAACATCAAGTTTGAAGAAGACATCAGTAGATTTTCAAAAATATAAAAATCATGTTCATATGAATTTCATACAATTTTACATCATTTGTACAAAATCATTCATGTAAATCACTCAATTTCAGAATATAGATTTTCTCTTCAGTTAAGAAAATAAATAAAAATGGTCTTACAGATGTCCAATTCAAGTAAAAATTTTCAGTCTAGTCTTTAAAAGTGTGTAGAATGTTCATACCAAATTTCACTTCAAAATAAGTTCAATAAGTTGGATCTCAAAGAACAAATTTAATAAAGTCCTGTTTTGACCAATTTTGACATAAAGTTCACCATAATTCAAGTGTTCACTAAAAACATGTAAAATTTTGATAAAACATAAAGAACTCATAGATCTATCCAAATATGTATCATATATTCAGTTTAACACTTTGTACAGAAAGTTATGATTTCTGTAAGTCAGTATAAGAACAAAAAGGCAATCTGGAAAATGAAATAAAGTGATTAACTCAACTTTCATAGAAAAATTGTTTTCTTTTCATACGAAAAAGTGAAAAAAATCATGAATTTTTTAAATTTATCTTAAAATGACTCATTTTATCATATAAATAAAAATCAATTAAAGTTTTCATAAAAATCAAAATCAAATAAGTTAATTAATCTTTAACTTTCACAAATTCACAAATTCACAAATAAACATGAATTCCAAAGCCCATTCAAGGAGTTGAAGATCAAGGAGCATCATGGTGAGGAACAAGATTGAATATTTGTATAGATCATAGATTTTGTACATATTATTGTAATAATAGTTTCTTTGTAAATAATTATTACATCAGTCAATTAATAAAAAAAAATGGAGATGTTTATGCATAATTTTCATAAATAATTCCACAACTCTTTTTAATAAAATGAGCAACCAATGTTACAAATATTGAATGTTGGGCCAATATATCATAGTATATGAATCAAATGACCCAATCTCAATTAAGAGGAAAAAAGACAAATCAAATTAAGTTAAATTGTGTGATGATCCATCTTACATTCAAAAAATGTGTTTTCCATATTCAAATGGATTAATCATATAATTTGACATAATTAGATTGGTAATTATGACCTCCGAATTGATGTTAGGCCGTTTAACGTGTCTCGCTTTAAATGGCCAAATTTCAATTAGCCAAACACAAATCTCCAAATTCAATCTCAAATTGATCATTTTTCTCCAAATGACTTAATAATCTTCAATTAAGATTATTTCTCAAAAAGCCTTAAATTAGGAAGCAAACCTTCTAAGACCTCTCGAAAATCATAAACGTGATCACTATTAAGGTGGTTATTTCAATCCCCGATTAATCGCTAATTAGAGCGGTTGACACAAACTTCTTTTAATCACTAATTAGAGTGATTATTTCAAACCCTAATAATCGTTAATTAGGACAATTATTATTCTCATTTTTTAATCACTAATTAGAGTATTTCAAACCCTAATAATTGTTAATTAGGACGATTATTTTCCTCATTTAATCACTAATTAGAGTGATTATCTTAAACCTTGGTTAACGACCAATTAGGGTGATTAGCTTAACCTTTCACCATATTTAATCACTAATTAGAGTGATTATCTTAAACCTTAATAATCATCAATTAGGGTGATTATTTCCTAACCTTCATTGTTAATCACTAATCAAGGTGATAATCTTTCCATTTTAATCACTAATTAGGGTGATTACTTATTTCCTTCCTTATTAATCACTAATTAAGGTGATTATCTTAATCCTTAATATTTAATTAAAGTGATTATCATAACCCCACTTTAATCACTAATTGGAGTGATTGCCTCATTTCAAACAGATTTGTTTAATTATAAAAGTGAATTATTCATAATCTATTCCCCCCTCTTCTTTCCCCAGTGGAATTGGCCATTTAGGGTGAGACATGTGCTCGAACTACGACGGTTTTGATCCATGAGTGGATTCCAATCCCGCAATGATTAGTACGTAGTGCAACTTCAGTGCTCAAACCTACCATGTACAAATGATATATTAGTCCTAAATAAAAAATCGTTTTAAATGATTTTTCTTGAAATTGATTTTAAAACGATTTATTAAATAAATCTGTCCCTATTCGAAATTAATCGAGTGGCGACTTCCAAGTTTTCTAAAACTCAAAGTCCAATAAGAGACTTTCGTGGGATTCAGACCGTTAATTAAGACAGTCAAAAATCGGATACCACACCAAGCAAATTTACTTAATACAATTTCTACTTTCCCCCTATACTTATTATTGCTTCTCTATTTTACTTAAGTCATTCACTTTGGTGCATTTTTTGCCACTACTTACACTAGTGGGAAAAACATCAAAGGATTCGGTCAAAACCGAGCTTACAGATCCGGATTTGGTCCGGAGCGGGTGGAATAGCAGCGGATACAAAACCGGATCAGTTAAATGTTAGCTGATCCGGTTTTGCACATAATCGGACCAGTTGAATCAATGGCGCCACTTTCTTACTACATACAAATGCCTTGACTGATCCGGATTGGCACATAAACCAGATCAGTTAAGCCATAATAAATAAATAAAAATATTCGATTCACAAAGCCAGCAGATCAAACAAATTCAACAAAAAAAAATTCGGGTTCAATTTCCGCTCAACATTAGACGGATGACAATAGCAGCTGAAACTGCTCTCATCATACAAACTAAAATTACATTAACAACAATTAACAATATATTCGAAAATTTACATTAGCAGCAAGAAAATATAAAAAATCAGTGTTACATTAATCAAGAAAATCAACACAATGCAAATACGAAAAATCAATGTAAATAATACTGAATTCTAACTCAATTAAAGAACGAAAAATCAACGAACAAAAATGAAACATATAAACAACAAAATAAATTACAAAAATCAAAAGTGAAAAAACGAAAAAAAACCATATAATATACTTCTATAAAAGGAATGATAATGAATAAAATACAAAAAAAATGAAATTTACAACCGAAAAAAACTTCAAACCCTAAATCTAATGGCTCGAATCTCCAATGCCTCGAATTTTGCGTGTTGGTGGTTGGTGAGCAATGAAACCACTAATTTTTTGGCGACAACGCAGACGCATAGTGGTGGTTGCTAGTGGCTGGTGGTATTGGTGAGTGACGAAATCGTTGATTTTTGGAGAAGAAGCATACGCAGCGTGGAGCGCGAGGTGAGGAGGAGCGCGAGGAGATCGAAGAATTAATCGACGGTAATACCGCCGACCACTATACGACTTTTAGGCGGAGGAGACGAAATCATCGACGAGATGATCTACAAGTTTCGATTTCAGGCAGAGGATTACCGCCGGAAGGTCATCGAGTTTCGAAGCAGAGGATTACAAGAAAAAGGTAGACGAAATAATTAAAAGAGGTTGATGATGATTTGGTGGAGATTGAAGGCTAAAGAGATATCTAGGTAGATTTGAGACGAAGCAGGATTTCTAATGTGGTGAGGAGGGGTGACTGGAGACAGGAGAGGAGAGAGGTGAGAGGAGAGCGTGAAAACCTAACTGAGAGATTTTGTAGAAGAGGTGAGACTTGAGAGCGCATCGTGCCTTAGTTTGGAAATTTAAAAGCCCAGTTCAATAAAACTGATCCGGGTTTGTGAGCCCACCGGATCAGCATAGTGAGAAAGGAGAGAATGGTGCTTTAACCTTCCCTGCCCAATATTAACCGATCCGGTCTCGGGAAGAACCGAATCAGTTCACCTTAACTAATCCGGTGTAGTGTGTTTTTCCACTAGTTTTAGCCCAGTGGTCTTAAAGTGACATTAACTTAGATAAAAATTGACAAAAATGAATAACGTCCAACAAAGAATTACACAAAAGAATGAATCACCCCAGCAAAGGATAATCATTCTTCAGACGCACATTGCTTCCCAAAGGAGGCCAGCCAAAAAGTAATAAACCTTATAGAAGGTAGATTACATACATGGTCAGCCAAATTGTATTCTCTAGTAAAGGAAACATTATTGTCTCCTAAAGAAAGTCGGCCTGAAATAAGCAGACCTTAGTAAAGGTGTCTTACTTTCAAAAGCAAGGTCAACCAAGTAGTAATAGCCCTAGTAAGGGAACCACTACTACAAAACGAACACTACCTCCTGAAGGAAGCCGACCAGGAAATGATAAGCTCATAAAAGCAATCATATCCCACAAGGTTGACAAGTGTGTTTATATCAAAAAGACAAACTAACTAAACTCGTCCAGTTATGAGTCATACATAATTTCGGTCTATGGTCGTCATTTTCCTTCTTGGAACACAGCTCGTCTTGAATGTCAGGTTAAACTGAATATATGATACATCTATGGATAGATCTATGAGTTCTTTATGTTATCTCAAAAGATATTTTCTGTCATAATTTCGGTCTATGGTCGTCATTTTCCTTCTTGGAACACAGCTCGTCTATGGAATGACTAAGCCTTAGAACTTCTAAGACACTCATTTAGGACGTCCAAATATTAGGACGAGTTCCATTTGAACTTGGGCATATGTTTGAAGCTAAATTTTTGTCCAGAATCATAGGACAAGTTCATTCGAACTTGGGCATATTTGTTTCAAATTCAATGACCGTCCAAATTTTAGGACAAGTTACAGTTGTACTTGGCATATTTGTTTAAAGTTCAATGACCGTCCAAATTTTAGGACGAGTTTCTTTTGTACTTGGCATATTTGATTAAGGTTTAAGGATCGTCCAAATGATAGGATGAGTTTCTTTTGTACTTGACATGTTTGTTAGAGTTCAAATGATCGTCCACAATATCTAGTCAAGATAAATTCATCGTCCATAATTTCAGCAAGTGTTTGATGGTTATTCTAATGACAAAAATTGTTAGATGAACTAAGTTGGACGAAAGCAGTTCTGTAACAAAAAAAATTCCATTCATAAAACGCAAGAGTTACAAACTAATCTAAAACAGAAAAACAAAAAGAAGATCAAGATAAAGGGATGGCAATCAACCAAGATACAACACACAAACACTAGCCTAAGACTAGGTATTCTATCCAGCAGGAGGGGTATCTTGGCCGACAGGAGGATCTTTGGGGGTTTGTTGGCTGTCCTCATGAGACTCTTCTTCATTTTCCTCCTCTTCGTCAGAATCGGTGAAGGAAGAGGGATTTTGACCATCATTTTGGGCCCTGTGCACATCTTGTTGAAAAATCAGATGATGCTCAAAGCGGTCGATGTCCTCTGGGTCGGATAGCATTTCGAAAGCCTTCAAGGCCCAGCCCTTGGAGGTTTTGACCACATCAACTAGGGCCTCCTTTGCATCAAGGAAGAATTGGTCTGCCTCTGCCTTCAGGCGAGCATTATCCTTACTTAGTGTGAGGTTCTCTTTCCCGAGCTTGGCAAAGCATCCAAGATTGCGAGTATTCATCTAGACACGGTATCCATGGCCAGCTGCCACTCAGCTTTTTCCTACAACAACTCATTAATCTTAATGAAGTACTGTTAGTTGTTCGACTCCATGGTCGCCAGACGAATCTCCCAGGCCTCCTGGGATTGACGATGGAGAGTCCTCATTTTCTCACAATCGTTGATGGCGTTATTCCTGACCATTGTAGCATAGTGGACGAGATGTTTGATTTCTTTTCTCAGCTTCCTCGCCCAATCTTCAGTAATCATGCTGCAAGCAAAAATCTGTAATGACGAAGAAGCAAACAGAAGTTAGTGGATGAGTTAAAAAGGATGAAAATAATACAAGTTAAAAACTAAAGCAGCAGGGAGTTACCTCGGCAGCAAGTTGAGACACATAGCCAACATGTCCAGCCGATGCCCCCCCGTCAGGCCCTTGATGTAGGACTCAGGATAGAATTTGAACAACTCATGTTTGAGCTTATGCCTCACTGACCTAGACGTTCTGGCGAATGCCTAGGAGGACTCATCATCTGAGTCAACAGCAAGAGCGGCGCGCTCTGCAGAGTGGCCCTAAGCCTGATCTTAAAAGTTGGAGGGGTCAATTCTCTTAACGGGAAGAACTACTGCAAGTTTGTTGGAGGGACTCATCGAAAGTCCACCAAATCGCAGCGTCCTAACTACATTTGAGTAGTTTGACTCACTAGGATACGGACACAGATCTGTAAGATGGTGGCATTTGAGCCACCAACTGAGCGACCGGCCCACTGAAGGCCGATCCTTCCTAGTCAGCCTCGTTCGACTAAATCTCCATAATCCTAGCCATTTAAGGCTAGTTCTCAGTTTGATTAGCCGCGTTCGACGGATATACAGGGAGGAGGGTGGAGATGTGTCCCTCCTCTTGATATGAATTTTGAAGTCCGAAAATTCACAATTTTTACCCTAGATTTTAGGTCACGTCTTTTTTATGTGTTTTATGAATGAATGCTGAAAATAAGAAGTAAAAACAAAGGATAGTACTCTTGATTCTCGCAAAAATTATAGGGTCTCTTCCTAATCGCAATTAGAAGATGAATACAAGTCGCAACAAGTATTATTTTGGTTAACAACCGAAATAAGCAACGCTCATAATTTTCAAATCAACTCTTCAACTTTTATTATGGACTAGGCGTCTAGTTATATAGGTTGAGCAAACAACCTTGCCCTCCAAGCTATAATATGGCCGGATTTCCTAAGCAAGAGATAAGAAAACATTCCCCTTAAAACTAGCCTAGCATCTAGCACAACTTAAGCAAACAAGTGTTTTAGGAAAGCTTTGTAAAACGTTCCATAAAACATACAAAATCACACGCCTAAATGTATACCTTATTACAACTCGATTTTCAGCCAACTTACTACAACCAAACCGAAAATAAAAACCACTTAATGACATTAACTAATTTAACTAACAAACATAATAAAAGACATATTTTTCGTTACATGTAAAACCTTCACTTTAAGAGCAAAGTAAAACCATGCAACAATTCTACGAAAGCAAATAAAGATAGTTGAACTTGCATCATTCTCCCCCTCTTGACAAAAAAACTTGACCTCAAGTTTCTTCAAAACATGGAACTAGATCATAAGCGTTGAAAGACACGCACACTCCCTTGCCAAGAAGCACTTGGTAAGTATCCCAATTGTCATGATGAACAACTTTGAATGGACCTTCCTCCACCGAAGCTTGGTCACTCTTGGAATTTATGGTAAAGCTTTTGAGCAGCAAGTGAAAGCCATATATAATCACCAACATTATTAGGACAAGTTTACCGAATTTGAAGTAGTTGATCTTGTTTCCAAGCTCTCCTTCCTTTCTTGGTCATCTCCTTAGAATCAAAATATTAGACATAGCATGCATTTTGTGAAGAATCTACCTCTTTACTCTTAGTTTCAATTGCATTTGTATACTTTGGAGGTAGGGGCTGCAAAACCAATTCGTTTTTCTCGAAAAGCCACGGTGTACATGTTTTGCTTGCAATGATGAGCAACATCTCGATCCCATTGCCATGGACGTCCTAACAACAAGGAACAAGCATCCATAGGGAGTACGTCACACTATAGTTCATCCTTGAAATCACTTATCTCAAAAGGAACTAAGACTTGCTTCTTCACAGTATGTATTCCATCACTATTCACCCAACATAGCTTGTATGGTCTTGGATGATTTCGTTGTTCGAACTCCAAGGTTTCCACCATCTTCTTTGAAGCCACACTCATACAAGAACCACCATATATGATCAAGGAACAAGGTCGTCCCTTCACCAAACATCTAGAGTGAAAAACGTTCTCTCCGTGTTCTATATGTTTCACTTCCATAGTTGGGGCCACATGTAGCATGCGTCTAAGTACCAAGATGTTGTGGTCAGGGACTGGTTGCGCCAAAGGACCACTAAAATCTGTAGCTTCTTTATCAAGTTCATCATCATCGAGTCTCCTCTTCTTCAGCTGGAAGTGAAGCTAAAAGAGCATGTTGTTCGGCTAAGGAAACCAACACCTTGCTAAGGCATTGTGATTGAATATGACCACTTCCTTTGCACTTAAAACATATCTTTTCTTTCATAGCAAGCTGTCCATTGGAAAAAGGTGTAAGTTTTTTCACAAAATCAGATGTAAAAGAAGAAGTTGTACCCTTTGCTTGGCCATCCGAAACACCAACAGATTTGGTCTCCCCTTGCTTTGGACGAAAACCCTTGCCTTTTGTCTCTTGTTGCTGCCTCTCAACCTTAATAGCTAATGTGCAAAGCTCATCAAAGGTGTAATATTGTTGCAAATCTACTTGATTAGCAATAGGTTTGTTCAAACCAACCATAAATTTGGCCGATTTTTGTTCATCAACATCATTGCATTCACATGTTAAAGTTAGTCATTCAAATTCCTTAGCATATTGTTCTACACTTAGGTGATTTTGTTGCAAAGTATTAAGCTTATAGAACAAATCTTGTTTATAGGAATGGGGAACAAACCTCTTTCTCATCTTGGCCTTCAACTCCGCCCAAGTGTCACGGGTTACTTTGTTCTCTCTTTCACGTTGAGCTTGAAGACTCTCCAACCAAAGAGAAGCATATTTGGTCAGTTTCAAAGTAGCATAAGAAAATCTCTTACTTTCTCCCAAGCCCTTGTGATCAAAGAGTCGGTTCATATGTCGCTCCCAATCAAGAAAAGCATCTGCATCTTGGGTACCATCACACTCGGGTAAGTCTCCAAGTTTAAGATCATCCTCTCTTCTAGCACCATTGAAGTTGTTTCCAAAGGAGTTTGGGGAACCTCCAGTGATCTTAGCTTCCATGGAGTTAACCTTGCCATGGAGTTGAGCAATCTCCTCATAAAATTTTACAAAACCATCCAACACTTTTGTCTCTAAGTCTCCCATTGTTGTTGCACAATACGTCGGATTGTCTTGATGACTGTGGATTCTTTATAACTCAGATTTACACGAAATATGGATAGAACAAACTTCAAGATGTCTATTGTCCCTAAACAAAATTTCAGCCAAATTCAAGCCTTCACGCTCCCTCACGCACCTACACAACCACACTGCTCTGATACCAACTGATATGAATTTTGAAGTCCGAAAATTCACAATTTTGACCCTAGATTTTAAGTGACTTCTTTTTATGTGTTTTATGAATGAATGTTGAAAATAAGAAGTAAAAACAAAGGATAGTACTCTTTATTCTCGCGGGAATTAGAGGGTCTCTTCCTAATCGCAATTAGAGGATGAATACAAGTCGCAACAAGTATCGTTTTCGTTAACAACCGAAATAAGCAACGCTCACAATTCTCAAATCAACTCTTCTACTTTTATTATGGACTAGGCATGTACTTACATAGGATGAGCAATCAACCTTGCCCTCCAAGCTATAATATGGCCGAATTTCCTAAGCAAGAGATAAGAAAACATTCCCCTTGAAACTAGCCTAGCATCCAGCACAACTTAAGGAAATAAGTGTTTTAGGAAAGCTTTGCAAAACATTCCATAAAACTTACAAAATCACACACCTAAACCTATACCATATTACAACTAAGATTTTTGGCCCACTTACTGCAACCAAATTGAAAATAAAAACCACTTAATGACATTAACTAATTTAACTAAAAATAATAATAAAAGACATATTTTTCGTTACATGTAAAACCTTCACTTTAAGAGCAAAGTAAAACCATGCAACAATTCTACGAATGCAAATCAAGATAGTTGGACTTGCATCATCTCTCCCAAAAGGGGAGTAGTGGTGGATGAGTCATCCACCTTTAGAGACTCGACCACATAAGGTAGACAAGACTCGTCCCCCGTCCTCTGACTGACGGGGGTAGCCTTGTCAATAGACAAGCTCGTCGGTTCAGTCTTTTTCTTGGCTGTGAAGCCTTTGGATGTTTTGGGCGGGGGAGGATCCCCGACCGTAGATGGTCTGTTCTTAGACGCAACTGTTCCCAGCCAACGTCTTAGATGTTGGGGCATTCTTCTTCAAAAAGAAAATTGCAAGTAAAAAAAAGCTCATCTAAAGAAAGTGATGAAATAATTGATGATTTGGACGCCCTCTACTTGCTAAAGGAAGCCGACCGCCATTACCTTCAAGACGAAGATATTTTGTCTAAAGGCAATGTGGGACGAAGGGTGCATCGTTCCAAAACTTTGGATGATGATTACCCGATAAAGGAGGCCTTCGTCCATGAAGAAGTTAAATGGAACCTCATATATTGGACGCTGAACATCCGTTGAAGGAAGCTGGCCAAGTACGACTGCCTTCCTTCTACGATGGACCTTCGTTCAAAAAACATTACAGACGAAGATCCAGAAAAACGTCCAAATTCAGACGTTCTCCTTATATGAAGGATCTTCAACTAAGAAAGCATAGACGACTGATATACCTAGAAGGACGACCAAGACTAGCCGCCTTCCTTGTGGGACAGACCCTCGTCCAAACTCTTAAGGACGAATGTAAAAAAAAAAATTGTATTTGAACTCACCAAAGTATCAGCCCTCTTTTCGGGCCCTGATCTAGAATATTCTTTCCAGATCTTTACACTAAACTTGGACATACTTATGTGGCCCGTCCAAGATTTTTTTAGAAGTGCCCTGGCTGCTTCTGCAAGAAAAAAGCAGGTTGGTTAATGCACAAATACATTGGACGATCCATTTTACTTAAAGCCAGGGTCATAAAGAGGACCTAGGCGTATCCTAATTTCGGACGAGGTGGTAAAAGGCTCGTCCGATTCCTCAAGGGAGCTAGACTTGCCCTAGTTATTATCACTATTATCCTCGCCCTTATCTATGTCTCTTCCAGACGGGCTAGCCTCTGGGTTTATTTGTTCGAAAATTTCTTCCCTGACTTTTCCAGAGGAAGAACGCTTTGCCGTTGGCCGAGCACTTTGTGTTTCTCTTTTCCCTACTTCTCTGGGAACCCGTTT
This sequence comes from Beta lomatogona, assembly GCA_947646795.1. NCBI lineage: Eukaryota > Viridiplantae > Streptophyta > Magnoliopsida > Caryophyllales > Amaranthaceae > Beta > Beta lomatogona. The sequence continues at coordinate 934,346 of CANSNZ010001011.1, read as the reverse complement.
AGTAGACTTCTCCATTTCAGAACTAGAGGTCGGGAGTATGATTCCTCGTCTTAAATGGGCGGTTTGCTTGACGCGCGCCGATTACCCCCGCACGTAAAAGACCGGGTCGTTTGACTTTGTCGGTCAAATCCATAAAAATGATAAATATGGCCGGCCGAATAGGCCCAACCCAAGAATGTGATGAAGAAGAAAAACTATCGTTTTAGCGTTAAGGCAAACTCTTGAACGGTCGGGATCATTTGATGAAGAGGAGGAATTTATTTGATTACTTTTTTACAGAAAAAATAAAGAATAAGGAGAACGAGGAAGAAAAAGGGAGATACCCGACGAGCGTTTGGACGTTCAGTGAAAGTAAACAAAGTCTGGATGAACACACTCACTCTCTAGAAAGTCAGAAAAATTAGAGAGCCTATCTCTCTAGAAAAAATTACTCAAGGTGTGAAATGATTTCAGAAAGGACAAAAGAACATATTTATAGGGGGTGAAAAACCTCCTCAACCGATTAAAAACGACCGAACACGTGGCTCTCCTGAAAATTGGCGCGTCTTTGCTTTTCAAAATGAGGTAACTTCCTTTGGTAAAAGGGCTTTAATCGTCTTTGGCAACGGTAAAATCCCCTTGTTGTAACCTAAAAATAAAAGGCTAACAAAGAGACACGTGGGTCAATCAGAAGCGTCCACGTGTCCCAGAAATGGGAGGAAGGCTTGGCATTTTTAAGGGTTTCTATCCCTTAAAAGACAAAGGCCCACTTTTGGCCTCGAAGGAATGATTAGAGCCCAACTCCCAAAAAACGGCTGTATTTGATTGGCTAATATTCAGCCACCAATCATTGCTTGCCATGTGTCACAATCTGATTGCATGCCTAAACAATCAGGTGCCTCTATTTTAGCATGACATCAAATGGCAGCTCCCAGATTCCAAACACTATAAATAGTCTCCTCAAAATCAGGCAAAAAGTAGCTAATTGAACAGTGTGCCATTACTCAGCTAAAATATTCTCTCTCACTTTCTCTCTCTATCTCTACCGTTTTTCATACCTGATAACTGAATTAAGTTTCGGAGGGGGAACCACAACCTAAACCTCCCGGGTTGGTTCCTTTTTCGCGAGGTTCGGAGAACGAAGCTCAAGTTCGGAGTGTGGGATTCGGGATTCGTTGCACAAGTCTCTATAGAACAACATTCTAAAGGATTGAAGTTGATTGTCCAACAAGTAGACTAAATAGTATGTGTTATCATTAGGTGCTCAATGGGGAGACACGATTATGTGCCCGAAATCTCAAATTATAAATTCAAAGTTAAAAAAAAAAAAACAAGGATAAAAATATATTTTGTCCATCTATTTCACTTACTATGAGCATCTAAGACATTAAAACAAAAATGGTTGAGAAATATGGAGGAGAGAAGGAACAATTCATTTTTCAAAAATTGTAACCTACAAAAATTAAGTTATTGAAGAAAAAAGATTTTCAAAGAATTCCCTGACAATGGCTAGAGACTTACGAAGATTCATGGTATCTTTCACAATAGTCACTGAAGCTATTGAAGATCCTTTAAATTTTATATAATCAACTTTTTTCTCATAGACAACCTTTTAATTTTTTTGTCAAGACAAAGCTTAAAGCTAAAATTATTTGTGAAACCTGATGATGTCATTCTACTATTGACTCTCCTTCTCCAGTGTTAGTTATTAACCTATTCCTAGTTCTTTTTTCACACTTTCCCCTCCATTTCCGCAGCAACCCTAACCTTCTCCCCTATTTTGTCTTTCTTCACCCTTTTATCTATCAACCACCCTAATCCAATTCTTCTACAAAAAGTTGGAACATTAAACGCCGTGTCACCTTCAAAATGTTAGAGCATTAAAATCAAAGAACTACGGTAATGAATCTACTTTTTGTTGATTTTTTTTTTTGATATTTTGATATTTGAATTTTGTTTACAATGATCAGAGGGAAATTTAGGGATAAATCTTCTGCAAATAAGAAAAGGGGCTTGAATTACGAGATTGTTATTTGAATACTTTTCAGGCAATTTTCTCATTTATGAGACCATTGTTGTTTTATGTGAAGCAATTATATATCGGTTAAGCAAATTGGAGGATTAAATTTCTTGATTAAGTTGAAATTCTCTTTAAGGGTGATGGGGAAATAATTCTGGCATTCTTGGAGGCCCATGAAAGGAATAGTAGGTACAACTTGTATGTGGTTCATAAAGAGCAAAGGGTACAAGTTCATAAGGTTGCTTATGGAGCAGAAAATACTGAGGTTTTATACTAATAGTGAGAATACAACTATAGGGAGTACTTTAGGTAAGGAATCTAATAACAATTCATGAGGGGACCACATGGTACCCCAATTAATATTTTGACTAATGAGAAAACCCTAAATCTGATAACAGCTTTAAAAACACATTGCTTACCCCTCCTCTAAATACTTTAACTTAATTCTTCACAATAAAGAACCCTCACCACTGAAAATATCAAACTTCCACCCAGCTAACCCCCTCAGACTAACTACATAATCTATCCACCTTCTCAGCCCATAAAACAATAGTCAGGTGCAACATTCTAGCATCATCCACCCAATCCAATCAGCTGAATGATAATTCGTAACTAGCTGGTGGTGGAACCTAAAGCGGTGCTAGATGTCAAACATTGAATGCATACACCACAAGACTTTAAAGTAATGATTAAATGGACTAGATTAGAGTTAAGTGATGCTACTTGGAAGGACGTTACTGTTATTTAACATCACTTTTCCAATTTCGACCTTGAGGACAAGGTCCTGGTCCTGGCGGGGGGTTATGTCATGCTCTCACACCCACCCAAGTCACCTATCGGATTCACTTATGCAAGAAGTAAAAGCAAAGGGCAACTCGACCCGAGTGCTCGAGTGGGCCTGACCCAAGCGGGTCGCGTGATCAAGAGCGAAATTGGCTGGCTAAAAACCTTACCCGGGTGAGTCATGGCAAACCGGGCCCTCGGGTCAGCTGACCCGGGCGGGTCGTTCCAGTGGGTGGAAAGTAGATGTTCTTTGGACTTACTCGGGCGGGTCAGGTGACTCGGATCCTCGGGTCAGCCCTTGGGCTTCCTCTTCTCCTCTTTTGGGCTTCCTTGAAGCTTCATTCCTTGTTTCTTAGCCTCGGGTTTGTGAAAGTACCCTCCAATCGCGCTCCTATGTCCTGAAATAAAACCAAACACCCAAAGAAAGAGCACAAAGGAGGAATATTGCACAATTCGAAGGCATAAGAAGCCATTTAGCCTAAACTAGCCCAAAAGCTATCATAAAAACTATAAAAAACTAGTCAAAAGCCAAGTATATAAACCATTCATCAAAGGCATGTACCAATCATCACACAAACATAACATGACTCGCAACAAACTGACCAGCAAACTGCCGAAATTGGGCATGCGCTCCTGGCCAAAGTGTGCGCTCCGCACAGCCAGAACCAGCCCACAATTTAGATTCTCTTACTTTTGTTTCGATCTGTCATGATACGTATAAAACCCAACGTCTCACAAACTTCCATGACAGTACTAGCAACACATAATATCCACTATATTCATGATTTCACATGATATACATCATTTTACTCTAAAAAAGACACAATACACAACAACAACAATATGAACAAGAAGAATAAATAAATCTTGTCTCATACCTCAGGAATATAACAACATTATATATGAACATATAAATCGAATTTCCATACATTATGAAATTATACAACATGCAGTACATAATTCTCATAATTTCACCATAAGTATAATCCATAACAAACAACACACTATACCCAAAATCCTACAAGAGCTAACCCACTTAACAATTATAACCCATGTAATTCTAACGCGGATTCTAACCGTTCTAGGAAGACGTTAGTTACGTGGATCGAGGGGAAAAGTGCAATGTGATCCTCAACTTTTCTTCTCAAAGCATCAAGAATAATGATTAATAGAAGATTAGTGATGACAAACTAATAAGGAATAAGTATTGCAAAATTTTGGATGATGAACAAAGATAAATTTTCTCACAATTAGACAAACTAGACAAAGGATGCCTTTAGGAGGTTCAAACTCTTTAATTTCCTTGCCCACACATGCTGATTTTCGGCTAGCACTTAGTACCAAGTGGATGATTTATTTCATCGCTATGCGACCATCCAAAAAGGCTATAATATTGATATATAATAAAACCGCATCCTAAACATGTTAATAAATAATGTAACTATTATATTAAATAAACATCACCTCCCTATAAACACATAAATGTAAATATATATATATATATAACATTTCATAATATATTATACTAACACAAATTTCACACGGCCCAAAGTACTTTTATAATAAAAAAATAATTAGTTTTAACGAAAAATATAATTTAAAATAACTAAACGAGAAAAATTAGGAGTAAAAACATGGGGTGTGACAACTATAATCCCGGCTTGATTTACACTTAGGTTTGCTAGCCACGTCTACTACCGGTGAGACAGAAATTTATGAAGGCTGTATAAGACCTACCGGAGCTAAAATCGTTATCGGTAATGCTAGGGGGTCTTAGAGTCATTTTGAGAATCAAAGGCTGAAGACATGATAATTTACACAGTACTTCCTCTAAAAGATGAGTGAAGTGTGTTTACCTGGATATTCGAAGGAAGAAGCACAGAGAGAGATAGAGAGACTAGATTGTATGTTGTCAGAAATCGCATGACGAATGCACAAGCTAAGAACCTGTTGGAAAGCTTGTGAATCATACAATTATGAAACGGAAAGTGTTGATTAAGATTTTGCAAGTGGTTGCAACAAATTTGAGTAAGAATTGGAAGAGAAATCAACGAAAGGGGTTTTAAACATTTGAGAAAAAATGCTACTGAAGAACTTACTTGAGGTTTTGAAGGGCGAAATGGAAAATGGGAGAAAAAAGCCCATATATAGCGGCATCTAGGCGACTCTTCAACTGCCTCTCTCCGATGGTGACACTTATCACCCCACGAACGTACATCAATCGGACTATTATTTTGAAATAATGACACGTGGTACGATAATCAAGGCAATGTTTTTTCTTCAATAAGCTAAGGCTACATCCATGTGCCTTCCCAGCTTTTAAATCTTACAAGCCAAGCAAATATTGCAACGCTCACGACTGCTCTATCTTTATTAAAGAAGACTATGACTATCAAAGTCATACCGGCTTGGGGGCTAGTTGTATGGGGGTTGTCCAAGTTCCATATCGGTCTATTAGACTGCCTATGACTGTAATGGTCAACCTGCCAAGGTGTCATGCGTAGATCCTGAGAGATAATCTTTATGTTACCGATAGTGTAGGTTATACCGGTCCTATTTACGCGCCTTAGCGGTACTGTTCGTACAGGCCATGCTATATCGGCATGGGCCTGATCCATTTGCATCATACGTGGACTATGGGCCTAAAAATAAGTAAAAAATGGCATAAGATTAATAGGGCCAATATGAGAAGTGTCCTATCATCATTTGGACACTCTCGACACTATAAATACCCTATGTTCTAAGTCATTAAGGTATGTTCACAATCATAATTATACAGTACTTGAGAGCTACTGGCTTTTCATTTACTGACTTAGGCATCAGAGGGCGTTCCTCGGATCAACCCCAAGGTTAGTTTACGTTTTTACTGTTGCAGGGTCCAAACCGGCTTACTGACGCGGAGATACCGGTTCACCTCATAGAAGTTATTCCATACGAAACAGTAATGCTCTTAGTTTGTCCCTAAAAGACACCTAGAACTATGTGCTCCTAAGCACAATTTTCTTTTGCACATTGTCACATATTTTACTCAAATTGGCGAATTATTAAATATACATGTAAAAAGTTAGAGAAGGAGCACCTAATTAGTGCTTTCGAGAGAACTATGAAGACTTTGCTAAAATATTGCACATCTTCTTACTTATATAATATAGTCCCTAGAATCTCTCTCAATCTTTTTACCTACCCCACGCACCAAAAGATAAAACTAAATACCCACTTAACACCAACTCTTACTAATGTAGCAATATGAAAATGAGGCAAACTTTAGAGGGACGGAAAAAGTGTGTGCTAAATCCTACTCATAAAAGCAAGATACGATATGGTAACCATCTAACTTGGCCCACTTATCCTGCTTAATCTTTGCCAGCATCATTTTCCTCGACCCTACATTTCTCGATTTTCATGGCATTAATGATGGTGTTTCGAATTGAAATTGAGAAAATAGAAAAACTCCACAACAATGGATTATGTCCTTTATTCCGACTAAATTCCTTTACCTTGAAAGCTAATGAACTCACGTAACACACATATTTGTTAATAACATAATGTGCAAAGCAAAGTCAAAAAGTAGATCGTGCGTTAGCGTGGCTCAATTTTAAAGCGCTCTTGTTTCGGGCATGTACGTGGAGTACCAGCCAGGTAGGACAATTTGGGTGGAATTTCGTTATGAAGGGTGTTTATATTTTGTAATAGATGTGGGAGGATTGGCCACAAGGGTTCTGCTTGTATACGTGACTGGGCCGAAGTAAAAAAGAAACTGGAGTATACCCTTATGGAGGCTTGCAAACCAAATTCCGCATTAATTGTGGGAAAGGGAAATGTGCCATTATACATGAATAAGATCATTGGATTAACTAATGTTGACCAATACTTTAAGACGGGTGATCGACTGGATGTCAAGCGAGTTCACCGCCGGATTGGTCCTCGTCGAGTACAACTTCGCCGAGTGATGATGACAATATTTATGATGGTGATAGTGGGGATGTCTTCTTGAGGGACTTGCACGGTGAAAGTTATGGGGGCTACCAGATTAGTGGGCGATCATTAAAGAGAGTGTGTATGGGGAGATGGCTCATATTCAACATATGAAGTTGGGGACTGCAGTAGAAGAATGGATTGTGGCTCGTATGGGATAACTTACGTGTGTTATATTAAACATGACCAAGTTAAGAAAGGCAATAAATCGATAAGGGCAAATTTATCTTTTCCATTGTTGGGGTTGAGGAAGAAAACAAAGAAAAGTCAACGAGCTTTAAATGTATTATTAAATGTGCAGCAAAATTTAGTTACCCATCCTCCAAAAATTCGAAGTGCAGACATGCGAATTCATAAGGGGCCACGTGCGGTAAGGCGCAGGTATACCAAACAGCTTTGTGAAGATAATAAATTAGTGGCCTTAGAAGGTATTAATTTGGATCAGGTAAACTCGCCCCCATGTGGTTCTTGGTCGACAGTCAATATGGAAGAATCGCCAACTGACTTTTCCTAAGATCTTGAGAGTCCTTTGTCCACATCCTTTTTCCATGATGTAGAAGACTTTTCCCATCAGAACTTAATGCACAATTACTACCCAGGCGCGACTATATAGAGCCAACTCAAACTCTATATGCTTTTCACGGGCTTGTTCAAGACCCACTGGGTTCGAGTATGATTGAGGGTGCAGCCGGTCCATTCAAAAGTACTAGCGAGGGAGACCAAGACTCTCTATGGACCTCGTCCCCTTCTTTTCTTTCATAGGGGGTCCGTGGACTGGGCAAAATTTTAGAATACAAACGAAGTGGGCCGCTTGTCTCCATCAACACAATCGGGTACCCAGGTTCGCACTCTTCCCTACAAACTGCCTCTTCTAGTACTACTTATTACTCCCAAGCATCTAATGCTCCACTTCAAGCCAATTTGCACGTGTACTCGTATTGGGGTTTTGGGGATGGGAATATGGCCACGGGTTATGCTGGGATTGATAAAGGGGGAGTGATGCCAACCACTCCCACTGCGGCGCTGAATGGGGACGGTGCAACTGAGTTGCGATTGGATATAAAAATAGACATGGATGGAGTAAGAAGGGTCCGAGAGAGGATTATCATGTTTAACGCCGGGGAGACAAAAGTTGTGCAAGCCGATGCTAAAGCGAAGACTAGTTGTAAACGGAGGGTCCGTAGGTCTAGGCTAGACGAAGACTTCTGTAAGAATTATTTACCAAAAAATTCGGTTGGCCACCCACCTAAACCAAATAGGGTAATGGTTCAAGCTCTCATGTGCAAGAGAAAACGAAAACTGGAAGATGAAAAAGGATTTTGATGAGTGGATAGGGATTAAGCAAGAGGAGTATGAGGATAGTAGGAAGCGAGCAACAATTATGAACATGGACTGTCTGAGGCCTTTGAGACTGGGCCTAAACAGTCTTGAGCAACCAAATCAGAATATTGGCATGGAATTAAGAGGGCCACAACACTACGGACTCCCCTACAATTCCATTTTCAAGCTGGATAGTCTATAAATTTTCACCGTACCACAAGTGATGTTTTTGATGGAAACCAAGGTCAACTTCTATTGTATAGAGACATTAGTCGGTTTAGGCTTCATTAATAATGCTGTAGTTGATGCGGAAGATAATGCAGGCGGCTTAGCTTTATTTTGGCTTTCTAGTGCAAACCTTTCAGTGTATAGTAATACTAAGAACTTTTTGTTTGTAATATAGTTCATGTAAAAATGGTTCCCTGTATGAATTTCTGGTGGTTCTATAAGGCTCTCCGTACTTACAATGTAGAGAATAGGTTTCGGACGATCTTACAAATAGCTTAGGCTCCATCACGGAGAGTTATGTAGTCATGGGGGATTTTAATCAAATAAAATTTTCAGATCAAAAATTAGGAGGGTTGTCGTAGTCTCAAGGCCAAGAAATGTTTAGTCAATCAAGAGAGGAAAAAAAAGCCACATGCTACTTAAAAAGGGTTGTCGTTATCCGAAAACCGCGGCCCTTTTTAATAAAGGGATGCGATTATTTGAAAACCACATCCCTTATTGATAAATGGCTGCGGTTTTGGGCTAACCGCAACCCTTTTTGATACTGAGGTGCGGGTTTTTGGGCTAACCGCAACCCTTTTGATTTTTTAATCACTTTCGCACATTCACTCCTCTGTATCCCTCGCTAAGTCTCTAACCCTAGCCCTTTTCTCCTTCGCTTCCCATTCGTTGTCTCCTTTTCTTCCACATTCGACTCCTGCTTCGAACTTACTAAAACGGTTTGACTCTTTTGATATGAATGCGTAGCTAGGAAAGCTAAACACTCAAGATAAAACACCAACTTGAACAAAAACAATGAGAATCCGAAACTAGTAACAAGCAACAAGGATATTTCTTAATGAATGATCACTCCTGAAACACTCACAAAGAATCTTAAACACACTCAAACTACTCCTGGAATTAAGTTGTTTAAACACTAATAAGATTAACACTGCTGAAGATCTCATTAATGGTCGAAATTAAGGTTCGTGAAACAATCATAAACTTAACACAATCTTTAGTAAATTCACTCTAACCATTGAATAGGTTAGGCGCCTATTATTTATAAGGAGTAAGCAAGAAAACCTTGCTCCCCAAGCACACACTAAGCCACGGTTCATACATAGTAAGTTAGGAAAGTATTATCCCTTAATTCAAGCCTAGAATCTAGCTAAATTTAAGGAAACAATAACTTAAGGAAAGATATGCAATACTTTCCTTAATTACAACAAAAACACACGGCTAAGGGAATTCCCCTTGCACGCCACTCCAACCTTCCAACTTAAGGTAACTTTCCTAAAATACAACCATGACAACTTAGACTCTTAATGAACCGAAATCAACTAGATATTTTCGGACTTTATTAAACTAAAAACCACTCAACTAACAAACATTTTAAACTAACAATGACACTAACTTAAAATGCTAATCAATTTCTTCCTCGAGCCAAGTGACACATGACACAAATGCATTATTGTTAGCCATCAAAGTAAACCCCATGTATTCCATTAGAAGTGAAATTGGTTCATCTTAGACTGATGCCTTTGGATCCGCTAAATAAGAGTTTTTTTCCCACCATCTTCCACAAACGGTTTCAAAAGTGACTAAGGAACTTAGAGTCCCTATCCGAAAAAATCAAACCAAGTTCATCATCGTCCTTGTAGAGTTCTTTCAAGTGTGCGAACCCCGTTACTCTTGCATTCACCATAGCTAACAAGTAAGATCTTCTTGAGAGTGCATCTGCCACAATATTGCTCTTTCCTTCTTTGTACTTGGATGAGAACGTGAAGGATTGAAGAAACCACTAGTGGAAAAAAACGCAAGGTCTGCGGTGCAAGGGCTGCGGTTTATTGCAAAACGCAACCCTTAAGAGTTAAGGGCTGCGTTAGCAAAAAAACGCATCCCTATAGTAATAAAGGGCTACGGTTTTAGGCTTAACCGCAGCCCTTTAATGAAGGGTTGCGGTCCAAATTAAAACCGTAGGCCTTTTCCCTTACGCGCGTTTCCCCCAAATACTAAAACCCTAACTTTTCCCCCTCTCTCTCCCCAGTCCCCGATTTTTCCCTCCCTCACCTCATCAAACCCCCTCTTTCTTCGCAGCTCATTTCCCCTGCCCTTCTATCTCTTCACAGCTCTCCTCACCCGTCCGCTGCCGTTCGCCCACTGGAGTTAAAAACATATCGCCGGCTGAGGACATAAAAATGGCGGCGGCGTCGTCGGTGGTGGCAGTATACCCATTATCAAACTACACTCTCTTTTTGCCGATCGTCTTGCTCGTATGAAAGTCAAGTAATTCTCCCCTCTTTTTTTTGTTTCGCAAACTTTGATTTTATCCTAGCTCTTATTAATTTCCACGATTCTTTTTTTTTGAAAGTGAAACAAATGATTTGTGTTTATATTGTGATTTAGGTTTTTTTTTTTTTTTTTATCTAGGAAGACACTCGTAATGGGCTCCCAAGGTGGTTTCGGTCAATCGAAAGAATTCCTAGATCTCGTAAAATCAATCGGCGAAGCTCGATCTAGGGAGGAAGACGACCGCATCGTTCTTCACGAGATCGAAACCCTAAAACGCCGAATCATCGAACCAGACATACCTATACGCAAGATGAAGGAGTTTATAATTTGCCTAGTCTACGTTGAGCGATTGGTGATGCAATTCGGAGTGACGAAGCCGATTTCCATGGCAGGAGCTGCTGTTGCGGATTTGCAGAGAACTCGTGAATTGGAGAAGGTTTGGTGTTTTTTTTATTCTTGATCATCTTTTTAAAGTTGCAATTCTCGTTTTTTATACCTTGGTTTAAAGATTGTTGCTTGTTTGATTACCAGTTTTTGGTTGAATCTAGTCTTTATGAAAGCGAAGACGAGGCTGCTAAGAGGGAGGCGGTTTTGGCTCGCCTTAGAGAGGTACATGAATTATCTACTTTGGATTGAAGTTATTTGTTTTTTTTTTTTGACATGAATTGAATGCGCAATTGTGTCCATATTCGAGCTCAGGCTGTGGATTGATTATGTTTTCGCCGTCATATAAAAAGAGGATCTTAAGATTATATGGAAAGAATTGGATTGAGGGGTGTATATGATTGGACATCACTGTATTTGGGTTAAATTGTGCAAATTAAATTGATACTTTTGTGCTGCTATCATTCAGCCAAGCATCTTTATGATCTGAAGCTTTGTAGATGTTTATCTTGTATTTCGGTCTGCATTGAATTACATGTGGCATTAAAAGTTCAGTATGACTCATGATGATAGTATTCTCCTTAAACGTACTGGTTACTTGGCTGTTACGCTTTTCCTTAATGAAGACCATGATCTTATCATCCTCATTGTTAATACTATTCAAAAGGACTTGAAATCTGATAATTATCTTGTGGTTTTTGCTGCTTTGAATGCTTTTTGCTGGTTGATCAACGAGGAGACGATACCGGCCGTGTTGCCTCAGGTTGTTGAGTTGCTTAAGCATCCTAAAGAAGCTGTTAAGAAGAAGGCGGTTATGGCGTTGCATCGGTTTTATCAACAGCCACCGTCTTCTGTTTCTCATCTTGTCTCCAATTTCCGGAAGGTGCAAATTTTTTTTTTTTTTTGATGTTATTAGGTTTAATTCGGCATTTGTTAAATTATGAAGAATGCAATTTGTTTGAGAATTCTGTAAGTAGATTCAGTGAATTGAAGAGTAATCAGAGAATGTTGAAGTGAAAATGAGCTATATATATTTAGTAATCAGTGAAATCTTTTTCCTCATGATTAAGATTTATCATATAGGTTTTGGGGTATTTATCTTTGTGTTCTATTAGCTGGTTGTTTTTAAACAACCGCAACCCTTCACGCTTGAAGTTGTATTTTCATTACTCCTTAAAATTTCCCTTTCTATTGGAAATTCACGCTTGAAGTTGTATTTTCATAGTCCACTCGAATTGCTTGGAAGTAACTATCAATTTTCTGTTGTCTTTTTAATTTTTACCAACTTCTTCTCTCATCTTCATTTCTTCTCTTTTATTTTCTCTTATGGAATTCCAGTTCAATACACCCCTTGTAATGTGCATTATGCCTGTACTGATATGATGTCTTTTTTTTGTCAATACATGTTCTTTCTGTTGAATTAAACAGAATTGATTGAATATTGGGGCTGGATACGGTGCAGGCATTGTTCGGCGTTACATATTAACTTGTAATGTATATATGAAGAATGAGAAAAGGTATGTCTTATTCTCACTCTTTTCTGTTTTTTACTGAGTTATATTTTAGAAATTAGAACCCTTTTATCCGAAGTTGATTGTTCGAGGATGAACCTTATTTATCCCCCTTTTCCCCCTTAGTTGAAGATGATTGTTCGAGGAATTAGTATGGGCATTGTAGCCCCCTTTGGGATCATGGTGTTGGTTTTGTTCAATTGTTTTTGGCCGTTATTGCTTGCTTCATGCTTAAAGTTTGGTGAATTTAGTTAGTTATTGATATTTGTGGGATTTCTTGGCCTAATATGCATCTAAGTGATTGTTTTAGGGCTTTAATTGTTTGATCCATGGTTAAGTGATTGTTTTTTAGACTTCATTTGCTTGATCATCTATATAAATCATATGAACATGAAGATTATGGCTAAACTGTAAATCAAAAAATACTAAGCCATTCTCAAAATAATTTGACTTTTGCACTTGTTAATGCTAATACGGTTTGATTTTCTAAAAATTATTAAACTGCGAACAATTGTTTGATTTGATTTTTTTTTTATTTCGCAAAACTGATCATCCAACTACAAGATGAGGTTTTTATGGCACTCATATATATCAGCATTTGCGATATGCAAAGAAAACTGTATGTCACATATATATGGATACCAAAATAAATCATAAGATTTGGTCAAATGATAAATAGTTTTTCAGTACTAATGAGCTAAGTATTTCCCATCCTATTCTCTAACATGAAACAACTCATATATGCATAATAGTATGGGATATCACATGTTTTTGGCCAAAACAATCCTTCATATAATGAAAAGGCCAATAGTCAAAATCAAATACCCCCCTCCCACCCCCTACACATCCCTCTTCCCACAGCTCCTCCTCCCACAGCCCTGCACTCACACACCCCCACACACCCCCCTGCCATGCACACACCCCCCCCGCCATGCATAGACCCCTCTGCTCCAAACCCCCCCACCTACTGCTGTAGCCCCCGTCTTCTACACAAAGACACCACCCCTATGCACCCCCGCACACCCCCCACAACCCCCGCACACACCCCCTCCCATGCACAACCCCTTGCTCCACAGCCCCGACCCCCTACACCGCTCCCCGCACACCACCCCCATGCACCGCCCGCCCGTGCTGCACACCCCTGCCATGCTCTTTTACCGTTAGAGCCACTTAACCATATCTTTCTGGAAGACAAATTTTTCCCTACTTGTATTTAAAGACCTTATTGCTGTTTCTCATGTCTTAATATTGTTGAACGCTTTGCAGATCTATTTATGTCGAGGTTATTTTTGGGAACCAAGAAGGCAATTTGCAGCTTTGGAATGTTGAAGAAAAATCTATAGGATTTTAAGGGATGGAATGCACCCATTTCTTGTTGTATCTCGTCTTCATAATGTAACTCGGCCAAAAAAAAATTATATTTGTACGAATAACATGAATTGCAATGAAAATTGATACTTGTATGTATATGTAACTGTTTTTGGATCATTTAGGACCCAAAAAAAAAAAATTTATTTTTTATTTTTTTTGGGTCACAAGGGCTGCGGTCAGGGAAAAACCGCAGCCCTTGGTGAATTAAGGGCTGCGGTTGAGGGCCAAAACCACATCCCTTAACTCGCCAAGGGCTGCGGCTTTTCCCCTTAACCGCAACCCTTAATCCACTAAGGGCTGCGGTTTTTCCTTGACCGTAGCCCTTAACGCGCTAAGGGCTGCGGTTAAACCGTAGCCCTTCCTAGATGCCAAGGGCAGCTAGTCCAATGGCTGCGGTCAAAAAACGCAGCCCTTGGGCTTTTTTCCTCTAGTGAACTCAACCCATATGGCATGCCTATGATTGAGTTTTTGTTTGCCTTGAATGTGTTTGAGAGCCTCATGATCCGAATGAAGAATGAAGGGTTTAGGCCTCAAATAATGTGACGAATGGTCTAATGCTCGAACAGTAGCATAAAACTCTCGATCATTGTTAGAATAATTCAACTTGGCACTATTGAGATTCTCACTAAAATAGGAAATAGGTCTCTGTTCTTGAACTAGGATAGCACCAGTTCCCAAGCCACTCGCATCACACTCCACCTCAAATAACTTGTTGAAATATGGAAAAGCAAGTATAGGAGAAGTACACAACTTCTCTTTTACCACTTCAAACGCCTTTTGAGCCAAAGGAGACCATTCAAACTCACCTTTCTTCAACAAAGCAAAGAATAGGAGCCATAATGGAAGAGAAATTTCGAATAAACCTTCTATAAAATGAAGCCAAGCCATGGAAGCTTCGATATTCATGTGCATTAGTAGGGGCCAGCCATGAAGAGCTTGCTTGCACTTTTGAAGGATCAACATGAACTCCCTCCTTTGAAACAATGTAACCATGAAACGCAATGCTAGAAACAAGGAATTCACACTTCTCCATTTTGCCGAATAGTTTTTGCTCCCTAAGTTTCTCAAATAATCTTCTTAAATGCAGCAAGTGATCATCAACATTCTTACTATAAACAAGGATATCATCTAAATAAATAACAACAAACTTGTTTAAAAAGGAACGAAGTACCTCGTTCATAAGTCGCATGAAAGAGCTAGGGGCGTTGCACAAGCCAAAGGGCATCACCATCCACTCATAAAGACCTTGTTTAGTCTTAAATGTTGTTTTCCATTCATCCCCTTCTCTATTTCTTATTTGATGATAACCACTTCTAAGATCAATTTTTGAGAAAATCGAAGCTCCATTGAGTTCATCAAGCATATCCTCCAATCTAGGCATGGGAAACCTATACTTCACAGTTATGTTGTTCACGACCCTACTATCAATGCACATCCTCCATGTACCATCTTTCTTAGGCACAAGTAAAGCGGGAACCGCACAAGGACTCATGCTTTCTCTCACATAACCCCTTTCAATCAACTCTTCAATTTGCCTTTGAATTTCTTTGGAAGCACTTGGATCACACCGATAAGCTGGTTTGTTCGGAAAAGGAGCTCCCAGAACTAGATTAATAGCATGCTCAATTCCCCTTAAAGGTGGCAGCCCTTGTGGAAGTTCTTCCGAAAATACATCTCCAAATTCCTTCATGAGTGCATCAAGTTGTGGTTTATTTGTGGTCTTCTCACATGTAGCACCATGTTTCACAAGAAAGGCATAGCACAAGCCTTCATCTTCAATCTCCTTCTCGAAATCTTTGGAGGAAAGAAACAAACTAGTCTTCTTTTCTTCCTTCTTGTGTACCATGGCACTAGGAGCCAAAGGGTGCAATCTAATCCTCTTTTAACCAACCAAAACAGAATACACATTGGAATCTCCCTCATGAATCACCTTTCTATCAAACAGCTATGGTGTAGACACATAATCGTGTCTCCCCATATAAGGGCCCAATGATGAAATATACCGCGGTCTTAGTTGGCACGGCCCAATGGAGGAGCAGTCCGAATAACCAGCCAACGTGTGTTTTGAAATAATATTATAAAAGCCCAATTAATCATTCATGATGATTAATTGTAAGTTTAACCTATAAAATGTTTTTAAAGTCCATTTTAAAAGCCCAATTGAATATTTATTATTTTAATAAATATTTTCCTAATATTTATTGTTTTGATAAATATTTTCTTAATGTTTATTGTTTTGATAAATATTTTCCTAAAAGCTTTTATTATTATCCTTTACCCATAAATCGGATTTTTAATCCGGAAAATTCAATCTCCGGATTTTTAGGGATAAAAATGGCATCTTGAAAGCACGCGTAGCATAAAAAAGGAATATTCTGGAATATTTTGGAATATGCGCCAGACGCGGCGGCTGCGCTCAGCGCGCCACGTGCGTCCAGCACATTTGCTAGATCGCGTCAAGCACGCCAATGAGCGCCTGACACATGGACTTGTGACTCACACAGAGTCATGCGCCTGGCGCAAGCCTTGTGTGAGACGCAAGTTAAAATTTTATCTTTTTAATAACGCGTTTCCATGTGCAACGTTTTAATTGGACGGACCACGTCAGACCGGCCAAGCTGCGCCTGACGCGTATCCTCGCGCCTGCCACGTAGGACTTGGCCAGGCGCAGGTCTTGCGTGGAGCACACGCTTTGTTTTGCTTGATTACCCGAATCAAACACGGTTTCGAATTATTATTTTTACGCACACAAATACTCTCAAAAATTCCGAAATACACTTCGAATACAAAACACTCAAATACGTTCAATCTTCCAAGTCAATTATTGTTCCTGATCCTATTACCTTCCTGGTTTCAAGATTGCTTCAACTGAAGGCCACTACGCTCTTCAATCTAAACCGCATAGGTATAATTCTGAGGACTCTTGAATAATTATATTTATTTTATTGAAGTTACTAACCTTTTCTTGTCATGATGTAGATTCTTAATCAATAACCGTGTCCCTTTGTAAATTCTAACCTTTTTTCTTATATTTTCTCTATATAATGTTCATATTATTATTATTGTCTTGCATGCCTTTTTATCACCCATGTGTTATAATGCTAAATTAGACATAAAGAATTGTTCTCATTAATTCAAATAATTTGGACAACCTGTTAGGAACCTTGTAAAATGATTGCATAATAACTGATCACTAAATAATTAGTTTTTTGATGTGTTTCCTGAACCCATTTAGAGTAATTATTTTAGGGTGCTTTAAAATATTGTTTGATTGTTCTATTGCATAAAATTTGTTGTGAATTGTTATTTAGTAGAGGCCAGCAATAGGTAATATAGTTCCTGACTATATTGTACCCTCACCCCCGAACTCAATCTTTGGTTCATTTTGACCATTTATGGAGTCATGACGGGGAAATCTACATTGGATAATTTGTCCCTATGATTTTCCCATATCCAATTAGGTTTATGATTCTTCCTTTATAGAATTGTTGGCGACTTCAAAACATAATTTTAATAAAACCTTAACAATGGGGTAGTCAAATAAACGCGCTCACACCGCGTGTTGGCATTAAAGGAATTGAAAAATCCACGCCTACAATTTGGCGACTTCACTGTGGAGGATTTTAATAAAAAAAATTTTTAAATCAGTGAGTGAAACTTGAAAAATACAATTCACTCTTATTTTTATGCCTTAGAATAATATATTGTTTTGCATGTGCATGGCTATTAGCCACCATAAGGACAATTTATCTTGCCTCATTAACACATGTTCTATGGAAAAATACAATTCACTCTTATTTTTATGCCTTAGAATAATATATTGTTTTGCATGTGCATGGCTATTATATGGAATTGATCACCACATTGCCTAAAGTGACGGAAAACGAGAGATGCACCACAATACACCACGTAGCAAATCTGCGTGTGGCGCAGAGTGGTGCGTCAGGCGCAGGACAACAGTGTCAAGCGCATCCTCATGCATCTAGCGTGCAATGCCCACCCTCTTGCTCGTGACAATTTAGACGATGTTTTGATAAATCTGGTATAATTTCAAGACGCGAAGGCTAACGCACTAATTATATCGACAGTTTAGGATGCACTAGATTTAGGACGCATTACTTGACGCAAATTATTGACGCGAACAGTGGTCAGAAGACCAATTTGCATGGGATGAAAAGACTACGTGTCACGCAATAGATGAGCGCGGCACGCAGGCTTTGCGTCTGGCGCAGGAGTGTTGTGCCAGGCGCAACTTAATGCGTTTGGCGCAATGCTCTGCGGCATGCATATTGGTAATTTGACGAATGTTCGGGCGAAAACGACGACAATTTTTAGACGCGAATTTTATTATATTTAGGCGCAACACATATCAACATGTTAATAAAATATGATCAGGCAAAAATTGCAATCACACATAAATGTCAAGTAATATGGATGCAAAAGTTCTCAACCTAAAGTCCAATTCTACATTCATCTATTGGTCAGGTTTAAGTTAAGGCTAAAAGGGTCCGTGACTACGAGATTGATCCCACGCTTCGTTGGTGGTGGTGGTGAGGGGGTGGTGGGGGCAGTGGGGGTAAGGGGTGTGGGGCTTGGGCTGGGGTGGAGGGTGGGTTAGATTAGGGTTTAGATTTTAGCGTAAGGGCTTAATAGTGGAAAAATGGTAAATAAAGTTAACGGCAGTTACGAAAAGGGCATTTGGTGAACGTTTTCGAAAAGCCAGGGGTATATGGTGAATTTTTGGAACATTGAGAGTATATGGTGAATTTTTTGATTTGTCAGGGGTATTTGGTGAAAAAACCGTTTAGTTTTTGTATATAGCATGCTTATGTGAAAATTACGTGTGCTTGGTAGTTTATCGATCCATACATGTGCACTCTTTTTAACCATTTTCTTATTAGGTCTGATACCTCTGTCTATTGGCAAGGGTCAGAATTTTAGAATGACAAATTAATGAATTAAGGGCGTAAAACCTGCATCCGCGAGCTATTGTGACCGACTCTGTAAAGGAGCGTCCACCCTCCATGGACACAATGGAAGTGACTCGAGGCCACTTTAACACAATCTCTCCTTAAATGAATCACCTTTTAGTTGACTTCTAGGACACAAGGATCAATGCACTAATGTCCTTTATTTATTTCAGTTATTGAATAATGTGAAAAAAAAAACTTAAAAAAAAAAAAATTCCTCAGTCTGTTTTCAGTCTGTCAATATTTTGGTAATCATTAAGTATAGCTGAATTGCTGCTCAAATGATTATTAAAATATTAAGAGTATTTTTTGTGTCATAAAAAAATGTGTGTGCTCACCCATTTTAAAAAAACTCACATTCATTTGATAATTTGTTTCCATTCAAATTGGTTTTACCAAAAATAAAATTGATTTTTAAAAGAAAAAAATAATCCTGTTTTGACAATATGATCCTAAAACAAAAAAAATTAAAAAAATGAAAAATGAAAAATAACAAGTCATAATCACGAGTTCAAAACATGTCATGTTTAGGAATTAGAATATAATTAAAATATGGTCTAAAAACACGAGATGTCTAGTCTAAAGAAAAAAATTGACTAAAAAAATGTGTCTAATCAAAAGGGATAATTACATTTAAAAAAAAAAAAGGATTCGTCCATTTCCTGCTAAAAGAAATTTAAAGGAAAATTTCATTAGTCATTTACTAACGTTATTAGTATGTACATTTCAGGTACTTCACATTAAAAAAAAAAAAGGAGAAAATTGAAACCTGCATCACTTTACAATGTCTGATTCTGGAAAGCAAATTCAGACTAAAGCTTCAGCTAAGGGCATAGGCCGTTGGAGGTCTATTAACCAGATCTATGCAGACACGGAAGAATCTTTGGGAACCATGTACAGTCGTCTGAAAAGACAGGGTCTTCTAGAAGCGAAGCATCATTGTTACACTTTGCCACCACCAGGGGTGAACATGGGATTATACTGTAATTTCTGCCATCAGTATGGACACGAAACAGACCGGTGTGTTGACTTTCGGCATGCCATCCACCAACTAATAGAAGACGGAAATATTCTTATTCCTCCATCATGGCTACCCCCAATTGTGTCCTTCACTAAGGCTGATCTTTCTAATGAACTAGATCTTCATCAAGCTCTGTACATCACTTGGAAATGCAATGGGCGAGAAATGACTAATGTGCTAATAGATGATGGATCGGCACTTAATATTGGCCCAAAGGAACACTTTACGAGTTAGGGTATAACAACACGTTATTAAGTCCTACAGATACAATATTGGGAGCATACGACAATTTTTCAGGAAGGACCATAGGAACAATCAATCTTCAACTGGGATATAAAGACTGGATTTGTGATGCAGATTTCACGATTGCCGAAGCTTTAACCTCGTTTTCTTTATTGTTGGGGCGACCATGGCTCCATGCGAACAAAGCCGTTGCCTCTCCGGCACACAAGAAACTCAAATGCCCAACAACGTCGGGAATAATTTCACCCCCGCACCGCCAACGATAGCGGATGAAACACGTCCTCAGGATGTTCCCATTGACCCCTGCATGCTAGGAAGTAATGTTCCTTCAATACCCCAAGGATCCAATTTAGAAGCTATTTACACTATCCCAATGACAATTGATCAACTCATAGCTTATGCCGACATCTGTTGTGCTCAAAATATGCCAACAGGACATCTCAACACAGATCAGGCTGAAACCACCTCTGCCATAACCTTCTCTGATAAAGATCTCCCCGATAACCCAGTTCATAACAGTGCTTTGTACATTGCTGTTGATCATAGTGCCAGACATATCAAAGGTGTAATGGTCGATAACGGAGCTTCTGCCAATCTTTGTCTCCTCAGTACCCTTAAATGACTCGGGTAATCCCCTCCTCAAGGAGAAGCCTCAATAGGGACCATGGTTGCATATGATGGTTCTAAGCGGGAAATTATGGGGCCAACAATTATGATCTTGCGTATCGGAGCTGTCATACGAAAGGTGGACTTTGTGATCATCGATTGCGAAGGTCCTTTCACCATGCTGTTGGGACGACCCTGGCTCCACGAAAACCATGCTATCATCTCGACATTGCACCAAAAAGTGAAAATGGTGACTCCGGACAGAGTAATCACCATCCCATGAGATATAGCCATGGGGGCGACAATGCAAAAATCTCACATATCTCATGTGTGTCACTTCAATCACGAACAGAATGACAAGGATTCCAGAGAAGCTGCATCAAATATGCCACCCCTCAAACTGGTAGAATCCTATTTCCACTGGCCTATTCCCGAAGAGGAGCTTAATCAACCGAATTGGGTATTGGATATGAGAGAAGTGAAGAGAGTTGAAGAGAAGTTTCATTGGCTATACAAAGAAACATGGGCCGTTTGGTGTGAGGGAAAAGAAAGTTCAGCACACAAAGTTGCCGCCATACAATCTATCATGGAACCCTATATATGCCTGGATGAAATTGATTATGAAATAAGAGATTCTTGCATGCTGGTGTGCAAGGCATGGGCATCATGGCTCCTCAGCTGAGAGGACAATTCCTTATATGTCAAGAAGAAGAAAGAAAGGTGGGACAGACGTCTTCAAACAGGAGAATATATGGCTTGGTGCCCAACAACCCGAAGTCATAAAAAGTTTGAGAAGTACTTGAATCATTTAATTGCTTTTATATTGTATTTTGTAGGTAGAGCTACGTGCGGCTTGATCCCCTAAAAACAAAAAAAGATAAAACAAAATTCAATGTTGTAATGCATCTATCTTAGCTTTCTCTACTATGTAATGTACTAAAAGGGGTACGTAGGCAACTCATTTTTTTTGAGTGCAGCTGCATAAAAAAAAAGAGAAAAATTATGTAAAATTTCATATATCAGAACTACGTTGGGCCTGATTCTCCATTAAAAAAAATAATCACGAGAAAAATTACTTCCCCAAATCCAAATCCGCTTATGGAGGCACGTAGGCAACCTTCGGGTGCAGCCCCCTTTGCATTTAATACATTCTTTTGTGGTTTCAGCACTAAGAAGCAATCAATAGATGTAGACCACTACATGAAGAACGATATATGGGGCATTATAATTTGCCAAAATGAGGACACATGCCTCGTTATACCTCTTTTCTCTTATTTTTATAGTAGCAGGAAATGGAAGTATATTATCAAATTGATTTTGAAAAATGTTTGTGTATTATCTCAAAACAAAAAAAAAAAAAGTCCAAGAGTGGCAGTTTAAAATGTAAATAAAAATTCAAGTCTAAAAAAATAATAATAACAAGTCAAAGAATTTTAATGACAAATCTCAAAACAAATGATAGAGTCAAAGTCTTACACCTTTTAATAAATGATAACTGAAATTGGGGTAAAAAAAAAAGAAAAAAAAGAAAAGAGAGAACTTTCAATGATATCATTTCTTTCATTTCCTGCAAAAAACAAAAAAAAGAGAGAAAAGAAAAGAAGAAACAAAGTCTGGACAAACTTCTATGTTAACTTTTCATCTCATTTCACAGGAACTCGGCCTGGGCCCGCTCAGGATCTAGGCTGATTCGCCGAAGTTCTGACCATAGTGAACGTTCTCTATCAGTAATACTGTCATCCTTGTCTACGCCAGCTGTATTCTCTGCTATACGTCTCAACAACATGTCTGAAATTCCGAACAACGAGCACCAACAGAACTCTACCCCTCCACCTGATCCAATGACTGGGCTCTGAGGACTTGTCCAGGCCACCGAAAGGATAATATTGAGCAAACTGTGTTAGGCATAATGCGCGAAAGCGCCCAGATGCCTCCTCCTCTTCCTCCTCCGGAGTCGGAAGTAGCTTTGCCTTTTCATCTTGAGCCTCTGAACAATGAGAGAGAAATTCCCACTAAACTCGAGGAAGAAGTAGTCAAGCTTAACGAAGTCTTAAAAGGCATGACTAAGGCTGAACCATGGATGGATATTCACGGATTAACTCTTTTCCCGACGCCACGATTACCCCATGGTTTCAAAATGCCTAATCTGACAAGGTTTGATGGGACCGGTAGCCCCACCAATTTCCTGAAAATGTATGTAGGGGCAATGAGTCCCTGGGAGTGGAAGAATCCTTAATGGCCCAACTGTTTCAACAATATTTAGATGGTGCTGCAGCACATTGGTTCCTCAACCTTGAAAATGTAGAGAAATCCACTTGGGCTGACATAGTTAGAGAGTTCTCAAACCAATACAAGTATAATGAAGAAATTGATGTTACTAGAAGGAACAGCTACAAATGGTTGTGAAAAACCTTATTCCTCGTCTATCGGAAGCATATGGCATACCAGTATATCCCGACTTTCAAAGCTTTGATTGCTACGGGAACTTTAGTTGAAGATGCTGTGAAAAGGGGAGACATCAAGAAAGATGAACCTATTCGCGACACTACTTATAATGCAAAATTTGGAAATAACAAAAGAGCCCCAAACAATGATTCAGTAGCTCCTAAGACAACTAATGCGATCCATGCCATTGGCGCATCGTCTGCATCCCAGTTGCGACCACAAAGGAACTTTACTGCTTTGAACATGACTTATTCCCAAGCTCTCTCCAAGTTAAAAAAGGCTAATCCCATTCAACCCTTGAATCCACGCCCACCTCCTAAACATCCTTACCCCTGGTTATGACCCAAATTAAAACGTGAATACCATCAAAGCCCAAGGCATAATACTCGAAAACTACACGGCTCTAAAGCATCAAATTCAAAACCTTGTGGATGATGGACAACTTTCACTGGGATCCATCTCCAATAAACCACATGACTCTCATCCTAACATCACAAAAAAACCCATCCCAATCATAAACCCTCATTCGCCATTAACGCCATTTCTCGTGCTTCGAACGGATGCGATCCAGTTCGAGTTAATTCGCAAGACAATTCCATAAATGTATGAAATGCCGATAGTCGTAGGTTACAAGTGCCTGGTCTATGACTATTCCACTCAAGAAAAAGTCAAAATGATGCCTTTGTAAAGACCCCAACTTCACTCTCAATAAGGACCCATTCTCTGACATGTGTGGAACTTTGGATTATGACGGTGCCTTATTCATTTTGGACTCTGATTCTGAAGAAGATGCCTCTTCGATCTTAACAATTGTGGAGAAAAACACTATAGGACATTCCACCACTCCAGATACATACCTGCGCCCCATCTGCCTCAATGATCTTAGTGATGAGGAGTATGTGGATATCTCTCATTTGACTAGAGCAGGCCGCCACTTTAAACCATCCCATTTGGAGGATGAAAATCCTTTGGAGTATTTGAGAAGGAAGGAAAAGGGCAAAGAGCCAATGACAGAGAAAAATAACAAGGAAGATGATGTTATCAAGTGCATGAAAGAAGTAAATGCTAATGTTTCCATCTGGAAATTGTTAATGCATTGCCAGCCTCATAGGGCAGCTGTTCTAAATCATCTTAATGAAGCCTCTGTAAGCTCTTCTATAACACATGACCAGATGGTGGACCTCATTCATGGGGTAGATCGAACTCTCATGTTCACGCAGACGGTGATCTCCCGACAATATCAACTACAACAATTCATTACACATCACTATACGCTGTAATGGATGGAGAAACCTAGGGTGTTGATCGACAATGGCTCCACAATCAATGTTTGCCCTCTGCGTGTGCTAACAAGGCTCGGGTATTCAAAAAAGGATCCGGTACCATCCAACCAGGTGGTCGAGCATATGATAATGCTAAGAGAGAAGTATTGGGTTTGATCGAGTCTCCTCATTGAATGTGGTCTCGTGGCAAGGAAGGTGGAATTCATGGTCATTGACATACAAGCCTGTTTTAACTTCTTGTTAGGAAGACCATGGCTGCATGAAAATAGAGCAGTAGCCTCTACTCTACATCAGAAGGTAAAGCTTCTCATTGATCAGGGTGCTGTGACTATTTCTGGTGATCCAGAACTTATGACCATCTCCAACGCCGGAAAGTCGGTTTTGTATTTGAACGAAGTGGACGGGCACTAGATTGGATGGCTACACTATCCACAGTATTCTAGCAAGACACTGAAAATTCCTGGATGAATGAGGTCCCCGTTGCCACACCCGATGCAAGCGCCCGAAGAAATAGAGCGAATATAGTGAGGATGACGAGGAAGAAGTGGGAGCTCCAAGCATTGACACTCATGATACGTCAATCGAAGCACCAGAGGAATCCCGTATCGGCAGTCCTCAAGACAATGATGATCATGACTCAAATAAGAGATCTAGGACCGACGATTTTGACCTGGTCTTTAATGTAGTATGCCCTGTTCGAGAGGTTCACACTGAGTCACAGATTCTCTTTCCAGGATATCAACATGAAGATCACTATCGTGAATTACCCCAATTTAGAAAATATGTGGGAACGGTGATCCTTTTGTCCACTTAGTGGGATTTGTGAATGCCTTGCATCCATAGGGCATACCAGAGGAAGATTACCCCATGCTGTTTGACAAGAGTTTAGAAGGACCAGCTTTGGACTGGTACTATTCTTCAGATTATGTAGATAGGGCTAGTTGGGAAAATGCTAGCCAAGTCTTTGTTAATTGGGCTCTCGAGCATAAACAAACTAATGTCAAGAAGTTCAAACAAGTCAATTTCCGTAAAGGCGGCTTGGAAACTTTCTCGCACTTTTGTTCAAGATGCGCTTACATTCGCGCCCAGCTTCGTATCCCTGTTACTATTCGAAAATTCATGCTTATATTGCTGCGAAACCTGAATGATTTCTATTATCGTCACATGGTTACTATCAAATACACCTCCCATAGCCACATGGAACAACATGGTTTCGACATCGATACTCTGAAGTTGCAAGAAAAACAACCTCGGGAAGATCTTGAAACTCCTAACACACATCCAAGGGTATAGGCTAAGATGGATGAACCATTGAGTATGGTTTATGATCGTCTTCAGAGGCAAGGTATACTTCAAGTTCCAGCGCATATGCACTGTTTACCCCTTCCTGGAACAGACATGAGCAAACTATGCGCTTATTGTCGTGAATTTGGGCATGAAACTGATCGATGCCATGACCTTTACTACAAAGTGCAAAGCCTGATTGATCGTGGCATCATTAGTCCAACCCACAAAGAAATACCTGCAAAGATGGTGTCATCACGTCCGCGACCGTAATCCCAAGTCGATATCTTTCGCAAACTGGTTGAGCAAGGTAAGATTCATCCACTTCCCAGACGCCCAGGGGCAAGTCCAGTAAGGTCAGATCTTCACAAGTACTGCCAATATCATCAGTTGCATGGTCACGTCACAAACCAATGTCATGCTCTCAGCTATCGCATCAAGCAAATCACCAACATAGCTCTTGTCTACCGCAAAGCTACTTGATCATCTTCTAGAAAGAGAAAATTCTTCGGAAAAAGTCCTGTAGGGGGTTAGCCCATTAAAAAAAATAAAAATAAAAATTCTTCTTTCAGCTTGTTAGTATCATAGAACTATGTGTAGCTTGAATCCCCATATCACTTACACTTGCACTGCGAGATTACTCCACCTATGTAACACCTGGGTACGTAGCTAGCTCAATATGAGTGCAGCAGCTTTATTAAATAAAAAACTTTAGTTCTTTCTAAAAATAAAAAACGAACTACGCTGCAATGGGGATATGTAGGCAACCTTCGGGTTCGACTCAAATATATTAACCATTGTATTTTAGGCAATATGATCAGAATTCAAGATGTCTGTCATCACATGAGCAATTTCAGAATGCTAAATTGACGCATCAATGGGGATACAAGCCCTAATCTCTATATTTTCTAATATTAAGCAGGGAATGGAAGAATAAAAAAAAAATATGTTTTCAACCCCAAGGATAGTAAAATCATTTAAAAAGGTCAAAATAAAGTAAAAAATAATAATAATAAAAAAAATAATAAAAATAAAAAAAGCAAAATTGCGAAGATGGACCATTCTAGTCAAAATATGACAAAGTTGTTTTCGAAAATTTTCTACTCTGCAATGTATTCTGCAATATGTAGCCTTCTTTTCTTTTCTTTTAATTCTTTTTGTCTACCTTTAGGCCCAAAAAGAAGAAATTTGTCCCTTCTCTAAGGATGACCAATTACCGTCAGAAAACAAACACCTCAGCCCTACCCACGAATGCTGTCAAAGAGCCTGTAGGTATTGCCATGCAACCTTTGTCCAAAGGATTTCAAATTATCATGAAGATGGGTTATACTCAAGGAGCCGGATTAGGGCGTAATGGTAGGGGAATGAAGCAACCAATCCCCGTAGTAGACAAGCAGAACCGACATGGATTGGAATATGATCCGAGCAACACTTCTCAAAACACCAAAAAACCTTCTTTTACCCTCAATGGTCAGTTCGTCCTCCAAAGAGATACTGAGCCATACCATGAATTTCCAGGGACCTTGGCTTAGTAGGCAAGAAGATAAGATTTTACCGAGATTGGAGATATTCTTCAATGAGGCTTGGAATTTAGACTTAATCAAAAGTTGGTTTGTCCAAAAACAAAACATGAAAAAAGAAAATGACTGGGAGGATAATCTGGAACATGGAGTCCTTAAGAAGCTTGTCGTTTCTGAGTCCTCTAGAGTAGGGATTTTGACCCGGTGTCTTTGATGATACCTTTTGGTGAAAGCATTGAACATAAGTGGAGTATTGAATGTCAGGCAAAAGACGGGCCTATAGAATTTGAAATGTTTTTAGGAAACCAGCCTCCACACACATCTCATGAAAATACCTTTTCACCTCCTTCAGATGGATATTATACTGATAGCTCATCTTCCAGCCAATCTACCTTACATACCCAGTCAGAAGACTCTGATGGTGAGTGATGCGAAACAAGAAGATCCAATGTAGTACAGTTAGTTATAGTTAATGAGTCGTTTGTTATAGTTAATGAGTCGTATGTTTTAGTAGTTTATTTCATGTTCTCATGTTGTTTTGTTTTAGTAGGAGTCATGGTTTTGCTTACGTTCTTAAAACGATGGATTTTACATGATTCAAGTTGGTTAGGAGTCGTTGTAATTAATCCAAAGTGGATTAGGAGTTTAGGTCGTTGTAACTAATCCTAGTTGGATTAGGAGTCTAGTTATTCTAATTCTAGTTGGATTAGGGTTTAGGATGTACTATAAATTCGGTTGTTTTCATAATAAAGATATAGACGTTGTTGAATATTGAGTAAGAAATATTGAGAGTATTGCTGAGCATACTTGAGATAAAGTTTAGAGACTAGCTTGACTAGTGGATCAAAGTCGTTGCCTTTGTTCCAAACATGAAGTCGTTGCCTTCAAGAATCTATCCCATCTACACATCCATAACCGTTTCTTTTAATCATGAAACATCCATATACATCTGGAACATCAAGTTCCACATCAAGTGGTATCAAAGCTTTGCCCAAGATCCCAGGGCGACACTTGTTTTTACTGCCCGAATTCATCCCGAATTTGCAGTAACGTTGGGGTCCACGAACTCCCATCATACTTCGAATTTTTTGAAGATTTTTGAGCGTAAACTGGACTACATCTTGTCTAGTTTATTATGTTAAAATTTCACGAAGTTTCGAGGAGTTTTGATATAGTTTCGAGATCGTTCTTTGAAGACGTGCCAGAATCGCTGGAATCAAGAACAGCGATATTAAAACGAGGATTACCAGCGTTTGAGAAGGAATTTGGCTACGAAATTTTAACTGGAATCTTAAAACATACAAAGCTAGATGTGTTCAAATTTCACAAGTTTTGGCCGTGTTTTGAGGAAGTTACGTATTTCCTAAGTTGAGGCGGTTTGTTGAGACTTCTTGATCATGGGGACTCCCATTACTCGAGAAGAATTGCAGACTATGATGGCGAGTATGATGAGGGAATTTAATGAAAGCTTTGCCTCCATCAATGAAAATATTACCAACAAAGACGAATGCCATTCATATGACCAACCAAAGGGTTGAATCTTTGGCCGGAAATCCGGAAGAACAAGGAGGAGAAAGTCGTCCAACTAGGGAGCCACCAATAAGAACTCCTGTGGAGAGTGATAGAGACTTCAAACTCATGGATGTGAAGGAGTTTAATGGTGAAGGAGACGTTGAGGATCTCCAAGAATGGATCCGACAATTTGAAAAACTTATGGACTATAAGGGTTTCGATGAACAAAAGGCTTTCAAAGTTGCACACTTGAAGATCACTAGATATGCTAGTATATGGTTCGAAAGCTTGAGGAACAAGAGAATCGGGGATGGTGATCCAAGGATTGATACTTGGTCCAAATTGAAGAGGCAACTCAAGAAGAGATTCATCCCACGCGAATATCTTCAAGAACAATTCTTAATGCTCAACCAAATTCAACAAAATTCCAAGAGTGTGGCTGAATATACCAAGGAGTTTGAGAAGTTGTGCATATTGTGTGAGTTGGACGAGAAAGAAGAGATGAAGATTGGACGTTTCATCACCGGATTGAGGCCTTCCATAGCCAATAAGGTAGAGACATCTAACTACATTTTTTTCGATGATGTGCTTAGGTTGGCCGAGAGATTTGAAAAGCAAGAAAGGGAGGTGAGTAAGGGTAAGGAGAAAACATACTCTAGCAGCTCTCTATTCCACTTCCTACAAAAATAAGCCTACCTTTAACGATTCTACATAACCATCATCATCCTCGTCCGAATTTGAACCAAAACCGAAACCTAAAGTGTTTATTAGTCCCGAACATGCGGCTTTGGCTAAGAAACAATGTTATAAGTGCCAAGGGTTTGGTCATATCTCACGTGATTGCCCACAAAATATCACTATCACCCCTAAGGATCATAGAACCCTCGTGAATTTTCTTGCTCAACAAAGGGAACAGGAGGAACGTGCATGCCTTGAGGAGGAGGAGGGAACTAAAGAAGGGGAGTCGGATTTTGAAGATGATAATAAGTGGGAAGATCAAGAATTACAAGTAGCTGCTCCGAGATAAGGATACCCTCATCTTAAGGAGATTACTTAGAGCCCAAGCTGCACCATTAGAGGAAGAAGCACAAAGGGAAAATCTTTTCTACACACGCTGCTTAGTTAAAGGGAGATCTTGTAAGCTAATCATTGACAGTGGGTCTTGTGCTAATGTGGCATCTTCAAAGGTGGTGAGTACCTTAAAATTACCCGCTAGAGAACATCCAAAGCCTTACAGCCTTAATTGGTTGAATGATAATGATTCTATCAAGGTGAAGAAACAAGCACTTGTGGCTTTTTCTATAGGAGATTACCAAGATGAACTTTGGTGTGATGTCATCCCCATGAGTGCGTGTCTTTGTACTCCTAGGACGACCTTGGCAATGGGATGAGAGATGTGAATCATGCGTGGAAGAGAAACATTTATTCGGTTGCTAAAGAGAATAAGAGGTATACATTAAAGCCTTTACCGCCCAAAACGTTAAATTTTGGAACTACAAGCAACATGCTCGTAAAGGCTTCACAATTCAAATGTGAGCTAAAGGAAGGCAAGGTGCACTACATGTTATATCTTAAGGAACCAATGCTGGATTCTTCATCCCCATCGAGTTCATATGATAGTGATTGTGCCACTTTCAAGAATTTAGAAGACTTAGCTCCTTACATTGCCGACGAGAATTTGAGGACAAATTCTTTTCAAGAAGGGGAGAATGATGCGAAACAAGAAGATCCAACGTAGTACAGTTAGTTATAGTTAATGAGTCGTGTGTTTTAGTAGTTTATTTCATGTTCTCATGTTGTTTTGTTTTAGTAGGAGTCATGGTTTTGCCTACGTTATTAAAACGATGGATTTTACATGATTCAAGTTGGTTAGGAGCCGTTGTAATTAATCCAAAGTGGATTAGGAGTTTAGGTCGTTGTAACTAATCCTAGTTGGATTAGGAGTTTAGGTCGTTGTAACTAATCCTAGTTGGATTAGGAGTCTAGTTATTCTAATTCAAGTTGGATTAGGGTTTATGATGTACTATAAATTCGGTTGTTTTCATAATAAAGATATAGACGTTGATGATTATTGAGTAAGAAATATTGAGAGTATTGCTGAGCACACTTGAGATAAAGTTTAGAGACTAGCTTGACTAGTGGATCAAAGTCGTTGCCTTTGTTCCAAACTTGAAGTCGTTGCCTTCAAGAATCTATCCCATCTACACATCCATAACCGTTTCTTTTAATCAAGAAACATCCATATACATCTGGAACATCAAGTTCCACATCAGTCAGGAAATTGAATCTGAACCTTTATCTAAATGCATTTGCATGCAAGATGTTATTTCTGACAGTGAATTTAATAATGATGAATCACTTGATTCAACTGAAACATACATAAAATCCGTGGAAGAATCCATTGTAATTAATATTGGTACATAAAATACTGTAAAAGAAGTCAAAATAGGATCATCCCTCTCCCCAACTGGACAGTCTATGTTTATTATTAAAAGAGTATGTAGATGTGTTCGCAAGGGCTTATGCTGATATGCCTGGTGTTATTAGAGAAATTGCGGAACATCGCATTCCGTTACATTCTGAAAGCAAGCCTAAGTAGCAAATGCTCAGCCGAATGAAGCCAGAGGTTAGTCTGAAAGTGAAAGAAGAAATCCAGAAACAGCTTGATGCCAAATTCATCCAAGCTGTAAAAAATCCAAGTGGGCTCGCTAATATAGTGGTTGTACCCAAAAAGGATGAGAGAGTTCGGGTATGCATTGATTTTCGAGATTTGAATGTTGAATCACCAAAAGATTGCTTTCCTCTACCCCACATCGATGTTCTCGTTGATAGTACGGCTAGTCATGCAATGTTTTCCTTCATGGATGGGTTTTCAGGGTATAATCAAATACTCATGGCTCAAGAAGACATGACAAAGACATCTTCCATCACTCCATGGGGCACTTTTTGCTACCGAGTTATGCCTTTTGGTTTGAAGAATGCCGGAGCCACTTATCAAAGGGTTGCAACCACTATCCTTCATGACCTCATCCACGACATTGTGGAGGTTTATGTAGATGACATGATTGTGAAAAGTGAAGATCGTGAGGGATATATTCCTGCATTAAGGTCCTTCTTTGAAAGAATCTTGAAATACAATTTAAGGCTGAACCCTCAAAAATGTGTGTTTGGCGTCACTTCGGGGAAGTTGTTGGGATTCATTGTCGATCAAGACGACATCAAAGTGGACTACGAAAAGGTAAAAGCTATTCAAGGGCTACCTCCTCCAAAAACAGAAAAAGAAGTAAGAGGATTTCTCGGCGAGAATTCAATATATCGAGCAGGGTTCGTCTCACGGCTCACTATGAGATGTGAACTCATATTTAAGCTGCTCGAAAAAGGGGCGTCCCATGAGTGGAATGAAGAATGTCAGGAAGCTTTTGATTCTATGAAAGAATACCTTTCAAATCCACATGTTCTAATGCCACCTAGACCAGGATAACATCCGATTTTGTACCTTACCATCACGAAACAGCTATGGGAGCTCTCTTAGCCCAATATGAAGAGGGAACAAAGAAAGAGGTTGCCATATACTATCTCAAAGAAGACATTCCTTGAGTATGAGATAAGATATACCCCCCTCGGAAAAAGCATGTATCTCCTTGGTCTATGCCACAATGAAGTTGAGGTATCACCTTCAAGGTCATACTACCTATCTGATCTCAAGACTTGATCCAATCAAGTATCTGTTTGAAAAACCCATTCTTAGAGAAAGATTGGCAAGATGGCATGCTATGCTTTCTGATCGATATTCAATGTGTCAGCCAGAAATCTGTTAAAGGACGAGCCATATCTGAAGCCCTAGCAGAAGGACCAGTGTCAGGAGATGAGTATGATGATGCATTCCCGGATGAGTACTTCTGCTTTATCGATAATCCACAATGGTGCATGTACTTTGATGGAGCTTCTAATAGGAGAGGTAATGGAGCTGGTGTTTTGTTAGTAGATCCTGATGGAGTCCATTTTCCATTTGCTGTCAAGCTGGATTTCCCAACAACAAACAATACAGCCGAGTATGAAGCCTGTATATATGGAGTAAAGGTCGCCATGGTAGCAGGGTCAAGACATCTCACTGTGTATGGAGATTCTAATCTCATCATATCTCAAACAATATGAATCTGGAGGGTTAGAGATGAGAGACTTCAGCTCTACACTGAGTACCTTCAAGAGTTGATCCCTTATTTTGATGATATTAGCTTCAAACATCTTCCTCGAGAACAAAATAGTTTTACTGATGCTTTAGCCAATCTCGCTGTTAACCTAACATGGGAAAATGGTACAAAGATCCAGTCAGTTTTAATTGAAGAAATGAAGGAGCCTACAGTGATGGTAGCACAAATTGTCTCCACACTGGTTCAACAAGATGATGATGATGATGTCTGGTACAAGGATATCAAGAATTTTCTGGAAACAATGCAATATCCAGAGGGAAGTGGCAAGAAGGACCGCATAGCCATAAGAAGGCTAGCTGCTCATTTTCTCATACTAAAAGGCAGATGTATCACAAAGGGTTTGATGGTACTCTACAACTCTGCGTAAATGACAGCGAAAAGCAAGTCATCTTGGAAGAAGTTCATGGAGGGGAATGTGGACCCCATATGAATGGAAGAATGTTGGCTCGTAAAATTTTGCGAGCAGGTTTCTATTGGAGCACTCTAGAAGGTGATTGCATAAGCTTTGTTCGGGCCTGCAAGCAGTGTCAAATATTTGCTAACCTCAATCATATGCCACTTGTGTCATTACATAGACTTCCCCATGGCTTTTCAAGTTGGGGCATAGACATAATAAGACAAATTCGTCCAAAGGCTTCTAATGGGCATCAATATATTCTTGTAGCAATTGATTACTTTTCGAAGTAGGTTGAAGCTGCATCATTTTCGAAGCTAGGGGCAAAGCAAGTCTCGAAATTTCTGATTAACAACATCATTTGTCGGTATGGCATACCTTTTGAAATCATCTCTGATAATGGATCACAATTTGAGGGTCATCTCGAAGACCACTCTTGCAAAATATGCAATCAAGCATCATCAATCCCGACCTTATCGTCCCCAAACAAATGGAGCGGTGGAAGCGACCAATAAGACAATCAAGACTATTGTTGCCAAAATGATTGAAAAGACTAGGGAATGACATGACAAACTACCATATGCCCTTTGGGGATATAGGATATCAATTAGGACTCCAACTGGAAAAACCCCGTATTCTTTGGTTTACGGGATGGAGCCAATCCTACCAGTTGAGGTGGAGATACAATCTCTCAGGGTCATAGCAGAATGTGAAATCTCGAAAGACCGGTGGCAAAAAACTCACTATGATGAGCTTGCATTCGTAGATGAGCGCCTACTACAAGCATTGCATTACATACAACTCTATCAACGGAGAATTGCTCGTGCATTTAACAAAAAGGTTCGAGATAGAGACATTCAAGAAGGTGATCTAGTTTTAAAAGAAAATAGAGCTTCGTTGCATGATTCTCGAGGAAAATTCAAGCCTAACCTGGTCCGGACCATTCCTGGTCAAGCATGTCACCACAATTGGAGCAAATGAAGCTAATGGATTTTGACGGAAATGAGTTCACCCATTTCACTAATCTTGATCGATTGAAGAAATACTACGCTTAGGCATCAAAGTAATTGTAATTGTCATGATCAAGTAACCAAGCAGTTTGTGGGTTTTGTATCCTAACTGGTTATTCTTAATAAACATGTCATGAGTTTCTAAGATGTTCATATGATGTATGCAAAAAAAAAAAAAAAAAAGGGAAAAAAAAAAAAAAAAAAGAAAAGAAAAAAAAATGAAAAAAAAAAACGAAAAAAAAGAAAAGAAAAAGGGAGATGATGAAACATGTCTTTGATTGTTGAGGTTTATATGCTATGCTTTTATGTGTCATATGATTAGTTAATTATGATTTGCATGTCATATTTAATGTTAAAGTGTGTACGTGTTTAGAATTGTGCTCACATTGAATTTCTCACAAGCAGATAATTCTCACAAACAGATCTTTTATTCATCCCAACTAGGGTACTTCATTTCATACATTCATACATAAAATGACATAAAGCCTTCATTTCCTACAAACTAATTAAAAAAAATATTAATAAAATTAAAAAACACATCATAGAAAATAAACATGACAATTCCCTCAAACCCTTCTCCTCTTCAAGGTAGGCCCGTCTGAGTCTTTGTCTTGACCAATATCCGCTAGAAGCCATTGAAGGTAATCTTCATCAATCAATGGAAAATAAGGTTCGGTAGCGCTGATATAATTTTAGCCCCCTGTCATATAGTAGGCATTCTCTCGAATACCACTCATATCGCCTCATAAGTGGTACAAGATGGAAGAACCTGGAAGGCGGAATGTGCTCTTGCTTCCAACCAATTTGCCTTAGACATCTCCATGGAAGGTAGAAAGTGACTTGGCAAAGCCCGGGCAATTGTACACCTCTGTGACCACAATTGCAATATACAATTGCACTAATGCCAAGGTGGCTTGTAACCCACTTTATGTCCTGATGTAGGAAAAAATCCTCCCACCCACCATTTTTGCTAAGTTGATAGAAGAAAGGAAGAAGACATATCTCCCGGACATGACTAGTTTTGTAAGTAAGACACTTGTGGGGTTTCATGAGAATTTTTTTTTCTAATAGCCATAAATGAAGGGCTAATGGACATCCCTTCACAATGCTTTGAGGGTTTCTTTTGAGTTCATCTAAGCCAAGGAACATTTCCCCCAAAATAAGTGGTCCAAGACGACCCCCGCTAACAATTTGAGGAATAAGTGAAAGACACCGAACATGGCGTGTATTTTTTAAAACGATTAATTAAATAAATCTGTCCCTATTCAGAAATTAATCGAGTGGCGACCTCCAAGTTTTCTAAAACTCAAAGTCCAATGAGAGACTTTCGTGGGATTCAGAATGTTAATTAAGACAGTAAAAAATCGGATACCACACCAAGCAAATTTACTTAATACAATTTCTACTTTCCCCCTATACTTATTATTGCTTCTCTATTTTACTTAAGTCATTCACTTTGGTGCATTTTTTGCCACTACTTACACTAGTGGGGAAAACATCAAAGGATTCGGTCAAAACCGAGCTTACAGATCCGGTTTTGGTCCGGAGCGGGTGGAATAGCAGCGGATACGGAAAGTTAACTGATCCGGTTTTGAACCGGATCAGTTAAATATTAGTTGATCCGGTTTTGCACATAATCGGACCAGTTGAATCAATGGCGCCACTTTCTTACTACATACAAATGCCTTGACTAATCCGGATTGGCACATAAACCGGATCAGTTAAGCCATAATAAATAAATAAAAATATTCGATTCACAAAGCTGCAGTATCAAACAAATTCAACAAAACAAATTCGGGTTCAATTTCCGGATGACAATAGCAGCCGAAATTGCTCTCATCATACAAACTAAAATTACATTAACAACAATTAACAATATATTCGAAAATTTACAATAGCAGCAAGAAAATATAAAAAATCAGTGTTACATTAATCAAGAAAATCAACACAATACAAATACGAAAAATCAATGTAAATAATACTGAATTCTAACTCAATTAAAGAACGAAAAATCAACGAACAAAAATGAAACTTATAAACAACAAAATAAATTAAAAAAGCAAAAGTGAAAAAACGAAAAAAAACCATATAATATACTTCTATAAGAGGAATGATAATGAATAAAATACAAAAAAATTGAAATTTACAACCGAAAAAAACTTCAAAACCTAAATTTAATGGCTCGAATCTCCAATGCCTCGAATTTTGCGTGTTGGTGAGCGATGAAACCACTAATGTTTTGGCGACAACGCAGACGCATAATGGTGGTTGCTGGTGGCTGGTGGTATTGGTGAGTGACGAAATCGTTGATTTTTGGAGAAGAAGCATATGCA
The DNA here is from genome assembly GCA_947646795.1 of Beta lomatogona. Classification (NCBI taxonomy): domain Eukaryota; kingdom Viridiplantae; phylum Streptophyta; class Magnoliopsida; order Caryophyllales; family Amaranthaceae; genus Beta; species Beta lomatogona. The sequence continues at coordinate 897,669 of CANSNZ010001011.1, read as the reverse complement.
GCGTGGAGCGCGAGGTGAGGACGAGCGCGAGGAGATCGAAGAATTAATCGACGGTATTACCGCCGACCACTATACGACTTTCAGGCGGAGGAGACGAAATCATCGACGAGATGATCTACAAGTTTCGATTTCAGGCAGAGGATTACCGCCGGAAGGTCATCGAGTTTCGAAGCAGAGGATTACAAGAAAAAGGTAGACGAAATCATTAAAAGAGGTTGATGATGATTTGGTGGAGATTGAAGGCTAAAGTGATATCTAGGTAGATTGGAGGCGGAGCAGGATTTTGTGTGCGTGAAAACCTAACTGAGATATTTTGCAAAAGAGGTGAGACTTGAGAGAGTAGCGTGCCTTAGTTTGGACATTTAAAAGCCCAGTCCAATAAAACTGATCCGGGTTTGTGAGCCCACCGGATCAGCTTAGTGAGAATGGAGAGAATGGTGCTTTAAACTTCCCCGCCCAATATTAACCGATCCGGTCTCGGGAAGAACCGAATCAGTTCACCTTAACTGATCCGGTGTAGTGTGTTTTTCCACTAGTGTTAGCCCAGTGATCTTAAAGTGACATTAACTTAGATAAAAATTGACAAAATGAATAACGTCCAACAAAGAATTACACAAGAAGAATGAATCACCCCAGCAAAGGATAATCATTCTTCCAACGCACATTGCCTCCCAAAGGAGGCCAGCTAAAAAGTAATAAACCTTATAGAAGGTAGATTACATACATGGTCAGCCAAATTGTAATATTCTCTAGTAAAGGAATCATTATTGTCTCCTAAAGAAAGCCGACCTGAAATAAGCAGACCTTAGTAAAGGTGTCTTACTTTCAAAAGCAAGGTCAACCAAGTAGTAATAACCCTAGTAAGGGAACCACTACTACAAAACGAACACTTTCTCCTGAAGGAAGCCGACTAGGAAATGATAAGCTCATAAAAGCAATCATATCCCACAAGGTTGACAAGTGTGTTTATATCAAAAGACAAACTAACTAAACTCGTCCGAGTTATGAGTCATACATAATTTCGGTCTATGGTCGTCGTTTTCCTTCTTGGAACACGGCTCGTCTTGAATGTCGGGACGAGCTCGGTCCCAAGTGGGGGGGGAATGACTAAGCCTTAGAACTTCTAAGACACTCATTTAGGACGTCCAAATATTAGGACGAGTTCCATTTGAACTTGGGCATATGTTTGAAGCAAAATATTCGTCCGAATCTTAGGACAAGTTCATTCGAACTTGGGCATATTTGTTTCAAATTCAATGACCGTCCAAATTTTAGGTCAAGTTACGGTTGTACTTGGCATATTTGTTTAAAGTTCAATGAGCGTCCAAATTTTAGGACGAGTTTCTTTTGTACTTGGCATATTTGTTTAAACTTTAAAGATCGTCCAAATGATAGGATGAGTTTCTTTTGTACTTGACATGTTTGTTAGAGTTCAAATGATCGTCCACAATATCTAGTCAAGATAAATTCATCGTCCATAATTTCAGCAAGTGTTTGATGGTTATTCTAAAGACAAAAATTGTTCGATGAACTAAATTGGACAAAAGCAGTTCTGTAACAAAAAAATTTCCATTCATAAAACGCAAGGGTTACAAACTAATCTGAAACAGAAAAACAAAAAGAAGATCAAGATAAAGGGATGGCAATCAACCAAGATACAACACACAAACACTAGCCTAAGACTAGGTATTCTATTCAGCAGGAGGGGAATCTTGGTCGATAGGAGGATCTTTGGGGATTTGTTGGCCGTCCTCATAAGACTCTTCTTCATTTTCCTCCTCTTCGTCAGAATCGGTGAAGGAAGGGGGAGTTTGACCATCATTTTGGGCCCTGTGCACATCTTGTTGAAAGATCATATGATGCTCAAAGCGGTCGATGTCCTCTGGGTCGGCTAGCATTTCGAAATCCTTCAAGGCCCAGCCCTTGGAGGTTTTGACCACATCAACCAGTGCCTCCTTTGCATCAAGGAAGAATTGGTCTGCCTCTGCCTTCAGGCGAGCATTATCCTTACTTAGTGCGAGGTTCTCTTTCCTGAGCTTGGCAGCATCCAAGATTGCAGTATTCATCTAGACACGGTATCCATGGCCAGCTGCCACTCAGCTTTTTCCTTCAACAACTCATTAATCTTAATGAAGTACTGTTAGTTGTTCGACTCCATAGTCGCCAGACGAATCTCCCAGGCCTCCTGGGATTGATGATGGAGAGTCCTTATTTTCTCACAATCGTTGATGGCCTTATCCCAGACCATTGTTAGCTTAGTGGACGAGATGTTTGATTTCTTTTCTCAGCTTCCTCGCCCAATCTTCAGTAATCATGCTGCAAGCAAAAATCTGTAATGACGAAGAAGCAAACAGAAGTTAGTGGATGAGTTAAAAAGGATGAAAATAATACATGTTAAAAACTAAAGCAGCAGGGAGTTACCTCGGCAGCAAGTTGAGACACATAGCCAACGTGTCCAGCCGATGCCCCCCCTCAGGCCCTTGATGTAGGACTCAGGATAGAATTTGAACAACTCATGTTTGAGCTTATGCCTTAATGACCTAGACGTTCTAGCGAATGCCTGGGAGGACTCATCATCTGAGTCAACAGCAAGAGCGGCGCGCTCTGCAGAGTGGCCCTTAGCCTAATCTTAAAAGTTGGAGGGGTCAATTCTCTTAACTGGAAGAACTACTGCAAGTTTGTTGGACGGACTCATCAAAATTCCACCAAATCGCAGCGTCCTAACTACATTTGAGTAGTTTGACTCACTAGGATACGGACACAGATCTGTAAGATGGTGGCATTTGAGCCACCAACTGAGCGACCGGCCCGCTGAAGGCCGATCCTTCCTTGTCAGCCGCGTCCGATGAATCTCCATAATCCTAGCCATTTAAGGCTGGTTCTCAGTTTGATTAGCCGCGTCCGACATATTTACAGGGAGGAGGGTGGAGATGTGTCCCTCCTCTTGATATGAATTTTGAAGTCCGAAAATTCACAATTTTTACCCTAGATTTTTGGTGACATCTTTTTTATGTGTTTTATGAATGAATGCTGAAAATAAGAAGTAAAAACAAAGGATAGTACTCTTGATTCTCGCAAAAATTATAGGGTCTCTTCCTAATCGTAATTAGAAGATGAATACAAGACGCAACAAGTATTGTTTTATTTAACAACCGAAATAAGCAACGCTCACAATTTTCAAATCAACTCTTCTACTTTTATTATGGACTAGGCGTGTACTTATATAGGTTGAGCAAACAACCTTGCCCTCCAAGCTATAATATGGCCGGATTTCCTAAGCAAGAGATAAGAAAACATTCCCCTTAAAACTAGCCTAGCATCTAGCACAACTTAAGGAAACAAGTGTTTTAGGAAAGCTTTGTGGCGGGCCGCGCTTGTCGTGAACGCCACCCGGCCAAAGATAAAATTTCTCCTACTCTCTTTTACACTAAACAAGTATAATGGAAGTAGGGTTCGTATCCACAGGGAAACGGGGACGAGTTCTATACTTAGCGTGCGTTAGTACCTAGAAGACTCTAACGGTCGAGAAACCTAATAATAATAACAAAGGGGGTTTTCAAATAGATTTACTAACAAACTACAACTAACTAGCATATAAACAAGATGAGAAATCAATATAGGAAGATCTTGAATCCGATTAACATGCACTTCAATTCATTATCGATCATTGAACCTCGACTCTATTCATTTCCATTATTATCTATTGTTGAGAATTAATCTCGCATTCTCCTTATTCTTAGTTGAATAGCACGATCAGCGTGACTATAAAACCCTAACTAAAGGATAACCTAGTCCGATAGCGTCTAAGTTCAATCCGATAGCAGCAATAAACACAGAGAACCAATAGACCTGCTAACGTCATACAAGCGATAAACGTTCAACAGTTGATACAATTTCCCCAAGAAATAACCAAGACGATCTGCATCTAAGTTACTCCCTAGTTTGCTACTAATTGATAAAAGAATAAAACAATCCGATTCTATTCTTAAATCTAGCATTAGATTAATTACACAATCAAACTAGTAACGTTCCTAGCATAATCATGCAAAAACCATTGAAAGCAAGCATAGAAATTAAACCATAATCAAAGGAAATAAATAGAGAAGAAAGATCTCACAATAATGCTTGAAGCTCCATATTAATCTCGTTCAAGAACGGTTCAAGCTACAATCGGCATAGCATAAGCCAATCCCAAAATTGAAATCTACTAAAACTAAACTAGAAAACAAAAACTAAAAAGAGAAGAGAAGAAGAGAAGAATGGAGTGTTGGATCTTCTCTCTCCTCAAATGTGTGTGTTTTTAGGTCCAAAAACAAAGTTTAGTATTTATACTAAGGCTCAAAAGTCAGCCGTCATTTAAACCGCCATAGGGGTCGCGAGGTGCGGTACAGGTCGCACCGTGCGATGAGCTACTGCCTTCGCAACGAGCTGAAGAGCTGGGCCAAAACCACGCAGGTCGCACCGTGCGAGGAATCTCGCGAGGTGCGAGCTTCAGGTCGCGAGGTGCGACCATTGTCGCGAGGTGCGAGCCGGCCGCTGGGCGAGCATCTTTGGGCGTCTTCTTGGGCAGGCTGGGCCGGAGCCGGGCGAGCATGCTGCCGGGCGCGCGCATGGCTTGCGGTAGCTTGCTTGCGATGGGCAAGCCGGGCCGGGTGCTTCTTGTCTATGGGCGAGCGCTGGCCGGGCAGGGCGATGATGCTTGCGATGCGGCTGGATGGGCGAGGCTGGCAGGGCGAGCCACGAGTCTTGCGATGCTTGGCTGGCTTGATGGCTCGACGATGCTTTGCTTGGTTGTGCGATGCTTGGTTAGCGGGTGTGCGTGTGATGCTAGGTGCTGCTGAGCTCTACTTGGTTGGTGATGACGAGCTTGCGGTGATGCGATGCTTAGGCACACGGTGGAGTTCCAAGAGCTCGGAACTTTACAACTTTAACAACAATTAACATACAAAATTCCGAACTTCCGCTAAGGATGATTTATATGCAAACCTTAACAATTACGAACAAATCCCTTAGCAATGTGCACCTAAAATACCACAAAAACATCGTATAACTTGAGCGTATCAAATACCCCCCACACTTGAACTTTACTCGACCTCGAGTAAACTCAAAATGAGGATCACCAAATAAATCATCACCCAAACTAACGACACCAACCTACACTCCCCATCAACTACATCATCATCATCACATCTTAACAACATCCGCTCAAAAACCTAAACGTAAGGGACGATGATTCCCCCACACTTAGATTCGAGCTCACCTGAAAAATAAAAAGACGCGACAACAATAATCACCAAACGACAACCAAAATGTGAGCTCAAATCCTCGAAGGATCTCAAAGGAATTGAACTCACTCCAACGCCACAATCAAAATGACAACTCGCCTAAAACGCAAAAAAGATAAACTACTACTACTATTACAACCAACCTATATAAGCAAGCTATGGAACAAAGACAAAAAGGGATAAATTCCATACTTACTCCCAAAAACAAACAATCAAAAGAAAGTGAAAGCCAAAACAAATCTCCGGCAAATGAGTCTTCAAAATACATAATTCTCTCTTAATCTCTCATTTTGCCTAGGAGCCCTTTCGGGTTTTCATCCTAGCTTCTCACATTTTTTTATCTCACCATCTTACCCGCTCAATATAAGCCACTTTTTTGCATAAGTTGCCCTTTCGGGTTTTCAACCTATCCGGGCCCCCATTTTTGCCTGAGTCGCCCACCCTTGTGGGTTTTCAACTCAGCGGGTTTCATTTCATCACTTTTTTTTTTTTATATTCTTTTTCAATTTTTTTTTTTTTTTTTTCATTTTCATTTTTTCAAATTGAAAGTAATATATACAACATAGATACACGAGAATGAGAATACCCTCCCCCCTACTTAAACTACACATTGTCCTCAATGTGTCGACAATTAAAAGAAAAAGTAAACCGAAAATGGGGGAAACCAACAATCGAGTAAATCGAAGATCGAATTCTCAAAACTCATGAAAAGCAATCCGTCAAACTCAAATTTCTTAACAACACCAACTCAAATCTCATAACTCAACTCACAACCTCTCCCTCGAATCACTCAAACAAATGACAAGTTCAAAAGTTTTGAATTTGTGAGATTTTCACCTAGCTTAAGAGATCGAAAAGATACATTAACAATCTCAACCCTCTAGTTGTACCAACTCCTAGCTATTGAACTCCTCCCAACGGGTTTTCTTTTGTGGATTTTGGTTCCAAGTGGATTAAGATTGGTTGTGGATCTTTTTAGTGGTTGGGTGGTGGGTGAAAGAAAATTTGTTGTGGTGGTGGAAATTTGATGAAAAATAAAGGAAAAGAAAGAAAATAAAGGGGTCTCGGGGTCTCGGGTTGCCTCCCGAGAAGCGCTGTTGTTTAAAGTCGTTAGCTCGACTTAATACCTTAAGCTCAAAAATTGGGCTTGTGCTCCATGTGTGACAATGGAGGCTCCATGTCAACCTCCAATTCGAGTACCTGCAAGACAAACGGAGAAGAACTCTTGCAATGCATCGTTAGTGGTACAGTGTCAAAACAAGGTGGTAAATCAGGAGGCTTTTTCCGCTCTTTCCACTCCGGCACCATAACCTGCATGTTAGTAGGAGAGGCACAATCCTCAACCAAGACATCATCAACATTTATCGACTCATCAACATGCTCAATATCAAGAACATCATGCAAAACAGAGTCAACAATGTTAATAGAGTAAAGAGGGTTATCATCCTTAATCAAAGGCTTAGAATCATCGATTTTAAACGCCTCTACCTTTCCCTCGAATTCCATGGTCAAAGAACCAGCGCAAACATCAATTTTAGTGCAAGATGTTTTCAAGAAAGGTCGCCCCAAAAGGATGGGGGCGGCATGCTTATCAGGCTCCATCTCCAAAACATAAAAATCAGCAGGAAATTTCAATTTCCCAACCGTAACTAACACATCCTCTAATTTACCCCTAGGATAAACATTGGATCTATCAGCTAATTGAATCACCACACCAGTTTCATGCAAATTGCCAAGTTTCAAAGACTTATATAATGAATATGGAATCACATTAATTGACGCACCTAAGTCTAACATGGCTTTAGGAAACATGGTGTCACCTATGGTACATGGGATGGTAAACATGCCTGGGTCCTTGCACTTTTGAGGCAATTTCTTTTGAAAGATAGCAGAGACATGCTCGCTAGCCTTCACTTTTTGCACTCCCTTTTGTTTTTGCTTTCTTTTCGAAGTACATAATTCTTTAAGGAACTTAGCATACCTAGGTACTTGATTTAAAGCATCAAAAAGGGGAATGTTTACCTCACATTTACGAAAGGTTTCGTACATGTCATTGGTGTGCTCTGTTTTGCGGGTTTCTCTCAATGCCTCGGGAAAGGGTGGCTCTGGTTCATAAGGTGGAGGAGGTGATTTTTGGACTTTCGCCTCTTGTTGAGGTGGCAATGATGTATAATCTGTTGTCGGTTCATGCTCGATCACCTCTTCCACTATCTCTTTGTCTCGGACCACCAACCTCTCTTTGCTTGCAATTTCCGCTCCACTCCTCAATGTGATAGCACTCACGTTCATCTTTGGGTTGAGTTCTATTTGGGATGGAAACCTCACCGAATCCCTAGCCTCTAACTTGGTTACAGCTCCCGCAATTTGGCTTACTTGGCTCTCCAAGTTCTTGATGCTCGAACGGGTCTCCTCCTGAAACTGAACCATATTTCCCTGCATGTTAGTGACATTTTTAGTTAAAGCATTAATCATATCCTCTGTAGACATGCCGGTACTCGGTCCCTGTGGTTGGCCGTGCGGCCGAAAATATGGAGCTCCTTGCTCCGGTGCTCTCGAATAAGGAGGTGGTGGGCGGTTATACTTTCGCCGTGGCGGCCGCTGGTTCCCTCGATGAGTTCCCGTACCTCAAATTAGGATGATCTCGCCATCCCGAATTGTAGGTACCAGAATATGGATCATATCTTTCTCGGGAAACCTTGGCCCGAAAATCGGCCGCCTTAACCTCTTCACTCCGGTTCTTGTAGATGAGGGCAAAAATCGGTTGGATGATGTGAAGAGCAAATGCCACAAGCCTTCACTTGGTGAGTTTTCTCTTTCAATATGAAGTCTCGCATCACGGATGTGAGAGCTTGCACCCGATCTTCCAACTTAGAAGAACTAGAACCCTCGGAGACCACACGTCGAGTTCCGGACCTTCTACTAAACCGCCTCGAGCTTTCAAAGAAGCTCATTTAACAGTTCCTTAGCAACGAGTGCGCTTTATTCACAATGGATCCACCACTTGCTGCATTGACCATCCTAGCATCCTCATCACATAAGCCATTATAGAAGTATAGCACCAAATCTTCCTCTGAATAACCGTGGTATGGACAGCTAGCACATAATTTCTTAAACTTCTCCCAATACTCATAAAATGACTCATCACCCCGTTGCTCAATGTTACTTATCTCCTTCTTCAATGTGGATGATTTAGAAGTGGGAAAGTATTTCTCGAGAAAGCTCTTTTTCAATTGAGCCCAAGTGGTGATGCTTTGTCGGACGGAAGGTAGTACATCCAGTCCTTTGTTAGCGTCTTTTAGCGAAAAGGGGAAAGCTTTAAGCTTCGATTCTATCTTCCGAAACTCCACTTGGTTTCATGCTTGCTGCATACCACATGAAACTCGACAAATGTTTATTTGGATCTTCACCATTTAGCCCATGGAATGAGGGAAGCAAATGTATCAACCCCGACTTTAGCTCAAATGTGTCCCCCACTTCCGGTTCCGGAAATGTGATACACAAAGGTTGTTGGTCAAGGTTAGGAGCAGTGAGCTCCTTTAAAGTGCGGTGCTCAACTCTAGGAGGCATCTCTTCTTCAAATTCAAGCGAAAAAGGGAGCTCTCTAAAGTCCTCACGCAATTCTCTTCTCAACCTGGAAAGGGTTAGTTCTAGATCTCGATCGTACTACAAAGGTTCTTGGTTAGTAGCACGAGTATTAACCATAAACAAAAACCATCAGCAATACAATCCAAAAGCATACATTAAATATAAACAAGTAACACCGTGTCCCCAACAACGGCGCCAAAATTTGGCGGGCCGCGCTTGTCCTGAACGCCACCCGGCCAAAGATAAAATTTCTCCTACTCTCTTTTACACTAAACAAGTATAATGGAAGTAGGGTTCGTATCCACAGGGAAACGGGGACGAGTTCTATACTTAGCGTGCGTTAGTACCTAGAAGACTCTAACGGTCGAGAAACCTAATAATAATAACAAAGGGGGTTTTCAAATAGATTTACTAACAAACTACAACTAACTAGCATATAAACAAGATGAGAAATCAATATAGGAAAATCTTGAATCCGATTAACATGCACTTCAATTCATTATCGATCATTGAACCTCGACTCTATTCATTTCCATTATTATCTATTGTTGAGAATTAATCTCGCATTCTCCTTATTCTTAGTTGAATAGCACGATCGGCGTGACTATAAAACCCTAACTAAAGGATAACCTAGTCCGATAGCGTCTAAGTTCAATCCGATAGCAAAGCAATAAACACAGAGAACCAATAGACTCGCTAACGTCATACAAGCGATAAACGTTCAACAGTTGATACAATTTCCCCAAGAAATAACCAAGACGATCTCGCATCTAAGTTACTCCCTAGTTTGCTACTAATTGATAAAAGAATAAAACAATCCGATTCTATTCTTAAATCTAGCATTAGATTAATTACACAATCAAACTAGTAACGTTCCTAGCATAATCATGCAAAAACCATTGAAAGCAAGCATAGAAATTAAACCATAATCAAAGGAAATAAATAGAGAAGAAAGATCTCACAATAATGCTTGAAGCTCCATATTAATCTCGTTCAAGAACGGTTCAAGCTACAATCGGCATAGCATAAGCCAATCCCAAAATTGAAATCTACTAAAACTAAACTAGAAAACAAAAACTAAAAAGAGAAGAGAAGAAGAGAAGAATGGAGTGTTGGATCTTCTCTCTCCTCAAATGTGTGTGTTTTTAGGTCCAAAAACAAAGTTTAGTATTTATACTAAGGCTCAAAAGTCAGCCGTCATTTAAACCGCCATAGGGGTCGCGAGGTGCGGTACAGGTCGCACCGTGCGATGAGCTACTGCCTTCGCAACGAGCTGAAGAGCTGGGCCAAAACCACGCAGGTCGCACCGTGCGAGGAATCTCGCGAGGTGCGAGCTTCGAGTCGCGAGGTGCGACCATTGTCGCGAGGTGCGAGCTCCAGCGGCCGGGCGAGCATCTTGGGGCGTCTTCTTGGGCCAGGCGGGCTGGGCGGGCGGGCGAGCACTGCTGGGCGCGCGCATGGCTTGCGGTAGCTTGCTGCGATGGGCAAGCTGGGCTGGGTGCTGCTGTGCGCTGGGCGAGCGCTGGCTGGGCAGCTTGGGCGATGATGCTTGCGATGCGGCTGGATGGGCGAGGCTGCTGGGCAGGCTTCGCGAGTCTTGCGATGCTTGTGCTGGCTTGATGGCTCGACGATGCTGCTGGTTGTGCGATGCTTGGTTAGCGGGTGTGCGTGTGATGCTAGGTGCTGCTGAGCTCTACTTGGTTGGTGATGACGAGCTTGCGGTGATGCGATGCTTAGGCACACGGTGGAGTTCCAAGAGCTCGGAACTTTACAACTTTAACAACAATTAACATACAAAATTCCGAACTTCCGCTAAGGATGATTTATATGCAAACCTTAACAATTACGAACAAATCCCTTAGCAATGTGCACCTAAAATACCACAAAAACATCGTATAACTTGAGCGTATCACTTTGTAAAACTTTCCATAAAACATACAAAATCACACGCCTAAATGTATACCTTATTACAACTCAGTTTTTCGGCCAACTTACTACAACCAAACTGAAAATAAAAACCACTTAATGACATTAACTAATTTAACTAACAAACATAATAAAAGACATATTTTCGTTACATGTAAAACCTTCACTTTAAGAGCGAAGTAAAACCATGCAACAATTCTACGAAAGTAAATAAAGATAGTTGGACTTGCATCATTCTCTCCCTCTTGAAAAAAAACTTGACCTCAAGTTTCTTCAAAACATGGAACTAGATCACAAGCGTTGAAAGACACGCACACTCCCTTGCCAAGAAGCACTTGGTAAGTATCCCAATTGTCATGATGAACAACTTTGAATGGACCTTCCTCCACCGAAGCTTGGTCACTCTTGGAATTATGGTAAAGCTTTTGAGCAACAAGTGAAAGCCATATATAATCACCAACATTAATAGGAGAAAGTTTACCGAATTTGAAGTAGTTGATCTTGTTTCCAAGCTCTCCTTCCTTTCTTGGTCATATCCTTAGAATCAAAATATTAGACATAGCATGCATTTTGTGAAGAATCTACCTCTTTACTCTTGGTTTCAATTGCATTTGTATGCTTTGGAGGTAGGGGCTGCAAACCAATTCGTTTTTCTCGAAAAGCCACGGTGTACATGTTTTGCTTGCAATGATGAGCAACATCTCGATCCCATTGCCATGGACGTCCTAACAACAAGGAACAAGCATCCATAGGGAGTACGTCACACCATAGTTCATCCTTGAATTCACTTATCTCAAAAGGAACCAAGACTTGCTTCTTAACAGTATGTATTCCATCACTATTCACCCAACTTAGCTTGTATGGTCTTGGATGATTTCGTTGTTCCAACTCCAAGGTTTCCACCATCTTCTTTGAAGCCACACTCATACATCTAGAGTGAAAAAGGTTCTCTCTTTGTTCTATATGTTTCACTTCCATAATTGGCGCCACATGTGGCATGCGTCTAAGTACCAAGATGTTGTGGTCAGGGACTGGTTGCACCAAAGGACCACTAAAATTTGTAGCTTCTTTATCAAGTTCATCATCATCAGTCTCCTCTTCTTCAGCTGGAAGTGAAGCTAAAAGAGCATGTTGTTCGGCTAAGGAAACCAACACCTTGCTAAGGCATTGTGATTGAATATGACCACTTCCTTTGCACTTAAAACATATCTTTTCTTTCATAGCAAGCTGTCCATTGGAAAAAGGTGTAAGTTTTTTTGCAAAATCAGATGTAAAAGAAGAAGTTGTACCCTTTGCTTGGCCATCCGAAACACCAACAGATTTGGTCTCCCCTTGCTTTGGACGAAAACCCTTGCCTTTTGTCTCTTATTGCTGCCTCTCAACCTTAATAACTAATGTGCAAAGCTCATCAAAGGTGTAATATTGTTGCAAATCTACTTGATTAGCAATAGGTTTGTTCAAACCAACCATAAATTTGGCCGATTTTTGTTCATCAACATCATTGCATTCACATGTTAAAGTTAGTCATTCAAATTCCTTAGCATATTGTTCTACACTTAGGTGATTTTGTTGCAAAGTATTAAGCTTATAGAACAAATCTTGTTTATAGGAATGTGGAACAAACCTCTTTCTCATCTTGGCCTTCAACTCCGCCCAAGTTTCACGGGTTACTTTGTTCTCTCTTTCACGTTGAGCTTGAAGACTCTCCAACCAAAGAGAAGCATATTTGGTCAGTTTCAAAGTAGCATAAGAAAATCTCTTACTTTCTCCCAAGCCCTTGTGATCAAAGAGTCGGTTCATATGTCGCTCCCAATCAAGAAAAGCATCTGCATCTTGTGTACCATCAAACTCGGGTAAGTCTCCAAGTTTAAGATCATCCTCTCTTCTAGCACCATTGAAGTTGTTTCCAAAGGAGTTTGGGGAACCTCCAGTGATCTTAGCTTCCATGGAGTTAACCTTGCCATGGAGTTGAGCAATCTCCTCGTAAAATTTTGCAAAACCATCCAACACTTTTGTCTCTAAGTCTCCCACTGTTGTTGCACAATACGTTGGATTGTCTTGATGACTGTGGATTCTTTATAACTCGGATTTACACGAAATATGGATAGAACAAACTTCAAGATGTCTACTGTCCCTAAACAAAATTTCAGCCAAATTCAAGCCTTCACGCTCCCTCACGCACCTACACAACCACACTGCTCTGATACCAACTGATATGAATTTTGAAGTCCGAAAATTCACAATTTTTACCCTTGATTTTAAGTGACTTCTTTTTATGTGTTTTATGAATGAATGTTGAAAATAAGAAGTAAAAACAAAGGATAGTACTCTTTATTCTCGGAGGAATTAGAGGGTCTCTTCCTAATCGCAATTAGAAGATGAATTCAAGTTGCCACAAGTATTGTTTTGGTAAACAACCGAAATAAGCAACGCTCACAATTCTCAAATCAACTCTTCTACTTTTATTATGGACTAGGCATGTACTTATATAGGATGAGCAAACAACCTTTCCCTCCAAGCTATAATATGGCCGGATTTCCTAAGCAAGAGATAAGAAAACATTCCCCTTGAAACTAGCCTAGCATCTAGCACAACTTAAGGAAATAAGTGTTTTAGGAAAGCTTTGCAAAACTTTCCATAAAACTTACAAAATCACACACCTAAACCTATACCTTATTACAACTCAGATTTTTGGCCAACTTACTACAACCAAACTGAAAATAAAAACCACTTAATGACATTAACTAATTTAATTAAAAAAAATAATAAAAGACATATTTTTCGTTACATGTAAAACCTTCACTTTAAGAGCAAAGTAAAACCATGCAACAATTCTACGAAAGAAAATAAAGATAGTTGGACTTGCATGACCTCTCCCAAAAGGGGAGTAGTGGTGGATGAGTCATCCACCTTTAGAGACTCGACCACATAAGGTAGACAAGACTCGTCCCCGTCCTCCTCGGCGACGGGGGTAGCGTTGTCAATAGACAAGCTCGTCGGTTCGATCTTTGTCTTGGGCCGTGAAGCCTTTGGATGTTTTGGGCGGGGGAGGATCCCCGACCGTAGATGGTCTGTTCTTAGACGTAACTGTTCCCAGTCAACGTCTTAGATGTTGGGGCATTCTTCTTCAAAAAGAAAATTGCAAGTAAAAAAAAGCTCATCTAAAGAAAGTGATGAAATAATTGATGATTCGGACGCACTCTACTTGCTAAAGGAAGCCAACCGCCATTACCTTCAAGACAAAGATATTTTGTCTAAATGCAATGTTGGACGAAGGGTGCATCGTTCCAAATCTTTGGATGATGATTACCCGATAAAGGAGGCCATCGTCCATGAAGAAGTTAAATGGAACCTCATATTTTGGACGCCTGAACATCCGTTGAAGGAAGGCGGCCAAGTACGATCGCCTTCCTTCTACGATGGACCTTCGTCCAAAAAACATTACAGACGAAGTTCCAGAAAAACGTCCAAATTCAGACGTTCTCCTTATATGAAGGATCTTCAACTAAGAAAGCATAGACGACTGATATACCTAGAAGGACGGCCAAGACTAGCCGCCTTCCTTATGGGACAGACCCTCGTCCAAACTCTTAAGGACGATTGTAAAAAAAAATATGTATTTGAACTCACCAAAGTATCAGCCCTCTTTTCGGGCCGAGATCTAGAATATTCTTTCCAGATCTTTACACTAAACTTGGACATACTTATGTGGCCCGTCCAAGATTTTTTTAGAAGTGCCCTGGCTGGTTTTGCAAGAAAAAAGCAGGTTGGTTAATGCACAAATACATTGGACGATGCATTTTACTTAGAGTTTTAAATGATTTACCTTTATGTTCGGCCGACCGCAAACCAGCAGCGACCAAGAAGTTGTCGTAAAAAACATTTCCTTTAGGGAGTCCAATTAAATGGCCTTTAATGGTTGGGTGGTTTGGTTTAGAATACTCAGCTATCTTGAATTATTCCACCACCTCGTCATCAAATGTATCTTCCAGATCCAAGATAGATGCTCCTCGTCCGGTGTTTGTTGTTGTCCGGCTATGGTAGCGATAATGCCCGACAATATCTTCACTAGGATCCCCGATGAAGATGAAATCGGCCTTCCAGTCGTGCATGTTTGAGGTTTATCCCAAGTAGTGATAGAAGCGGAACGATTACAGACGTTGAACCAAGCCCCCTCCACTGTTTTGGGAACCTTAGATACATAGTGTATCTTGGTGAAGGCTAGTAGAGAAGGAGTAAGGCCGTGCAACTCGCAGACGGATATGAAAGTAAGAATATTTTGCCAGGCATTTGGCACCAACTGGTTATGGCCAATGTTGTAATGCCTTAACACTTGGTCAATAAATTCATGAAGGGAAAATCTGAACCCGACATCCAAAGCCATCTTATAAACGGCAAAGTGACCTTGGGGATCGCTCAAGATTGTGGCCTCCTCGCCCGGAATTACAAATGAGTAGCCCGGCATAGGCATAGCCAGGAATAGATAGTCGGGGTCGGGGCCAATTTTTTCTAACCACTTACGGTTGAACAAGATAAAGCCGGGGTCCTAAAAAGGACCTAGGCGTTTCCTAATTTCGGATGAGGTGGTAAAAGGCTCGTCCGATTCCTCAAGGGAGCTAGACTTGCCCTCGTTATTATCACTATTATCCTCGCCCTTATCTATGTCTCTTCCGGACGGGCTAGCCTCTAGGTTTATTAGTTCGAAAATTTCTTCCCCGACCTTTCCAGGAGGAAGAACGCTTTGCCGCTGGCCGAGCACTTTGTGTTTCTCTTTTCCCTACTTCTCTGGGAACCCGTTTAGTAGACTTCTCCATTTCAGAACTAGAGGTCGGGAGTATGATTCCTCGTCTTAGATGGGCGGTTTGCTTGACGCGCGCCAGATTATCCTGCACAGGTAAAGACTAGGTCGTTTGACTTTGTCGGTCAAATCCATAAAAATGATATATATGGCCGGCCAGAATAGGCCCAACCCTAGAATGTGATGAAGAAGAAAAACTATCATTTTAGCGTCAAGGCAAACTCTTGAACGGTCGGGATCATTTGATGAAGAGGAGGAATTTATTTGATTACTTTTTTAAAGAAAAAATAACGAATAAGAAGAACGAGGAAGAAAAAGGGAGATACCTGACGAGCGTTTGGACGTTCAGTGAAAGTAAACAAAGTCTGGATGAGCACACTCACTCTCTAGAAAGTCAGAAAAATTAGAGAGCCTCCCTCTCTAGAAAAAATTACTCAAGGTGTGAAATGATTTCAGAAAGGACAAAAGAACATATTTATAGGGGGTGAAAAACCTCCTCAACCGATTAAAAACGACCGAACATGTGGCTCTCCCGAAAATTGGCGCGTCCGTGCTTTTCAAAATGAGGTAACTTCCTTTGGTAAAAGGGCTTTAATCGTCTTTGGCAACGGTAAAATCCCCTTGTTGTAACCTAAAAATAAAAGGCTAACAAAGAGACACGTGGGTCAATCAGAAGCGTCCACGTGTCCCAGAAAAGGGAGGAAGGCTTGGCATTTTTAAGGGTTTCTATCCCTTAAAAGACAAAGGCCCACTTTTGGCCTGAAGGAATGATCAGAGCCCAACTCCCAAAAAACGGCTGTATTTGATTGGCTAATATTCGGCCACTAATCATTGCTTGCCATGTGTCACAATCTGATTGCATGCCTAGACAATCAGGTGCCTCTATTTTAGGGTGACATCAAATGGCAGCTCCCAAATTCCAAACACTATAAATAGTCTCCTCAAAATCAGGCAAAAAGTAGCTAATTGAACAGTGTGCCATTACTCAGCTAAAATATTCTCTCTCACTTTCTCTCTCTATCTCTACCCTTTTTCATACCTGATAACTGAATAAAGTTTCGGAGGGGGAACCACAACCTAAACCTCCCGGGTTGGTTCCAGGTTCGGAGAACGAAGCTCAAGTTCAGAGTGTGGGATTCAGGAATCGTTGCACAAGTCTCTATAGAAGAACATTCTAAAGGATTGAAGTTGATTGTCCAACAAGTAGACTAAATAGTATGTGTTATCATTAGGTGCTCAATGGGGAGACACGATTATGTGCCAGAAATCTCAAATTATGAATTCAAAGTTAGAAAAAAAAATAAGGATAAAAATATATTTTGTCCATCTCTTTCACTTACTATGAGCATCTAAGACATTCAAACAAAAATGGTTGAGAAATATGGAGGAGAGAAGGAACAATTCATTTTTCAAAAATTGTAACCTACAAAAATTAAGTTATTGAAGAAAAACGATTTTCAAAGAATTCCCTGACAATGGCTAGAGACTTACGAAGATTCATGGTATCTTTCACAATAGTCATCGAAGCTATTGAAGATCCTTTAAATTTTATATAATCAACTTTTTCTCATAGACAACCTTTTAATTTTTTTGTCAAGACAAAGCTTAAAGCTAAAATTATTTGTGAAACCTGATGATATCATTCTTCTATTGACTCTCCTTCTCCAGTGTTAGTTATTAACCTATTCCTAGTTCTTTTTTCACACTTTCCCCTCCATTTCCGCAGCAACCCTAACCTTCTCCCCTATTTTGTCTTTCTTCACCCTTTTATCTATCAACCACCCTAATCCTATTCTTCTACAAAAAGTTGGAACTTAAACGCCGTGTCACCTTCAAAATGTTAGAGCATTAACATCAAAGAACTACGATAATGAATCTACTTTTTCTTGATATTTTTTTTGATATTTTGATATTTGAATTTTGTTTACAATGACCAGAGGGAAATTTAGGGATAAATCTTCTACAAAGAAGAAAAGGGGCTTGAATTACGAGATTGTTAGAAAGTTTGAATACTTTTCAGGCAATTTTCTCATTTATGAGACAATTGTTGTTTTATGTGAAGCAATTATATATCGGTTAAGCAAATTGGAGGATTAAATTTCTTGATTAAGTTGAAATTCTCTTTAAGGGTGATGGGGAAATTATTCCGGCATTCTTGGAGGCCCATGAAAGGAATGGTAGGTACAACTTGTATGTGGTTCATAAAGCGCAAAGGGTACAAGTTCATAAGCTTGCTTATGGAGCAGATAATACTGAGGTATTATACTAATAGTGAGAATACAACTATAGGGAGTACTTTGGGTAAGGAATCTAATAACAATTCACGAGGGGACCACATGGTACCCCAATTAATATTTTGACTAATGAGAAAACCCTAAATCTAATAACAGCTCCAAAAACACATTGCTTACCCCTCCTCTAAATACTTTAACTTAATTCTTCACAATAAAGAACCCTCACAACTGAAAATATCAAACTTCCACCCAGCTAACCCCCTCATACTAACTACATAATCTATCCACCTTCTCAGCCCATAAAAAAATAGTCAGGTGCAACATTCTAGCATCATCCACCCAACCCAATCAGCTGAATGAAAATTCGTAACTAGCTGGTGGTGGAACCTAAAGCGTTGCTAGATGTCAAACATTGAATGCATACACCACAAGACTTTAAAGTAATGATTAAATGGACTAGATTGGAGTTAAGTGATGCTACTTGGAAGGACGTTACTGTTTTTTAACATCACTTTTCCAATTTCGACCTTGAGGACAAGGTCCTGGTCCTGGCGGGGGGTTATGTCATGCTCTCACACCCACCCAAGTCACCTATCGGATTCACTTATGCAAGAAGTAAAAGCAAAGGGCAACCCGACCCGAGTGCTCGAGCGGGCCTGACCCGAGAGGGTCGCGTGATCAAGAGCGAAATTGGCTGGCTAAAAACCTTACCCTGGTGGGTCAAGGCAAACCGAACCCTCGGGTCAGCTGACCCGGGCGGGTCGTTCCAGTGGGTGGAAAGTTGATGTTCTTTGGACTTACTCGGGCGGGTCAGGTGACTCGGATCCTCGGACTTCCTCTTCTCCTCTTTTGGGCTTCCTTGAAGCTTCATTCCTTGTTTCTTAGCCTTGGGTTTGTGAAAGTACCATCCAATCGCGCTCCTATGTCCTGAAATAAAACCAAACACCCAAAGAAAGAGCACAAAGGAGGAATATTGCACAATTCGAAGGCATAAGAAGACATTTAGCCTAAACTAGCCCAAAAGCTATCATAAAAATTATTAAAAACTAGTCAAAAGCCAAGTATAAAAACCATTCATCCAAGGCATGTACCAATCATCACACAAACATAACATGACTCGCAACAAACTGACCAGCAAACTGCCGAAATTGAGCATGCGCTCCTGGCCAAAGTGTGCGTTCCGCATAGCCAGAACCAGCCCACAATTTAGATTCTCTTACTTTTGTTTCGATCTGTCATGATACGTATAAAACCCAACGTCTCAAAAACTTCCATGACAGTACTAGCAACACATAATATCCACTATATTCATGATTTCACATGATATACATCATTTTACTCTAAAAAAGACACAATACACAACAACAACAATATGAATAAGAAGAATAAATAAATCTTGTCTCATACCTCAGGAATATAACAATATTATATATGAACATATAAATCAAAATTTCCATACATTATGAAATTATACAACATGCGAGACATAATTCTCATAATTTCACCATAAGTATAATCCATAACAAACAACACACTATACCCAAAATCCTACAAGAGCTAACCCACTTAACAATTATAACCCATGTAATTCTAACGCGAATTATAACCGTTCTAGGAAGACGTTAGTTACGTGGATCGAGGGGAAAAGTGCAATGTGGTCCTCAACTTTTCTTCTCAAAGCATCAAGAATAATGATTAATCGAAGATTAGTGATGACAAACTAATAAGGAATAAGTATTGCAAAATTTTGGATGATGAACAAAGATAAATTTTCTCACAATTAGACAAACTAGACAAAGGATGCATTTAGGAGGTTCAAACTCTTTAATTTCCTTGCCCACACATGCTGATTTTCGGCTAGCACTTAGTACCAAGTGGATGATTTATTTCATCGCTTGCGACAATCCAAAAAGGCTATAATATTGATATATAATAAAACCGCATCCTAAACATGTTAATAAATAATGTAACTATTATAATAAATAAACATCACCTCCCTATAAACACATAAATATAAATATATATATATATATATATATATATATATATATATATATATATATATATATATATATATATATATAACTTTTCATAATATATTATACTAACACAAATTTCACACGGCCCAAAATACTTTTATAATAAAAAAATAATTAGTTTTAACGAAAAATATTAATTTAAAATAACTAAACGAGAAAAATTAGGAGTAAGAACATGGGGTGTGACAACTATAATCTCGGCTTGATTTACACTTAGGTTTGCTAGCCACGTCTACTACCGGTGAGACAAAATTTAAGAAGGCTGTAGAAGACCTACCGGAGCTAAAATCGTTATCGGTAATGCTAGGGGGGTCTTAGAGTCATTTTGAGAATCAAAGGCTGAAGACATGATAATTTACACAGTACTTCCTCTAAAAGATGAGTGAAGTGTGTTTACCTGGATATTCGAAGAAAGAAGCACAGAGAGAGAGAGACTAGATTGTATGTTGTCAGAAATCGCATGAGGAATGCACAAGCTAAGAACCGGTTGGAAAACTTGTGAATCTGTACAATTATGAAACGGAAAGTGCTGATTAAGATTTTGCAAGTGGTTGCAACAAATTTGAGCAAGAATTGGAAGAGAAATCAACGAAAGGGGTTTCAAACATTTGAGAAAAAATGCTACTGAAGAACTTACTTGAGGTTTTGAAGGGCGAAATGGAAAATGGGAGAAAAAAGCCCATATATAGCGGCATCTAAACGACTCTTCAACTGCCTCTCTCCGATGGTGACACTTATCACCCCACGAACGTACATCAATCGGACTATTATTTTGAAATAATGACACGTGGCACGATAATCAAGGCAATGTTTTGTCTTCAATAAGCTAAGGCTACATCCATGTGCCTTCCCAGCTTTTAAATCTTACAAGCCAAGCAAATATTGCAACGCTCACGACTGCTCTATCTTTAATAAAGAAGACTATGACTATCAAAGTCATACCGGCTTGGGGGCTAGTTGTATGGGGGTTGTCCAAGTTCCATATCGATCTATTAGACTGCCTAAGACTGTTATGGTCAACCTGCCAAGGTGTTATGCGTTGATCCTGAGAGATAATATTTATGCTACCGATAGTGTAGGTTATACTGGTCCAATTTACACGCCTTACCGGTACTGTTCGTACAGGCCATGCTATATCGGCATGGGCCTAATCCATTTGCATCATACGTGGACTATGGGCCTAAAAATAAGTACAAAATGGCATAAGATTACTAGGGCCAATATGAGAAGTGTCCTATCATCATTTGGACACTCTCGACACTATAAATACCCTATGTTCTAAGTCATTAAGGTATGTTCACAATCATAATTATACAGTACTTGAGAGCTACTGGCTTTTCATTTACTGACTTAGGCATCAGAGGGCGTTCCTCGGATCAACCCCAAGGTTAGTTTACGTTTTTACTGTTGCAGGGTCCAAACCGGCTTACTGACGCGGAGATACCGGTTCACCTCATAGAAGTTATTCCATTCGGAACAATAATGCTCTTAGTTTGTCCCTAAAAGACACCTAGAACTATGTGCTCCTAAGCACAATTTTCTTTTGCACATTGTCACATATTTTACTCAAATTGGCGAATTATTAAATATACATGTAAAAAGTTAGAGAAGGAGCACCTAATTAGTGCTTCCGAGAGAACTATGAAGACTTTGCTAAAATATTGCACATCTTCTTACTTATATAATATAGTCCCTAGAATCTCTCTCAATCTTTTTACCTACCCCACGCACCAAAAGATAAAACTAAATACCCACTTAACACAACTCTTACTAATGTAGCAATATGAAAATGAGGCAAACTTTAGAGAGACGGAAAAAGTGTGTGCTAAATCCTATTTATAAAAGCAGGATACGATATGGTAACCATCTAACTCGAGCCACTTATCCTGCTTAATCTTTGCAAGCATCATTTTCCTCGACCCTACATTTCTCGATTTTCATGGCATTAATGATGGTGTTTCGAATTGAAATTGAGGAAATAGAAAGACTCCACAACAATGGATTATGTCCTTTATGCCGACTAAATTCCTCTACCTTGAAAGCTAATGAACTCATGTAACACTCATATTTGTTAATAACATAATGTGCAAAGCAAAGTCAAAAAGTAGATCGTGCGTTAGCGTGGCTCAATTTTAAAGCCCTCTTGTTCCGGGCATGTACGTGGAGTACCAGCCAGGTAGGACAATTTGGGTGGAATTTCGTTATGAAGGGTGTTTATATTTTGTAAGAGATGTGGGAGGATTGGCCACAAGGGTTCTACTTGTATACGTGACTGGACCAAAGTAAAAAAGAAAGTGGAGTATACCCTTATGGAGGCTTGCAAACCAAATTCCGCATTAATGGTGGGAAAGGGAAATGTGCCATTATACACGAATAAGATCATTGGATTAACTAATGTTGACCAATACTTTAAGACGGGTGATCGACTGGATGTCAAGCAGAGTTCACCGCCAGATTGGTCCTCGTCGAGTACAAGTTCAGCGAGTGATGATGACAATATTTATGATGGTGATAGTGGGGATGTCTTCTTGAGGGACTTGCATAGTGAAAGTTATGGGGGCTACCAGATTAGTGGGCGATCATTAAAGAGAGTGTGTATGGGAGATGGCTCATATTCAACATATGAAGTTGGGGACTGCAGTAGAAGAATGGATTGTGGCTCGTATGGGATGAATTACGTGTGTTATAGTAAACATGACCAAGTTAAGAAAGGCAGTAAATCAGTAAGGGCAAATTTATCTTTTCCATTGTTGGGGTTGAGGAAGAAAACAAAGAAAAGTCAACGAGCTTTAAATGTATTATTAAATGTGCAGCGAAATTTAGTTACCCATCCTCCAAAAATTCGAAGTGCAGACATGCGAATTCATAAGGGGCCACGTGCGGTGAGGCGCAGGTATACCAAACAACTTTTTGAGGATAATAAATTTGTGGCCTTAGAAGGTATTAATTTGGATGAGCAAAAAATAAAAATTAAAAACTCACAGAAGAACATGGGGGATTTTGGGCCATTGGGTGAACTATTCACGTTTCCTTCTAGTTGCGACAAGCCAAACCAAGTCAAACCTGATCAGGTAAACTCACCCCCATGTGGTTCTTGCTCGACAGTCAATAAGGAAGAATCACCAACTGACTTTTCCTAAGATCTTGAGAGTCCTTTGTCCCCATCCTTTTTCCATGATGTAGAAGACTTTTCCCATCAGAACTTAATGCATAATTACTACCCAGGCCCGACTATATAGAGCCCACTCAAACACTAATGCTTTTCACTGGCTTGTTCAAGACCCACTAGGTTCGAGTATGATTGAGGGTGCAGCCGGTCCATTCAAAAGTACTAGCGAGGGAGACCAAGACTCTCTATGGACCTCGTCCCCTTTCCGTGGACTGGGCAGAATTTTAGAATACAAACGAAGTGGGCCGCTTGTCTCCATCAACACAGTCGGGTTACCCAGGTTCGCACTCTTCCCTACAAACTGGCTCTTATAGTACTACTTATTACTCCCAAGCATCTAATGCTCCACTTCAAGCCAATTTGCACGTGTACTCGTATTGGGGTTTTGGGGATGGGAATATGGCCACGGGTTATGCTGGGATTGATAAAGGGGGAGTGATGCCAGCCACTCCCACCGCGGCGCTGAATGGGGACAGTGCAACTGAGTTGCGATTGGACATAAAAATAGACATAGATGGAGTAAGCAGGGTCCGAGAGAGGATTATCATGTTTAACGCGGGGGAGACAAAAGTTGTGCAAGCCGATGCTAAAGTGAAGACTACTTGTAAACGGAGGGTCCGTAGGTCTAGGCTAGACGAAGACTTCTGTAAGAATTATTTACCAAAAAATTCGGTCAGCCACCCACCAAAACCAAATAGGGTAATGGTTCAAGCTCTCATGTGCAAGAGAAAACGAAAACTGGAAGAACTAGGTCCAGAGTTTGCAGAGTTCACAAGGAGAATGAAAAAGGATTTTGATGAGTGGATAGGGATTAAGCAAGAGGAGTATGAGGATAGTAGGAAGCGAGCAACAATTGATGAACATGGACTGTCTGAGGCCTTTGAGACTGGACCTAAACAGTCTTGAACAACCAAATGAGAATATTGGAATGGAATTATGAGGGCCTCAACACTACGGACTCCCCTACAATTCTATTTTTAAGCTGGATAGTCTAAAAATTTTCACCGTACCACAAGTGTTGTTTTTGATGGAAACCAAGGTCAACTTCTATTGTATAGAGACATTGGTCGGTTTAGGCTTCATTAATAATGTTGTAGTTAATGCGGAAGATAATGTAGGCGGCTTAGCTTTATTTTGGCTTTCTAGTGCAAACCTTTCAGTGTATAGTAATACTAAGAACTTTTTGTTTGTAATATAGTTGATGTAAAAATGGTTCCCTGTATGAATGGAAGTTGGTGGTTCTATAAGGCTCTCCGTACTTACAATGTAGAGAATAGGTTTCGGACGATCTTACAAATAGCTTAGGCTCCATCACGGATAGTTATGTAGTCATGGGGGATTTTAATCAAATAAAATTTTCAGATCAAAAATTAGGAGGGCTGTCGTAGTCTCAAGGCCAAGAAATGTTTAGTCAATCAGTAGAGGAAAAAAAGCCAAATGCTACTTAAAAGGCTGCGGTTTTTGGGCTAACCGCAACCCTTTTGATTTTTTAATCACTTTCGCACATTCACTCCTCTGTATCCCTCGCTAAGTCTCTAACCCTAGCCCTTTTCTCCTTCGCTTCCCATTCGTTGTCTCCTTTTCTTCCACATTCGGCTCCTACTTCGAACTTACTAAAACGGTTTGACTCTTTTGATATAAATGCGTAGCTAGGAAAGCTAAACACTCAAGATAAAACACCAACTTGAACCAGAACAATGAGAATCCAAAACTAGTAACATGTAACAAGGATATTTCTTAATGAATGATCACTCCTGAAACACTCACAAAGAATCTTAAACACACTCAAACTACTCCTGGAATTAAGTTGTTTAAACACTAATAAGATTAACACTCCTGAAGATCTCATTAATGGCCGAAATTAAGGTTCGTCAAACAATCATAAACTTAGCACAATTTTCAGTAAATTCACTCTAACCATTGAATAGGTTAGGCGCCTATTATTTATAAGGAGTAAGCAAGAAAACCTTGCTCCCCAAGCACACACTAAGCCACAGTTCATACATAGTAAGTTAGGAAAGTATTATCCCTTAATTCTAGCCTAGAATCTAGCTAAATTTAAGGAAACAATAACTTAAGGAAAGATATGCAATACTTTCCTTAATTACAACAAAAACACACGGCTAAGGGAATTCCCCTTGCACGCCACTCCAACCTTCCAGCTTAAGGTAACTTTCCTAAAATACAACCATGACAACTTAGACTCTTAATGAACCGAAATCAACTAGATATTTTCGGACTTTATTAAACTAAAAACAACTCAACTAACAAACATTTTAAACTAACAATGACACTAAGTTAAAATGCTAATCAATTTCTTCCTCGAGCCAAGTGACACATGACACAAATGCATTCTTGTTAGCCATCAAAGTAAACCCCATGTATTCCATTAGAAGTGAAATTGGTTCATCTTAGACCGATGCCTTTGGATCCGCATCATTCTCCCCTTCTTTAAAAAGAATTTGCCCTCAAATTCTCATCGTCATGGTACGGAGATAGATCACCAACATTAAAGGTAGCACTTACCCCTCCATAGTCACTAGGCAAGTCGATCTTATAAGCTCCATCACCAACTACTCCAATGACCTCGAAGGGACCATCGCCTCTAGGCATCAACTTGTTCTTCCTTCTACTTGGAAACCTCTCCTTCCTTAAGTGAATCCACACTAGGTCACCTTCCTTGAATTTAGGTTGCGCCTATGCTTGTTAGCTCGTTCCTTGTATTGCTGATTCATATTCTCGATTTAAGCTTTCACTTGTGCACAAGTTTTGTTAAAAGCTTCCAGCCTTTTCTTTGAATCCGCATGTATCTCATTTATAGGAAGTTTAAGAAGTTCAATAGGAAGAAAGGGATTAACACCATAGGCTACCTCAAATGGAGAACGCAAGGTAGTAGACGAATGAGAACGATTATAAACCAATTCTGCATGTGCAAGCTTTACATCCCAATCCTTTTGAGTTTTACTCACAAGTCCACGTAACAAAGAACCAAGAGTTCTATTTGTAACTCCAGTTTGGCCATCAGTTTGAGCATGATGGCTAGTGCTAAATAAGAGTGTTTTTCCCACTAACTTCCACAAACGGTTTCAAAAGTGATTAAGGAACTTAGAGTCCCTATCCGAAAAAATCAAACCAAGTTCATCATCGTCCTTGTAAAGTTCTTTCAAGTCTGCGAACCCCGTTACTCTTGCATTCACCATAGCTAACAAGTAAGATCTTCTTGAAAGTGCATCTGCCACAATATTGCTCTTTCCTTCTTTGTACTTGGATGAGAACGTGAAGGATTGAAGAAACCACTAGTGGAAAAAAACGCAAGGTCTGCGGTGCAAGGGCTGCGGTTTATTGCAAAACACAGCCCTTAAGAGTGAAGGGCTGCGTTAGCATAAAAACCGCAACCCTTTAGTAATAAAGGGTTGCGGTTTTGGGCTTAACCGCAGCCCCTTTAGTGAAGGGTTGCGGTCCATATTAAAACCGCAGGCCTTTTCACTTACGCGCGTTTCCCCCAAATACTAAAACCCTAACTTTTCCCCCTCTCTCTCCCCAGTCCCCGATTTTTCCCTCCTCACCTTATCAAACCCCCTCTTTCTTCGCAGCTCATTTCCCCAGCCCTTCTCTCTCTTCGCAGCTCTCCTCACCCCTTCGCAGCCGTTCGCCCACTGGAGTTAAAAACATATCGCCGGCCGAGGACATAAAAATGGTGGCGTCGTCGGTGGTGGCGGTATACCCATTATCAAACTACACTCTCTTTTTGCCGATCGTCTTGCTCGTATGAAAGCCAAGTAATTCTCCCCTCTTTTTTTTTGTTTCGCAAACTTTGATTTTATCCTAGCTCTTATTAATTTCCACGATTCTTTTTTTTGAAAGTGAAACAAATGATTTGTGTTTATATTGTGATTTAGGTTTTTTTTTTTTTTTTATCTAGGAAGACAGCTCGCAATGGCCTCGGAAGGCGGTTTCGGTCAATCGAAAGAATTCCTAGATCTCATAAAATCAATCGGCGAAGATGGATCTAGGGAGGAAGAAGACCGCATCGTTCTTCACGAGATCGAAACCCTAAAACGCCGAATCATCGAACCAGAAATACCTATATGCAAGATGAAGGAGTTTATAATTCGCCTAGTCTACGTTGAGCGATTGGTGATGCAATTCGGAGTGACGAAGCCGATTTCCATGGCGGGAGCTGCTGTTGCGGATTTGCAGAGAACTCGTGAATTGGAGAAGGTTTGGCCTTTTTTTTATTCTTGATCATCTTTTTCAAGTTGCAATTCTCGTTTTTTATACCTTGGTTTAAAGATTGTTGCTTGTTTGATTACTAGTTTTTGGTTGAATCTGGTCTTTATGAAAGCGAAGACGAGGCCGCTAAGAGGGAGGCGTTTTGGCTCGCCGTAGAGAGGTACATGAATTATCTACTTTGGATTGAAGTTATTTGTTTTTTTTTTACATGAGTTGAATGCGCAATTGTGTCCATATTCGAGCTCGAGCCGTGGGATTGATTATGTTTTCGCCGTCATATAAAAAGAGGATCTTAAGATTTTATGGAAAGAATTGGATTGAGGGGTGTATATGATTGGACATCACTGTATTTGGGTTAAATTGTGCAAATTAAATTGATACTTTTGTTCTGCTATCATTCAGCCAAGCATCTTTATGATCTGAAGCTTTGTAGATGTTTATCTTGTATTTCGGTCTGCATTGAATTACATGTGGCATTAAAAGTTCAGTATGACTCATGATGATAGTATTCTCCTTAAACGTACTGGTTACTTGGCTGTTACGCTTTTCCTTAATGAAGACCATGATATTATCACCCTCATTGTTAATACTATTCAAAAGGACTTGAAATCTGATAATTATCTTGTGGTTTGTGCTGCTTTGAATGCTTTTTGCCGGTTGATCAACGAGGAGACGATACCGGCCGTGTTGCCTTGAGTTGCTTAATCATCCTAAAGAAGCTGTTAAGAAGAAGGCGGTTATGGCGTTGCATCGGTTTTATCAACAGCCACCGTCTTCTGTTTCTCATCTTGTCTCCAATTTCCGGAAGGTTCAGTTTTTTTTTTATGTTATTAGCTTTAATTCGGTATTTGTAAAATTATGAAATTTGTTTGAGAATTCTGTAAGTAGATTCAGTGAATTGAAGAGTAATCAGAGAATGTTGAAGTGAAAATGAGCTATATATATTTAGTAATCAGAGAAATCTTTTTCCTAAAGATTAAGATTTATCATATAGGTTTTGGGGTATTTATCTTTGTGTTCTATTAGCTGGTTGTTTTTAAACAACCGCAACCCTTCACCCTTGAAGTTGTATTTTCATTACCCCTTAAAATTTTCCTTGCTATTGGCAATTCACGCTTAAAGTTGTATTTTCATAGTCCGCTCGAATTGCTTGGAAGTAACTATCAATTTTCTGTTGTCTTTTTAATTTTTACCAACTTCTTCTCTCATCTTCATTTCTTCTCTTTTATTTTCTCTTATGGAATTCCAGTCCAATAGACCCCTTGTAATGTGCATTGTGCCTGTACTGAAATGATGTCTTTTTTTTGTCAATACATGTTCTTTCTGTTGAATTAAACAAAATTGATTGAATATTGGGGCTGGATACGGTGCAAGCATTGTTCGGCGTTACATATTAACTTGTAATGTATATATGGAGAATGAGAAAAGGTATGTCTTATTCTCACTCTTTTCTGTTTTTTACTGAGTTATATTTTAGAAATTAGAACCCTTTTATCCGAAGTTGATTGTTCGAGGATGAACCTTATTTATCCCCCTTTTCCCCCTTAGTTGAAGATGATTGTTCGAGGAATTAGTATGGGCATTGTAGCCGCCTTTGGGATCATGGTGTTGGTTTTGTTCAATTGTTTTTGGCCGTTATTGCTTGCTTCATGCTTAAAGTTTGGTGAATTTAGTTAGTTATTGATATTTGTGGGATTTCTTGGCCTAATATGCATCTAAGTGATTGTTTTAGGGCTTTAATTGTTTGATCCATGGTTAAGTCATTGTTTTTTAGACTTTATTTGCTTGATCATCTATCTAAATCATATGAACATGAAGATTATGGCTAAACTGTAAATCAAACAATACCAAGCCATTCTCTAAATAATTTGACTTTTGCACTAGTTAATGCTAATACGGTTTGATTTTCTAAAAATTATTAAACTACGAACAATTGTTTGATTTGGTTTTTTTTTTTATTTCGCAAAACTGATCATCCAACTACAAGATGAGGTTTTTATGGCACTCATATATATCAGCATATGCGATATGCATAGAAAACTGTATGTCACATATATATGGATACCAAAACAAATCATAAGATTTGGTCAAATGATAAATAGTTTTTCAGTACTAATGAGCTAAGTATTTCCCATCCTATTCTCTAACATGAAACAACTCATATATGCATAATAGTATGGGATAATGGGATATCACATGTTTTTGGCCAAAACAATCCTTCGTATAATGAAAAGGCCAATAGTCAAAATCAAATACCCCCCTCCCACCCCCCTACACACCCCCCCTTCCCACAGCTCCTCCTCGCACAGCCCTGCACTCACACTCCCCTGCCATGCACACCCCCCGCCATGCACACACCCCCCGCCATGCATTGACCCCTCTCGCTCCAAACCTCCCCCCACCTATTGTTGCAGCCCCGTCTTCTACACAACACACCACCCCTATGCAGACCCCCTGCTGCACACCCCCTCCCATGCACAACCCCCTTGCTGCACAGCCCCCCACCCCCTACACCGCTCCCCGCACACCACCCCCATGCACCGCCCGCCCGTGCTGCACATCCCTGCCATGCTCGTTTACCGTTAGAGCCACTTAACCATATCTTTCTGGAAGATAAATTTTCCCCTACTTGTATTTAAAGACCTTATTGCTGTTTCTCATGTCTTAATATTGTTGAACGCTTTGTAGATCTATTTATGTCGAGGTTATTTTTGGGAACCAAGAAGGCAATTTGCAGCTTTGGAATGTTGAAGAAAAATCTATAGGATTTTAAGGGATGGAATGCACCCATTTCTTGTTGTATCTCGTCTTCATAATGCAACTCGGTCAAAAAAAAAATATTATATTTGTATGAATAACATGAATTGCAATGAAAATTGATACTTGTATGTATATGTAACCGTTTTTGGATCATTTAGGACCAAAAAATAAAAATAAAAAATTTATTTTTATTATTTTTGGGTCACAAGGGTTGCGGTCAGGGAAAAACCGGAGCCCTTGGTGACTTAAGGGCTGCGGTTGAGGGCCAAAACCACAGCCCTTAACTCGCCAAGGGCTGCGGCTTTTCCCCTTAACCGCAACCCTTAATCCACTAAGGGCTGCGGTTTTTCCTTGACCGCAGCCCTTAATGCGCTAAGGGCTGCGGTTAAACCGTAGCCCTTCCTAGATGCCAAGGGCTGTTAGTCCAATGGCTGCGGTCAAAAAACGCAGCCCTTGGGCGCGTTTTGACCGCAGCCCTTAGGCTTTTTTCCTCTAGTGAACTCAACCCATATGGCGTGCCTATGATTGAATTTTTGTTTGCCATGAATGTGTTTGAGAGCCTCATAATCCGAATGAAGAATGAAGGGTTTAGGCCTCAAATAATGTGACCAATGGTCTAATGCTCGAACAGTAGCATAAAACTCTCGATCATAGTTAGAATAATTCAACTTGGCACTATTGAGATTCTCACTAAAATAGGAAATAGGTCTCTGTTCTTGAACTAGGACATCACCAGTTCCCAAGCCACTCGCATCACACTCCACCTCAAATAACTTGTTGAAATATGGAAAAGCAAGTATAGAAGCAGTACACAACTTCTCTTTTACCACTTCAAACGCCTTTTGAGCCAAAGGAGACCATTCAAACTCACCTTTCTTCAACAAAGAAGTAATAGGAGCCATAATGGAAGAGAAATTTCGAATAAACCTTCTATAAAATGAAGCCAAGCCATGGAAGCTTCGACATTCATGTGCATTAGTAGGGCCCAGCCATGAAGAGATTGCTTGCACTTTAGAAGGACCAACATGAACTCCCTCCTTTGAAACAATGTAACCATGAAATGCAATGCTAGAAACAAGGAATTCACACTTCTCCATTTTGCCGAATAGTTTTTGCTCCCTAAGTTTCTCAAATAAGCTTCTTAAATGTAGCAAGTGATCATCAACATTCTTGTTTAAAAAGGAACGCAGTACCTCGTTCATAAGTCTCATGAAAGAGCTAGGGGCGTTACATAAGCCAAAGGGCATCACCATCCACTCATAAAGACCTTGTTTAGTCTTAAATGTTGTTTTCCATTCATCCCCTTCTCTTATTCTTATTTGATGATAACCACTTCTAAGATCATTTTTTGAGATAATCGAAGCTCCATTGAGTTCATCAAGCATATCCTCCAATCTAGGCATGGGAAACCTATACTTCACAGTTATGTTGTTCACGACCCTACTATCAATGCACATCCTTCATGTACCATCTTTCTTAGGCACAACTAAAGCGGGAACCGCACAAGGACTCATGCTTTCTCTCACATAACCCCTTTCAATCAAGTCTTCAATTTGCCTTTGAATTTCTTTGGAAGCACTTGGATCACACCTATAAACTGGTTTGTTCGGAAAAGGAGCTCCCAGAACTAGATCAATAGCATGCTCAATTCCCCTTAAGGTGGCAGCCCTTGTGGAAGTTCTTCCAAAAATACATCTCCAAATTCCTTCATGAGTGCATCAAGTTGTGGTTTATTTGTGTTCTTCTCACATGTAGCACCATGTTTCACAAGAAAGGCATAGCACACGCCTTGATCTTCAATCTCTATCTCGAAATCTTTGGAGGAAAGAAACAAACTAGTCTTCTTTTCTTCTTTCTTGTGTACCATGGCACTTGGAGCCAAAGGGTGCAATCTAATCCTCTTTGAACCAACCAAAATAGAATACACATTGGAATCTCCCTCATGAATCACCTTTCTATCAAACAGCTATGGTGTAGACACATAATCGTGTCTCCCCATATAAGGGTCCAATGATGAAATATACCGCGGTCTTAGTTGGCACGGCCCAATGGAGGAGCAGTCCGAATAACCAGCCAATGTGTCTTTTGAAATAATATTATAAAAGCACAATTAATCATTCATGATGATTAATTGTAAGTTTAACCTATAAAATGTTTTTTAAGTCCATTTTAAAAGCCCAATTGAATATTTATTATTTTAATAAATATTTTCCTAATATTTATTGTTTTGATAAATATTTTCTTAATGTTTATTGTTTTGATAAATATTTTCCTAAAAGCTTTTATTATTATCCTTTACCCATAAATCAGATTTTTAATCCGGAAAATTCAATCTCCAGATTTTTAGGGATAAAAATGGCATCTTGAAAGCACGCGTAGCATAACAAAGAAATATTCTGGAATATTTTGGAATATGCGCCAGACGCGGCGGTTGCGCTCAGCGCGCCACGTGCGTCCAGCATATTTGCCAGATCGCGTCAAGCACGCCAATGAGCGCCTGACACATGGACTTGTGACTCACACAGAGTCCTGCGCCTGGCGCAAGTCTTGTGTGAGACGCAAGTTATAATTTTATCTTTTTAATAACGCGTTTCCATGTGCAACGTTTTAATTGGACGGACCACGTCAGACCGGCCAAGCTGCGCCTGACGCGTATCCTCGCGCCTGCCACGTAGGACTAGGCCTGCCGCAGGTCTTGCGTGCAGCGCAAGCTTTGTTTTGCCTATAATTACGGGTTGATTTCCCGAATCAAACACGGCTTCGAATTATTATTTTTACGCACACAAATACTCTAAAAAATTCCGAAATACACTTCGAATACAAAACACTCAAATACTTTTAATCTTCCAAGTCAATTATTGTTCCTGATCCTATTACCTTCCTGGTTTCAAGATTGCTTCAACTGAAGGCCACTACGCTCTTCAATCTAAACCGCATAGGTATAATTCTGAGGACTCTTGAATAATTATATTTATTTTATTGAAGTTACTATCCTTTTCTTGTCATGATGTAGATTCTTAATCAATAACCGTGTCCCTTTGTAAATTCTAACCTATTTTCTTATATTTTCTGTATATAATGTTCATATTATTATTATTGTCATGCATGCCTTTTTATCACCCATGTGTTATTATGCTAAATAAGACTTAAAGAATTGTTCTCATTAATTCAAATAATTTGGACAACCTGTTAGGAACCTTGTAAAATGATTGCATAATAACTGATCACTAAATAATTTGTCTTTTGATGTGTTTCCTGAACCCATTTAGAGTAATTATTTTAGGGTGCTTTAAAATATTGTTTGATTGTTCTATTGCATAAAATCTGTTGTGAATTGTTATTTAGTAGAGGCCAGCAATAGGTAATATAGTTCCTGATTATATTGTACCCTCACCCCCGAACTCAATCTTTGGTTCATTTTGACCATTTATGGAGTCATGACGGGGAAATCTACATTGGATAATTTGTCCCTATGATTTTCCCATATCCAATTAGGTTTATGATTCTTCCTTTATAGAATTGTTGGCGACTTCAAAACATAATTTTAATAAAACCTTAACAATGGGGTAGTCAAATAAACGCGCTCACACCGTGTGTAGGTATTAAACGAATTGAAAAATCCACGCCTACAATTAGGCGACTTCACTGGGGAGGATTTAAAAAAAAATGTTTTTTTAATGAGTGAGTGAAACTTGAAAAATACAATTCACTCTTATTTTTATGCCTTAGAATAATATATTGTTTTGCATGTGCATGGCTATTAGCCACCATAAGGACAATTTACCTTGCCTCATTAACACATGTTCTATGGAAAAATACAATTCACTCTTATTTTTATGCCTTAGAATAATATATTGTTTTGCATGTGCATGGCTATTATATGGAGTTGATCACCACATTGCCTAAAGTGACGGAAAACAAGAGATGCACCACAATACACCACGTAGCAAATCTGCGTGTGGCGCAGAGTGGTGCGTCAGGCGCAGGACAACAGCGACAGGCGCATCCTCATGCATCTAGCATGCAATGCCCACCCTCTTGTTCGTGACAATTTAGACGATGTTTTGATAAATCTGGTATAATTTCAAGACGCGAAGGCTAACGCACTAATTATATCGACATTTTAGGATGCACTAAATTTAGGACGTATTACTTGACGCAAATTATTGAAGCGAACAGTGGTCAGAAGACTAATTTGCATGGGATGAAAAGACTACGTGTCACGCAACAGATGAGCGCGGCACGCAGGCTTTGCGTTTGGCGCATGAGTGTTGTGCCAGGCGCAACTTAATGCGTTTGGCGCAATGCTCTACGGCATGCATATTGGTAATTTGACGAATGTTCGGGCGAAATCGACGACAATTTTTAGACGAGAATTTTATTATATTTAGGCGCAACACATATCAATATGTTAATAAAATATGATCAGGCAAAAATTACAATCACACATAAATGTCAAGTAATGTGGATGCAAAAGTTCTCAACCTAAAGTCCAATTCTACATTCATCTATTGGTCAGGTTTAAGTTATGGCTAAAAGGGTCCGTGACTACGAGATTGATCCCACGCTTCGTTGGTGGTGGTGGTGAGGGGGTGGTGAGGCAGTGGGGGTAAGGGGTGTGGGGCTTGAGCTGGGGTGGAGGGTGGGTTACATTAGGGTTTACATTTTAGGGTTAGGGCTTAATAGTGGCAAAATGGTAAATAAAGTTAAGGGCAGTTACGAAAAGGGCATTTGGTGAACGTTTTCGAAAAGCCAGGGGTATATGGTGAATTTTTGGAGCATTGAGGGTATATGGTGAATTTTTTGATTTGTCAGGGGTATTTGGTGAAAAAACCGTTTAATTTTTGTATATAGCATGCTTATGTGAAAATTACATGCGCTTGGTAGTTTATCGATCCATACATGTGCACTCTTTTTAACCATTTTCTTATTAGGTCTGATACCTCTGTCTATTGGCAAGGGTTAGAATTTTAGAATGACAAATTAATGAATTAAGGGGCGTAAAACCTGCATCCGCGAGCTACTGCGACCGGCTCTGTAAAGGAGCGTCCACCCTCGATGGACACAATGGAAGTGACTCGAGGCCACTTTAACACAATCTCTCCTTAAATTAATTTAATTTCAGTTAATTTAATTTAATTTCAGTTCAGTTAATTTAATTTTAGTTAATTTCAGTTTAGTTCATCTTATGTAATGTTTTAATTATTATTTTTTTATTTATTATGATTATGATTACTAATATTATTATTTTAATTATTATTATTATTATTTATGATAATAATAATATTATTATTTAATATTTATTATGATTATTATTATTATTATTATTATTATTATAATTATTATTATTATTATTATTATTTATGATAATAATAATTATTATTATTATTATTATTTATTATGATTATTTTTATTTCTATTAGTTATTATTTAATATTTATTATTTTTATTTTTATTATTATTGTTTATTATTAATATTATTATTATTATTTAATATTTATTATTATTATTATTATTATTATTATTTATTAAGATTATTTTTATTATTATTATTATTATTATTATTATTATTATTATTATTATTATTATTATTATTATTATTATATATTATGATTATTATTTATTATTTATTATTATTATTTAATATTATTATTTATTATTATTATTTTTTATTTATTTATATATTATTATTATTATTATTATTATTATTATTATTATTATTATTATTATTATTATTATAAAGTTGAACGTACCTGAACTTAAGTTAAATAATAATTAATAATAATAAATAATAACAATATTAATAATAATAAATAATAATAATAAATAATAATAATAAATAATAACAATCAATAATAATAATAATAATAATAATAATAATATAATAATAATAATAATAATAATAATAATAATAATAATTATAATAATAATAATAATAATAATAATAATAATTATTATTATAATTATAATTATAATAATAAAAATAATAATAAGTATTGATAATATTATGTTAATACTTATTGATTATTATGGATAATTATTATTATACAATTCAGTTCAGTTTCTCTGATTTCGGTTAATTTCGATTAATTTAATTTACTTTCGCTCGCTTAATTTAATTTCGTCCCGTTAATTTAATTTCATTTCGGTTCGGTTAATTTCGCTTAGTTAATTTAATTTCGGTTCGCTAATTTAATTTCGCTTTAGTTCGGTTAATTTCGCTTAATTTAATTTAATTTCAGTCAAAATAAGTTCAAAAGAACGGGGACTGAATTACCTTTTAGAGTCAACGACACAAGGATCAATGCACTAATGTCCTTTATTTATTTCAGTTATTGAATAATGTGAAGAAAAAAAACTTAAAAAAAATAAATTCCTCATTCTGTTTTCCAATTCAGAAGCTATTTACACTATCCCAATGACAATTGATCAACTCATAGCTTATGCCGACATCTGTTGTGCTCAGAATATGCCAATAGGACATCTCAACACAGATCAGGCTGAAACCACCTCTGCCATAACCTTCTCTCTGATAATGATCTCCCCGATAACCCAGTTCATAACAGTGCTTTGTACATTGCTGTTGATCATAGTGCCAGACATATCAAAGGTGTAATGGTCGATAACGGAGCTTCTGCCAATCTTTGTCTCCTCAGTTCCCTTAAATGGCTCGGGTAATCCCCTCCTCAAGGAGAAACCTCAATAGGGACCATGGTTGCATATGATGGTTCTAAGTGGGAAATTATGGGGCCAACAACTATGATCTTGCATATCGGAGCTGTCATACGAAAGGTGGACTTTCTGATCATCGATTGCGAAGGTCCTTTCACCATGCTGTTGGGACGACCCTGGCTCCACGAAAACCATGCTATCATCTCGACGTTGCACCAAAAAGTGAAAATGGTGACTCCACACAGAGTAATCACCATCCCAGGAGATATAGCCATGGGGGCGACAATGCAAAAATCTCACATATCTCATGTGTGTCACTTCAATCACAAACAGAATGACAAGGATTCCGGAGAAGCTGCATCAAATATGCCACCCCTCAAACTGGTAGAATCCTATTTCCACTGGCCTATTCCCGAAGAGGAGCTTGATTAACCGAATTGGGTATTGGATATGAGAGAAGTGAAGAGAGTTGAAGAGAAGTTTCATTGGCTATACAAAGAAACATGGGCCGTTTGGTGTGAGGGAAAAGAAAGTTCAGCACACAAAGTTGCCGCCATACAATCTATCATGGAACCCTATATATGCCTGGATGAAATTGATTATGAAACAAGAGATTCTTGCATGCTGGTGTGCATGGCATGGGCATCATGGCTCCTCAGCTGAGAGGACAATCCCTTATATGTCAAGAAGACGAAAGAAAGGTGGGACAGACGTCTTCAAACACGAGAATATATGGCTTGGTGCCCAACAACCCAAAGAGAGAACTTTCAATGATATCATTTCTTTCATTTCCTGCAAAAAACAAAAAAAAGAGAGAAAAGAAAAGAAGAAACAAAGTCTGGACAAACTTCTATGTTAACTTTTCATCTCATTTCACAGGAACTCGGCCTGGGCCCGCTCAGGATCTTGGCTGATTCGCCGAAGTTCTGACCATAGTGAACGTTCTCTATCAGTAATACTGTCATCCTTGTCTACGCCAGCTGTATTCTCTGCTATACGTCTCAACAACATGTCTGAAATTCCGAAGAACGAGCACCAACAGAACTCTACCCCTCCACCTGATCCAATGACTGAGCTCTGAGGACTTGTCCAGGCCACCAAAAGGATAATATTGAGCAAACTGTGTTAGGCATAATGCGCGAAAGCGCCCAGATGCCTCCTCTGCTTCCTCCTCCGGAGTCGGAAGTAGCTTTGCCTTTTCATCTTGAGCCTCTGAACAATGAGAGAGAAATTCCCACTAAACTCGAGGAAGAAGTAGTCAAGCTTAACGAAGTCTTAAAAGGCATGACAAAGGCTGAACCATGGATGGATATTCACGGATTAACTCTTTTCCCGAAGCCACGATTACCCCATGGTTTCAAAATGCCTAATCTGACAAGGTTTGATGGGACCGGTAGCCCCACCTATTTCCTGAAAATGTATGTAGGGGCAATGAGTCCCTGGGAGTGGAAGAATCCTTAATGGCCCAACTGTTTCAACAATATTTAGATGGTGCTGCAGCACATTGGTTCCTCAACCTTGAAAATGTAGAGAAATCCACTTAGGCTGACATAGTTAGAGAGTTCTCAAACCAATACAAGTATAATGAAGAAATTGATGTTACTAGAAGGGATCTGGAGACCACTTCTCAAAACCTCAATGAGACATTTTCTTCATTCATCACACGATGCAGAAACAAGGCTTCCAAATTGATGAGTAGGCCTAACGAAGAGGAACAACTACAAATGGTTGTGAAAAACCTTATTCCTGTCTATCGGAAGCGTATAGCATACCAGTATATCGCGACTTTCAAAGCTTTGATTGCTACGGGAACTTTAGTTGAGAATGCTGTGAAAAGGGGAGACATCAAGAAAGATGAACCTATTCGCGACACTACTTATAATGCAAAATTTGGAAATAACAAAAGAGCCCCAAACAATGATTCAGCAGCTCCTAAGACAACTAATACGATCCATGCCATTGCCGCATCGTCTGCATCCCAGTTGCGACCACAAAGGAACTTTACTCCTTTGAACATGACTTATTCCCAAGCTCTCTCCAAGTTAAAAAAGGCTAATCTCATTTAACCCTTGAATCCATGCCCACCTCCTAAAAATCCTTACCCTGGTTATGACCCAAATTAAAACTGTGAATACCATCAAAGCCCGAGGCATAATACTGAAAACTGCACGGCTCTAAAGCATCAAATTCAAAACCTTGTGGATGATGGACAACGTTCTTTGGGATCCATCTCCAATAAACCACATGACTCTCATCCTAACATCACAAAAAAACTCCATCCCAATCATAAACCCTCATTCGCCATTTAACGCCATTTCTGCTGCTTCGAACGGATGCGATCCAGTTCAGTTAATCCGCAAGACAATTCCTCAAATGTATGAAATGCCGATAGCCGTAGGTTACAAGTGTCTGGTCTATGACTATTCCACTCAAGAAAAAGTCAAAATGATGCCTTGTAAAGACCCCAACTTCACTCTCAATAAGGACCCATCCTCTGACATGTGTGGAACTTTTGATTATGACGGTGCCTTCTTCATTTTGGACTCTGATGCTGATGAAGATGCCTCTTCGGTCTTAACAATTGTGGAGAAAAACACTAGAGGACATTCCACCACTCCAAATACATACCTGCGCCCCATCTGCCTCGATGATCTTAGTGATGAGGAGTATGTGGATATCTCTCATTTGACTAGAGCAGGGCACCACTTTAAACCATCCCATATGGAGGATAAAAATCCTTTGGAGGATTTGAGAAGGAAGGAAAAGGGCAAAGAGCAAATGACCGAGAAAAATAACAAGGAAGATGATGCTATCAAGCGTATGAAAGAAGTAAATGCTAATGTTTCCATCTGGAAATTGTTAATGCATTCCCAGCCTCATAGGGTAGCTGTTCTAAATCATCTTAATGAAGCCTCTGTAAGCTCTTCTATAACACCTGACCAGATGGTGGGCCTCATT
Organism: Beta lomatogona; assembly: GCA_947646795.1. Taxonomy (NCBI): domain Eukaryota; kingdom Viridiplantae; phylum Streptophyta; class Magnoliopsida; order Caryophyllales; family Amaranthaceae; genus Beta; species Beta lomatogona. Next base: position 858,010 of record CANSNZ010001011.1, on the reverse strand, counting down.
CATGGGGTAGATCGAACTCTCATGTTCACAGACAGTGATCTCCCTGACAATATCAACTACAACAATTCATTACACATCACTATACGCTGTAATGGATGGAGATACTTAGGGTGTTGATCGACAATGGCTCCGCAATCAATGTTTGCCCTCTGCGTGTGCTAACAAGGCTCGGGTATTCAAAAAAGGATCTGGTACCATCCATCCAGGTGTACGATAATGCTAAGAGAGAAGTATTGGGTTTGATCGCTCCTCATTGAATGTGGTCCCGGGGCAAGGAAGGTGGAATTCATGATCATTGACATACAAGCCTCGTATTAACTTCTTGTTAGGAAGACCATGGCTGCATGAAAATAGAGCAAGTAGCCTCTACTCTACATCCGAAGGTAAAGCTTCTCATTGATCAGGGTGTTGTGACTATTTCTGGTGATCCAGAACTTATGACCATCTCGCAACGCCGGAAAGTCGGTATTGTATTTGAACGAAGTGGAGGGCACTAGATTGGATGGCTACACTATCCACTGTAGTCTAGCAGCACTTGAACATTACTGGATGAATGAGGTCCCCGCTGCCACACCAGTTGCAAGCGCTGAAGAAACAGAGTCAGACTATAGTGAGGATGACGAGGAAGAAGTGGGAGCTCTAAGCATTGACACTCATGATACGTTAATTGAAGCACCAGAGGAATCCGGTATCGGCAGTCCTTAAGACAATGATGATCATGACTCAAATAAGAGATCTAGGACCGACGATTTTGACCTGGTCTTTAATGTAGTATGCCCTGTTCAAGAGGTTCACACTGAGTCACTAATTCTCTTTCCAGGATATCAACATGAAGATCACTATCGTGAATTACCCCAATTCAGAAAATATGTGGGAACGGTGATCCTTTTGTCCACTTAGTGGGATTTGTGAATGCCTTACATCCATAGGGCATACCGGAGGAAGATTACCCCATGCTGTTTGACAAGAGTTTAGAAGGACCAGCTTTGGACTGGTACTATTCTTCAGATTATGTAGATAGGGCTAGTTGGGAAAATGCTAGCCAAGTCTTTGTTAATTGGGCTCTCTAGCATAAACAAACTAATGTCAAGAAGTTCAAGCTAGTCAATTTCTGTCAAGGCGGCTTGGAAACTTTCTCGCACTTTTGTTCAAGATGCGCTTACATTCGCGCCCAGCTTCGTGTCCCTGTTACTATTCAAAAATTCATGCTTATATTGCTGCGAAACCTGAATGATTTCTATTATCGTCACATGGTTACTATCAAATACACCTCCCTCAGCCACATGGAACAACATGGTTTGGACATCGATACTCTGAAGTTGCAAGAAAAACGACCTCGGGAAGATCTTGAAACTCCTAACACACATCCAAGGGTATAGGCTAAGGTGGATGAACCATTGAGTATGGTGTATGATCGTCTTCAGAGGCAAGGTATACTTCAAGTTCCAGCGCATATGCACTGTTTACCCCTTCCTGGAACAGACATTAGCAAACTCTATGCTTATTGTCGTCAATTTGGGCATGAAACTGATCAATGCCATGACCATTACTACAAAGTGCAAAGCCTGATTGATCAAGGCATCATTAGTCCAACCCACAAAGAAATACCTGCAAAGATGGTGTCATCACGTCCGCGACCGCAATCCCAAGTCGATATCTTTCGCAAACTGGTTGAGCAAGGTAAGATTCATCCACTTCCCAAACGCCCAGGGGCAAGTCCAGTAAGGTCATATCTTCACAAGTATTGCCAATATCATCAGTTGCATGGTCACGTCACAAACCAATGTCATGCTCTCAGCTATCGCATCAAGCAAATCACCAACATAGTTCTTGTCTACCGCAAAGCTACTTGATCATCTTCTAGAAAGAGAAAAGTCTTCGGTAAAAGTCCTGTAGGGGGTTAGCCCATTAAAAAAAAAAAAAAAAAAAAAAATTCTTCTTTCAGCTTGTTATTATCAGAGAACTATGTGTAGCTTGAATCCCCATTATCACTTACACTTGCACTGCGAGATTACTCCACCTATGTAACACCTGGGGTACGTAGCTAGCTCAATATGAGTGCAGCAGGTTTATTAAATAAAAAACTTTAGTTCTTTCTAAAAAAAAAAAACGAACTACGCTGCAATGAGGATATGTAGGCAAGCTTCGGGTTCGACTCAAATATATTAACCATTGTATTTTAGGCAATATGATCAGAATTCAAGATGTCAGTCATCACACGAGCAATTTCAGAATGCTAAATTGACGCATCAATGGGGATACAGGCCCTAATCTCTATATTTTCTAATATTAAGCAGGGAAAGAAAGAATAAAAAAAAATATGTTTTCAACCCCAAGGACAGTAAAATCATTTAAAAAGGTCAAAATAAAGTAAAAAAAATATAATAATAAAAAAATAAAAAAAATAAAAAAAGCAAAATTGCGAAGATGGACCATTCCAGTCAAAATATGACAAAGTTGTTTTCGAAAATTTTCTACTCTGCAATGTATTCTGCAATATGTAGCCTTCTTTTCTTTTCTTTTAATTCTTTTTGTCTACCTTTAGGCCCAAAAAGAAGAAATGTGTCCCTTCTCTAAGGATGACCAATTACCGTAAGAAAACAAACACCTCAGCCCTACCCACGAATGCTATCAAAGAGCCTGTAGGGATTGCCATGCAACCTTTGTCCAAAGGATTTCAAATTATCATGAAGATGGGTTATACTCAAGGAGCCGGATTAGGGCGTAATGGTAGGGGAATGAAGCAACCAATCCCCGTAGTAGACAAGCAGAACCGACATGGATTGGAATATGATCCGAGCAACACTTCTCAAAACACCAAAAAACCTTCTTTTACCCTCAATGGTCAGTTCGTCCTGCAAGGAGATACTGAGCCATACCATGAATTTCCAGGACCTTGGCTTAGTAGGAAAGAAGAGAAGATTTTACCGGGATTGGAGATATTCTTCAATGAGGCTAGGAATTTAGACTTAATCAAAAGTTGGTTTGTCCAAAAACAAAACATGAAAAAAGAAAATGACTGGGTGGATAATCTAGAACATGGAGTCCTTAAGAAGCTTGTCGTTTCTGAGTCCTCTAGAGTAGGGATTTTGACCCGGTGTCTTTGATGATACCTTTTGGTGAAAGCATTGAACATAAGTGGAGTATTGAATGTCAGGCAAAAGACGTGCCTATAGAATTTGAAATGTTTTTAGGAAACCAGCCTCCACATACATCTCAGGAAAATACCTTTTCACCTCCTTCAGATGGATATTATACTGATAGCTCATCTTCCAGCCAATCTACCTTACATACCTAGTCAGAAGACTCTGATGGTGAGTGATGCGAAACAAGATGATCCAACGTAGTACAGTTAGTTATAGTTAATGAGTCGTTAGTTATAGTTAATGAGTCGTGTGTTTTAGTAGTTTATTTCATGTTCTCATGTTGTTTTATTTTAGTAGGAGTCATGGTTTGGCCTACGTTCTTAAAACGATGGATTTTACATGATTCAAGTTGGTTAGGAGTCGTTGTAATTAATCCAAAGTGGATTAGGAGTTTAGGTCGTTGTAACTAATCCTAGTTGGATTAGGAGTCTAGTTATTCTAATTCTAGTTGGATTAGGGTTTAGGATGTACTATAAATTCGGTTGTTTTCATAATAAAGATATAGACGTTGTTGATTATTAAGTAAGAAATATTGAGAGTATTGCTAAGCATACTTGAGATAAAGTTTAGAGACTAGCTTGACTAGTGGATCAAAGTCGTTGCCTTTGTTCCAAACTTGAATCGTTGCCTTCAAGAATCTATCCCATCTACACATCCATAACCGTTTCTTTTAATCAAGAAACATCCATATACATCTGTAACATCAAGTTCCACATCAAGTGGTATCAAAGCTTTGCCCAAGATCCCAGGGCGACACTTGTTTTTACTGCCCGAATTCATCCTGAATTTGCAGTAACTTTGGGGGCCTCGAACTCCCATCATACTTCAAATATTTTGAAGATTACTGATCCTAAACTGGACTACATCTTTTCTAGTTTATGTTGTTAAAATTTCATGAAGTTTCTAGGAGTTTTGATATAGTTTCGAGATCGTTCTTTGAAGACATGCCAAAATCGCTGGAATCAAGAACAGCGATATTAAAACGAGGATTACCAGCGTTTGAGAAGGAATTTGGCTACGAAATTTTAACTGGAAACTTGAAACATACAAAGCTAGATTTTGTTCAAATTTCACAAGTTTTGACCGTGTTTTGAGGAAGTTACGTATTTCCTAAGTTGAGGCGGTTTGTTGAGACTTCTTGATCATGGGGACTCCCATTACTCGAGAAGAATTGCAGACTATGATGGCGAGTATGATGAGGGACTTTAATGAAAGCTTTGCCTCCATCAATGAAAATATTACCAACAGCACGAATGCCATTCATATGACCAACCAAAGGGTTGAATCTTTGGCCGAAAATCTGGAAGAACAAGGAGGAGAAAGACGTCCAACTAGGGAGCCACCAATAAGAACTGTTGTGGAGAGTGATAGAGACTTCAAACTCATGGATTTGAAGGAGTTTAATGGTGAAGGAGATGCTGAGGATCTCCAAGAATGGATCCGACAATTTGAAAAACTTATGGACTATAAGGGTTTCGATGAACAAAAGGCTTTCAAAGTTGCACACTTGAAGATCACTAGATATGCTAGTATATGGTTCGAAATCTTGAGGAACAAGAGAATCAGGGATGGTGATCCAAGGAATGATACTTGGTCCGAATTGAAGAGGCAACTCAAGAAGAGATTCATCCCATGCGAATATCTTCAAGAACAGTTCTTAAAGCTCAACCAAATTCAACAAAATTCCAAGAGTGTGGCTGAATATACCAAGGAGTTTGAGAAGTTGTGTATATTGTGTGAGTTGGACGAGAAAGAAGAGATGAAGATTGGACGTTTCATCACCGGATTGAGGCCTTCCATAGCCAATAAGGTAGAGATGTGTAACTATATTTTTTTCGATGATGTGCTTAGGTTGGCCGAGAGATTTGCAAAGCAAGAAAGGAAGGTGAGTAAGGGTAAGGAGAAAACATACTCTAGCAGCTCCTATTCCACTTCCTACAAAAATAAGCCTATTCTTTAAAGATTCTACACAACCATCATCATCCTCGTCCGAATTTGAACCAAAACCGAAACCTAAAGTGTTTATTAGTCCTGAACATGCGGCTTTCGCTAAGAAACAATGTTATAAGTGCCAAGGGTTTGGTCATATCTCACGTGATTGCCCACAAAAGATCACTATCACCCCTAAGGGTCATAGAACCCTCGTGAATTTCCTTGCTCAACAAAGGGAACAGGAGGAACGTGCATTCCTTGAGGAGGAGGAGGGAACTAAAGAAGGGGAGTCGGATTTTGAAGATGATAATAAGTGGGAAGATCAAGAATTACAAGTAGCTGCTCCAGATAAGGATACCCTCATCTTAAGGAGATTACTTAGAGCCCAAGCTGCACCATTAGAGGAAGAAGCACAAAGGGAAAATCTTTTCTACACACGCTGCTTAGTTAAAAGGAGATCTTGTAAGCTAATCATTGACAGTGGGTCTTGTGCTAATGTGGCATCTTCAAATATGGTGAGTACCTTAAAATTACCCGCTAGAGAACATCCAAAGCCTTACAACCTTAATTGGTTGAATGATAATGATTCTATCAAGGTGAAGAAACAAGCGCTTGTGGCTTTTTCTATAGGAGATTACCAAGATGAACTTTGGTGTGATGTCATCCCCATGAGTGCGTGTGTTGTACTCCTAGGACGACCTTGGCAGTGGATGAGAGATGTGAATCATGCGGGGAAGAGAAACATTTATTCGGTTGCTAAAGAGAATAAGAGGTATAGATTAAAGCCTTTACCGCCCAAAACGTTAAATTTTGGAACTACAAGCAACATGCTTGTAAAGGCTTCACATTTCAAATGTGAGCTAAAGGAAGGCAAGGTGCACTACATGTTATATCTTAAGGAACCAATGCAAGATTCTTCATCCCCATCGAGTTCATCTGACAGTGTTTGTACCTCTTTCCAGAATTTGGAAGACTTAGCTCCTTACATTGCCGACGAGAATTTGAGGACAAATTCTTTTCAAGAAGGGGAGAATGATGCGAAACAAGAAGATCCAACGTAGTACAGTTAGTTATAGTTAATGAGTCGTTAGTTATAGTTAATGAGTCGTGTGTTTTAGTAGTTTATTTCATGTTCTCATGTTGTTTTGTTTTAGTAGGAGTCATGGTTTTGCCTACGTTCTTAAAACGATGGATTTTACATGATTCAAGTTGGTTAGGAGTCGTTGTAATTAATCCAAAGTGGATTAGGAGTTTATGTCGTTGTAACTAATCCTAGTTGGATTAGGAGTCTAGTTATTCTAATTCTAGTTGGATTAGGGTTTAGGATGTACTATAAATTCGGTTGTTTTCATAATAAAGATATAGACGTTGTTGATTATTGAGTAAGAAATATTGAGAGTATTGCTGAGCATACTTGAGATAAAGTTTAGAGACTAGCTTGACTAGTGGATCAAAGTCGTTGCCTTTGTTCCAAACTTGAGGTCATTGCCTTCAAGAATCTATCCCATCTACACATCCATAACCGTTTCTTTTAATCAAGAAACATCCATATACATCTGGAACATCAAGTTCCACGTCAGTGAGGAAATTGAATGTGAACCTTTATCTAAATGCATTTGCATGCAAGATGTTATTTCTGACAGTGAATTTAATAATGATGAATCACTTGATACAACTTAAACATACATAAAACCAGTGGAAGAATCCATTGTAATTAATATTGGTACAGAAAATACTGTAAAAGAAGTCAAAATAGGATCATCCCTCTCCCCAACTGGACAGTCGATGTTTATTATTAAAAGAGTATGTAGATGTGTTCGCATGGTCTTATGCTGATATGCCTGGTGTTAATAGAGAAATTACGGAACATCGCATTCCGTTACATTCTGAAAGCAAGCCTAAGCAGCAAATGCTCCGCCGAATGAAGCCAGAGGTTAGTCTGAAAGTGAAAGAAGAAATCCAGAAACAGCTTGATGCCAAATTCATCCAAGCTGTAAAAAATCCAAGTTGGCTCGCTAATATAGTGGGTGTAACCAAAAAGGATGGGACAGTTCGGGAATGCATTGATTTTCGAGATTTGAATGTTGCATCACCAAAAGATTGCTTTCCTCTACCCCACATCGATGTTCTCGTTGATAGTACGGCTAGTCATGCAATGTTTTCCTTCATGGATGGGTTTTCAGGGTATAATCAAATACTCATGGCTCAAGAAGACATGACAAAGACATCTTCCATCACTCCATGAGGCACTTTTTGCTACCGAGTTATGCCTTTTGGTCTCAAGAATGCCGGAGCCACATATCAAAGGGTTGCAACCACTATCCTTCATGACCTCATCCACGACATTGTGGAGGTTTATGTAGATGACATGATTGTGAAAAGTGAAGATCGTGAGGGGTATATTCCTGCATTAAGGTCCTTCTTTGAAAGAATCAGGAAAAACAATTTAAGGCTGAACCCTCAAAAATGTGTGTTTGGCGTTACTTCGGGGAAGTTGTTGGGATTCATTGTCAGTCAAGACGACATCAAAGTGGACTCTGAAAAGGTAAAAGCTATTCAAGGGCTACCTCCTCCAAAAACAGAAAAAGAAGTAAGAGGATTTCTCGGCAGAATTCAATATATCAGCAGGTTCGTCTCACAGCTCACTATGAGATGTGAACCTATATTTAAGCTGCTCAGAAAAGGGGCGTCCCATGAGTGGAATGAAGAATGTCAGGAAGCTTTTGATTATATGAAAGAATACCTTTCAAATCCACCTGTTCTAATGCCACCTAGACTAGGATAACCTCTGATTTTGTACCTTACCATCACGGAAACAGCTATGGGAGCTCTCTTAGCCCAATATGAAGAGGGAACAAAGAAAGAGGTTGCCATATACTATCTCAGCAAGAAATTCCTTGAGTATGAGATAAGATATACCCCCTTGGGAAAAGCATGTATCTCCTTGGTCTATGCCACAATGAAGTTGAGGTATCATCTTCAAGCTCATACTACCTATCTGATCTCAAGACTTGATCCAATTAAGTATCTGTTTGAAAAACCCATTCTTAGTGAAAGATTGGCAAGATGGCATGCTATGCTTTCTGATTGATATTCAATGTGTCAGCCAGAAATCTGTTAAAGGACGAGCCATATCTGAAGCCCTAGCAGAAGGACCAGTGTCAGGAGATGAGTATGATGATGCATTCCCTGATGAGTACTTCTGCTTTATTGATAATCCACAATGGTGCATATACTTTGATGGAGCTTCTAATAGGAGAGGTAATGGAGCTGGTGTTTTGTTAGTAGATCCTGATGGAGTCCATATTCCATTTGCTGTCAAGCTGGATTTTCCAACAACAAACAATACAGCCGAGTATGAAGCCTGTATATATGGAGTAAAGGCTGCCTTGGTAGCAGGGTTAAGACATCTCACTGTGTATGGAGATTCTAATCTCATCATATCTCAAACAATAGGAATCTGAGGGTTAGAGATGAGAGACTTCAGCTCTACACTGAGTACCTTTAAGAGTTGATCCCTTATTTTGATGATATTAGCTTCAAACATCTTCCTCGAGAACAAAATAGTTTCACTGATGCTTTAGCCAATCTCGTTGTTAACCTAACATGGGAAAATGGTGCAAAGATCCAGTCAGTTTTAATTGAAGAAAGGAAGGGGCCTACAGTGATGGTAGCACAAATTGTCTCCACACTGGTTCAACAAGATGATGATGATGATGTCTGGTACAAGGATATCAAGAATTTTCTGGAAACAATGCAATATCCAGAAGGAAGTGGCAAGAAGGACCGCATAGCCATCAGAAGGCTAGCTGCTCATTTTCTCATACTAAAAGGCAGATGTATCACAAAGGGTTTGATGGTACTCTACAACTCTGCGTAAATGACAGCGAAAAGCAAGTCATCATGGAAGAAGTTCATGGAGGGGAATGTGGACCCCATATGAATGGAAGAATGTTGGATCGTAAAATTTTGCGAGCAGGTTTCTATTGGAGCACTCTAGAAGGTGATTGCATAAGCTTTCTTCGCACCTGCAAGCAGTGTCAAATATTTGCCAACCTCAATCATATGCCACTTGTGTCATTACATAATATGACTTCTCCTTGGCCGTTTTCAAATTGGGGCATAGACATAATGAGACAAATTCATCCAAAGGCTTCAAATGGGCGTCAGTATATTCTTGTAGCAATTGATTACTTTTCGAAGTAGGTTGAAGCTGCATGATTTTCGAAGCTAGGGGCACAACAAGTCTCGAAATTTCTGATTAACAACATTATCTGTCGGTATGGCATACCTTTTGAAATCATCTCTGATAATGGATCACAACTTGAGGGTCATCTGAAGACCACTCTTGCAAAATATGCAATCAAGCATCATCAATCCTCACCTTATCGTCCCCAAACAAATGGAAGGAAGCGTATTATTAAATAATAATCGAAAGTTTGTATTATTGTTGGAGAATCGACCAAAGTTTGTATTATTCTAGTTAAAAAATCCTAAGACAATCAAGACTATTGTTGCCAAAATGATTGAAAAGACTAGGGAATGACATGACAAACTACCATATGCCCTTTGGGGATATAGGATATCAATTAGGACTCCAACTGGAAAAACCCCGTATTCTTTGGTTTACGGGATCGAGCCAATCCTACCAGTTGAGGTGGAGATACAACCTCTCAGGGTCATAGCAGAATGTGAAATCTCGGAAGACCAGTGGCATAAAACTCGCTATGATGAGCTTGCGTTCGTAGATGAGCGCCTACTACAAGCATTGCATAACATACAACTCTATCAACGGAGAATTGCTCGTGCATTTAACAAAAAGGTTTGAGATAGAGACATTCAAGAAGGTGATCTAGTTTTAAAAGAAAATAGAGCTTCGTTGCATGATTCTCGAGGAAAATTCAAGCCTAACTGGTCTGGACCATTCCTGGTCAAGCATGTCACCACAGCTGGAGCGGTGAAGCTAATGGATTTTGACGGAAATGAGTTCACCCATTTCACTAATCTTGATCAGTTGAAGAAATACTACGCTTAGGCATCAAAGTAATTGTAATTGTCATGATCAAGTAACCAAGCAGTTTGTGGGTTTTGTATCCTAACTGGTTATTCTTAATAAACATGCCATGAGTTTCTAAGATGTTCATATGATGTATGCAAAAAAAAAAAAAAAAGGAAAAAAAAAAAAAATGAAAAAAAGAAAAGAAAAAAAAAATGAAAAAAAAAAACGAAAAAAAAGAAAAGAAAAAGGGAGATGATGAAACATGTCTTTGATTGTTGAGTTTTATATGTTATGCTTTTATGTGTCATATGATTAGTTAATTATGATTTGCATGTCATATTTAATGTTAAAGTGTGTACGTGTTTAAAATTGTGCTCACATTGAATTTCTCACAAGCAGATAATTCCCACAAACAGATCTTTTATTCATCCTAACTAGGGTACTTCATTTCATACATTCATACATAAAATGACATAAAACCTTCATTTCCTACAAACTAATTAAAAAAAATAAAAACAAAAAATATAAAAACACATCATAGAAAATAAACATGACAATTCCCTCAAACCCTTCTCCTCTTCATGGTAGGCCCGTCTGAGTCTTTGTCTTGACCAATATCCGCTAGAAGCCATTGAAGGTAATCTTCATCAATCAGTGGAAAAGAAGGTTCCGGTAGCGCTGATATAATTTTAGCCCCCTGTCATATAGTAGGCATTCTCTGAATACCACTCATATCAGCCTCATAAGTGGTACAAGATGGAAGAACCTGGAAGGTAGGAATGTGCTCTTGCTTCCAACCAATTTGCCTTAGACATCTCCATGGAAGGTAGAAAGTGACTTGGCAAAGCCCGGGTAATTGTACACCTCTGCGACCACAATTGCAATATACAATTGCACTAATGCCAAGGTGGCTTGTAACCCACTTTATGTCCTGATGTAGGAAAAAATCCTCCCACCCACCAGTTTTGCTAAGTTGATAGAAGAAAGGAAGAAGACATATCTCCCGGACATGACTAGTTTCGTAAGTAAGACACTTGTGGGGTTTCATGAGAGAATTTTTTTCTAATAGCCATAAATGAAGGGCTAATGGACATCCCTTCACAAAGCTTTGAGGGTTTCTTTTGAGTTCATCTAAGCCAAGGAACATTTCCCCCAAAATAAGTGGTCCAAGATGACCCCCGCTAACAATTTGAGGAATAAGTGAAAGACACCGAACATGGCGTGTATTTTTTTCATATATTACCAAAAGCAATGTGATTACAAAAGCTAATCACATGAGTACAAACAGACAAAACAACAAATAAAACTAAATGCTCCAAGCCCCTTAGTGCAACACTAATTTCTTTCTATCTAAATCAGTACATCTAGCAGCAACTTTAAACAAAATCTCTTTTACTACATGAATAGGATCTTGCTTAACATTGCTAAAAATCTTGAAATTACGCTACTTCCATATTGCATAAACTCCTTTTGAGAAGAGCATCACATACATTCTGTTTTTAGAATTCCTAGCCATTCTCATAGCATATATTACTTCATCCTGGAATTGGCAAATAGTGCGTTGCACATTCAATCGTCTAATCACATCATACCTGATTATAGCAGCATAATTACACTCAAAGAACAGATGATGCACAAATTCAGGAGTAGAAGAACACAAGCAGCAAATGGTATTGCACTGAATACCCCAATAATGCAACCTGTCCACAGTGGCCAACCAATTATGAGGGCCAGCCAAAGAATAAACTTACTTCTAGGTGAGGCATGATTGATACAAATCAATCTTTTCCAATCTCTCTTCTCAAAGGCTCCCAAAAGCTGCTTATAAACTCTTTCAATGACACAATTCTGATCAGGACAAACATACTGCCAACCTCCCTCCTCAGTCACTATTTCCCTTGTTTGAATGATTTTCCTTAGAAGCCATGAACAATTAGGACTAATGTTCACAGTAGCCACTGCAGCTCTTTTAATATAGTAGGCATGAACCCACTTTACCCATAGATTGTCTCTCTTGAACTCAATGGCCCAAAGCAGTTTCATCAATGTTGCTTTATTCCAAAGCTGCATATTAACTAAATTCCACCCCCACCACTCTTAGGAAGCTGAAGAATATTCCAAGCTACAGGAGCTTTCCTCCCTTCCTCCTATAAACACTGTCCACTGCTTTAATCACTTTCTTTGAAAGAGGGGAGAGGTGAGCCCAGTAATTCTGCATACTACTAAGAACACTTCTAACAAGCTGTAGCCTGACAGCATAAGATAACAAAAGAGCCATCCAAGATTGTGCTCTACTTGTGATTTTTTCAACCAAAGGCTTACTTTGAGCATAAGTAAGCTTCTTAGAAGTAAGAGGTACTCCTGAGTATTTAAAAAGAAGCTCACCAACAAGCATATGCACAATATTAGCTAACTCAGTAGCAACATCATCCTGAACCCCATTAAAATAGATATGACTCTTCCCAACACTAGCAGCAAGCCCTGAAGCTTTGGAATTTTTTTGAAATGCATCAAACATTAAGCCAATAGAGCTATCATCAGGCCTACTGAAGAGAAGTAAATCATCAGCAAACATCAAATGGTTTAATCTCAGTTTCTCACAATTAGGATGGTAGTTAAAGTTTGGATCAAGGTGAAGCTCATTATATTCCATACTCAGGGCAAACAGAAAAGGGGAAAGAGGGTCCCCTTGTCTGAGTCCTTTCTTAGCAGGAAAAGGTTCAGTAGGTATCCCATTTATCAAAATGGAATAGGACACACTCCCCTAACAAACCATAATCCATCCCACAAAACGACAAGGAAAACCAAACTCCTTCAAAAGAGTCTCCAGAAAAGGCCATTTAACCGAATCATAAGCCTTTTTAATATCCACTTTCATCAAACACCTAGGGGACATTCTAGCTCTAGTGTACCCTCTAATCAACTCAGTAGCAAGTAAGATATTATCTGCAATATGTCTATCCGGGATGAAATGAGATTGAGACTCACTCACCACTTTTCCTATAACACCATGAAGTCTGTTTATTAAAATTTTTGAAATGATTTTATACATAACAGAACAACAAGCAATATGTCTGAACTCCTTGACCTGAGTAGCATTTGGCACCTTTGGAGCAAGAATAACAGCAGTATTATTCATGGGGCCATGAATGAAAGAATTATTGAAAAATTCCATCACTCCTCCTACTACATCCTCCTTTATAACCTCCCAGATCTTTTTAAAGAAAAGAGCATTAAAACCATCCAAACCAGGAGATTTAGAATTATCAATACCATCAAGAGCATTCTTAATCTCACTTTCACTAATATCCTGAATTAAATGAACACTAGAAGCAGTGTTGAGAACAGAACCAGCTTTTACAGTAGTTAAATCAATCCCAGGCAGAGAATCATCACATGAACCTAGTAGATTTTTATAAAAGCCAATGATCTCAGTTGTTATCATGCTGAGCAGTAAGGGAATTCCCATTGCTATCAACAAGCATAGCAATTCTATTCTTAGCATATCTAGCTTTTGTGGAAGTGAAAAAGAAATGTGTATTGGTATCCCCCATTTTAAGCCAGGATATTCTAGCCTTTTGCTGCAAAATACTCTCTTCCACCGTAGGCCAATGTTTCAGGTCACCTAAAATCTCTTTCTCCTCCTGATGAGCTGCAGCATCAGAAATGTAACTCCCTTTTGATTGAATATGATCAAGCTTCTTTCTCAATTCTTCAACCATCACATGAGCTTTATCAAAATTTTTATGATGCATAAGCTTAAGAGCTTTCTTCACAGCTTGCAGCTTTATCCGCACATTTTTAAGCTTGTAATCAGCATGAACTGACCTCCATGCTCTAGTTACAACACCAATAAAATTTGCATGATCAGCTAAAGCATTAATGAACCTGAAAGGCCTACCTCCCTTCTGAGTCTCAGTATGCATTCAAAAACCAAAGGAGAATGGTCTGAAACCCCTCGAGATAAGTACTGCACAATAACATCATTATACTTCATTAACCAAGAGTGATTGACAAAAGCTTTGTCAATTCTACTCACAACTCTGTCAGCACCATTGCTACTGTTTGACCATGAGTAAAAAGTGCTTGAACTTTTAGCTTCCACTAAGCTAGTCGTAAGCAGAAAATTCTCAAAATCCTCAGTCTCTGCATCACTCACCATATTACCATTATGTCTATCAACTGATTGCCATACAGCATTAAAATCACCTACGACAATCATAGGCTCTGTAGACATCACCTCACTCTTCAAATCATTCCAAAGTTTCTTCCTATCTGAAACTGTATGTAAACCATATTCTACTACAAGTTGAAAAATAAAGGACCCACAAACAACCTTACATAAGATAAATTGCTCATGAGTTACCTCAACCACCAACTGCACATTTCCTGGTCTCCATCCTATCCATATCCTACCTCTAGGAGAAAAGTTATAGTTATTAACCCAAGTCCAATCTTTCCCAAATTTTCCTTGAACCTTACTAGACTTATGAGCCCTAACTCTCGTTTCCAATAAGCCACAAACATCAATCTTGTAAGAGTTCAGAAATTTCCTAATCTCTTTTATTTTGAAGGGGTCATTCATCCCTCTAACATTCCAAGTTGAGCAAATCATCAAGAAAGATAAGGGTTAGGTCCCTTAGCACCCCCAGTTCCCACTGAGATTCCCACTCCTGAATGCAACTCATATTGCACTGAAGCTCTAGCAGATTGGTAAGCAGCTTGCTTACCTTTCTCCTTTGATTTTCTTGTAACTAATTTCCAAGCCCCCTCTTCTTCTACATTCTGTCTCTGAGTAGAGGGTATTGGCGTGACCATAGGGGTCACATTAAAAGGCATAGCAGAGTGAGTGACCTCAGTTGAAGGCCCCATCAACTCTTCAGCCCCAATACCGACCTCTGAAGCAAAAGTAGTAGTAATGATAGGGATACTTAGCTCTTCAATAGCTACTTTTGGCCTAGTCTGAGTAGTTATAGTGCCTTTGCAACCCATTTCTTAGTTACTTTTGTCTTAGTAATAGTGGGCTCATTACACAGGTGACCAATTTTTTGACACTTTTTGCTAAAAGGGGGTAACCAGTCATATACTGCCTTTTGTTTAAAACAAGCTCCATTTCGGTCCTCAAAAGCAATCTCATAAGGATCATTGCCTATTACATCCATTTCCACAAGAATTCTTGCAAAAGAATTTCTCAATTGCTTAGTAGTACATTCATCCGCATAAATTGGAACATCCAAAATACTACCCAACCTACTTAAGGAATCTGGGCTCCTGCAATTCAGTGGTAGATTAGGAAGCTTAACCCAAATTGGGACAACCTTAAGAATCTCTTGATGAAAACTGAAATCTGATGTCCATTGTTTCACAGTCATTGCTTTCCCAAAAAAGAGGTGGGGTCCTGAATACAAAATAGCATCCCTATCTTTTCTAGAATCCATTTTAATTATTAAGTAACCTTCATCATGCTTGAAGATTTTCGGTTCCATGTTTGGAGCCTATTGAGACTTGCAATAGTTTGTAATAGTCATAACATTAGGGGTTTGCCCAATGACATATACAATCAAAGCATTTGTCCAGTTCTCAGTCATTCTATCAACATCTTGTTTATCAAGTTTAGCAACAGATTCACCATTAACAATATCCGGAGCCACAAAATTTAAACTCATACCTTTATCAGATTTCTTGCTCTGAGTGAAAGACTTCCAATTATTGTGATTTTTGTCAGGAAAATTGACTCCAGCCTCTTTAACTTCCACCACTCGAACTGGCGTCACCTTCATCGTATTCACAATTGGTTCCTTCGCAAAAGTTACTGTTCCATTACCTTCAGTAAACTCCGCACCAACAATGTTCTTTTGGGAGCTTGCATTCACCTGATTCGAACTTCCTGGTTCCTGTGCCACCACAGCAACACTAGAAGTTTTCTTTTTCCGGCCCATTTTGCCGACGGGTTCACGATAGCAAGTTCACCTTATCGTGCGCCTAGAGAGCATTTAAGGGGAGAGTACTATTATTACTATTATTTATTAGTACATATGTTCAAAAGGATTACATGGCGTGTATTTAAAGACCATTTAGTGAGGGTACTTCCCAAAATCATAAGAATGCAAGCATTTTCTCTAGCGATCCTATAGTTGGCATTGTTAGAAAACTGCCAAGTGCCAAATTGGAAAGTCAATAATAAGTTGACAAGAAATACCCTCACCACATTGTAGGTAGTTTCCATGAAGATTTTCGGGAAGATGTAAAATCATTGATAAATCTCCCGAGATCCTAGTAGGAGATCTAGGCGTGATAACAGGACCATTCGATGGTAAGCCTAGTAAACCTTCGACCTCTTCAACAAGGGGCACAATCTCTCGGTCTCCAAAGTGGAATACATGGCGAGTTTCATCCCAAAATTTGAAAGCAGCATGAATCATGTCGTAACAAATAGAAAGTGAAAGCAAAGGCATAAGCACCTTAGTAAAGGGGGAAGAGGAAAAGGATTGCCTTGGTTGTTCCAAGTTTCTTGTGATCCTCGAGAGTTGTTTTTTTCCTCACTCCGCATTTCATTAGCTTATTCATAAGTAAGAACCATTTTTGTGAAAGGAAAATTTAGAGAAAATATTGAAGTAGTGGAAGTGGTGCATTTGGAAATGAAGAACCATGCCCCTTTTATAGATGGAAAAGATGATCATCCATGATTTACGCCATGGATAATGAGTTTAAGTATTGTCCATAGGATAATAAGGAGTATCCTTCACCATGGCTAATGACCAAGCATTTGTGGTATGGCAATTTTTTGTTAAAACAAAACATAACAAAAACTGTGTCAATGATGAATCAAGAACGTCGATACAATCCCTTTTCCTAATGATCATCCAAAATAAATGACCTTTATCATATAGTAATCATCATTTTCTGATAAAGCAAATAAGCATTATACATGAAAAATTTTCTGAAAGATTTCGGGAAAAAATGATAAAAAATTTTGCCACATGAAGATTTGGTCCACCATGGTTTATCTAGAGGGTAATAACCTTTAATCAACCCTCTAAGGTGACATGACTTGACAATGCCCTAATTTAAGGTGACATGATAACACATGGAGTCATAAAAAGTAAGTAATGGTGACTTGACAACTTGTTTGTTATCAAGGCCATGAAAAACTATAAAAACTGGAGTCGGCCTGTTAATGTTCGGGATTTCTCACATTAACAAAAGACGAATTCAGAAGACAAAAAGACGATGATGAAATCGCATTTTAAATTTTAGAAAATTAATTGGGATTTTCTACCTAAGATGACATTGAAGTCGCATTTTAAACTTTTAGAAAATTAATTGGGATTTTCTACTTAAGACGACGATAAAGTCGCATTTTCAAGATTAATAAAATTAATTGGGATTTTCTATCTAAGACGGCAATAAAGTCGTATTTTCAATTTTAGAGAATTAATTGGGATTTTCTATTTAAAGACGACGTCAAAGTCGCATTTCCTCTTTTAGAAAATTAACTGGGATTTTCTACTTAATGCGTCAACAGAAGTCGCAAGTCATGTTTTCAAAATAGCATTGATAATCACTATTCTCTGTGAAGAATATGTTATCTCAAAAGATATTTTATGTCAAAATTTTGTGTCTTTTCAAACATTGGCCATCCTTTTCTCCGAAATTCGACCAATGTGGGGCATTCTATACACACCAAATTTTGAACTCCTTTTTCGGATAAATAAATTTTTGGAAAAATAAAAATAACAAAATCATCATGCATCGTGGAGCGTGCGCCCCGGTGCGCGAGTTTCATTCCATCGCATGATTTTTCGTTTTTTGTGTATTAGTCATACAGTTTCGGCTTAGAAGTATAATTTTCGTGAGTTGTAGTCAATAACTACAACCACCGTTTTAATAAATTAATTCATAGTATAATCGTGCTCGTCTTTATTAATTCAACGAGTTTTTTGCTATTTGTCTTAAGTTAGTCTTTTTAGAAAAATGAAAACGAGTCGCGATTACGCATCGGGATTTTAGTCGTATCCCAAAACCGACATTAATCAATTTTCTTGATGGTCAAGTCATTGTTCATTGGATAAAGAATAAGAATATATTCTTTATTCACTAAACACATCTTTTATCCATTAGTTAGAGAATATGAATCATGAAAAGATGTGAGAATAAGAATCAAATCCCATGTGTAAGAGGGGGAAATCCGGATTCTTTCCGGAAGAATCAAGTGTACGCCTAGCGCACAAGCTAACTCTGCGCCAGACGCAGAGCCTTGCGCCTAGCGCAGCTTTCTGTGCTAGGCGCAACACCCTAATCAGTTGGCACGTTTTTGGATGCATTTTTTTACGTATTAGGATGTTTAGGGAAGAATATTTTCTGAAAATCTGATCTTGCTTCATTTATGAGAAAATCTAAAAAGAATAAGAATATTTGTGTTTCCAAAGAGATTTGCTGATGTCATTAGGGTGAGGTCATTAGAGTGATGTCATTAGGGTGATTAAGGATGAAGAAAATCAGATCTTTGGGTGAAAAATCTGATTTTTTACCTCTTTGAAACCCTAGTTCACCTCTTTCATTTCTCTATAAATACCTTCCTAAATTACACTTCAAAACTAAGTTGAAAAGAATTCAACTTAACTTCGCTAATTCTCTCATCTTATCCACTCCTTTTCTCTAAAGAAATCACACTTAAGAAAAGAAAGAAAAAGTTAGTAAGATAATTAGTAAGTAAAGAAGTTCATCAAAAGAAGAAAAAACAAAAAAAAGGGTTTAAGTTAGTAATTAAGAAGATTTAGAAAGTCACCTATAAATTAAGAAAATCACAAAAAAAGTAGAAAAATTTACAAAAGGAAGTGCATCATTGAGCTAGCAAGGTAAAGCTGAAGGTTTTATTATTTTTTTATTATCTTCTTAATCATCTACTAACTTTCTCCTTGTTTTCTTCTTATCATTTTATTTAATCGTTGGAGTGATTTGGGTATGTGGAAGTCATAATAGGTTCCCAACCTTAAATCACCCCACCTAGAATAGTCACCTCTAATGGGGTGACTATTAGGAAACAATGTGATTATGTAATTTTCCTTTATCAAGTTGTTATTTATAACCAAAAATATTTTCATAAAAAAATTCAAGATAAGTTGTGCATAAACATCTCCATAAAAAGGAAATGTGATGCTGTAATTATAGTCAGTTTTACTTTCCTATATTATTTCATTTTTTCGTGTGCATTAACTAATTAGTTCGTAGGATTTAATATTTTTCCTATGAAGTGTAAATAATTAAAAATCATACAACTTTGTTGTGCAAAACTGATTTTGTCCAGTACTACCGAGGATTGTTCTTTCAATAAAATAAAAAAATAAAATCATTTAGATAAAACTAATAACATCAAGTTTGAAGAAGACATTAGTAGCTTTTCAAAAATATAAAAATCATGTTCATATGAATTTCATACAATTTTGCATCATTTGTACAAAATCATTCATGTAAATCACTAAATTTCAGAATACATATTTTCTCTTCAGTTAAGAAAATAAATAAAAATGGTTTTAAAGATGTCCAATTCAAGTAAAAATTTTCAGTCTAGTCTTTAAAAGTGTGTAGAATGTTCATACCAAATTTCACTTCAAAATAAGTTCAATAAGTTGGATCTCAAAGAACAAATTTAATAAGGTCCTATTTTGACCAATTTTGACATAAAGTTCACCATAATTCAAGTGTTCACTAAAAACTTGTAATTTTTTGATAAAACATAAAGAACTCATAGATCTATCCATAGATGTATCATATATTCAATTTAACACTTTGTACAGAAAGTTATGATTTCTGTAAGTCAGTACAAGAACAAAAAGGCAGTCTGGAAAATGAAATAAAGTGATTAACTCAACTTTCATAGAAGAATTGTTTTCTTTTCATACGAAAAAGTGAAAAAATCATGAATTTTTTAAGTTTATCTTAAAATGACTCATTTTGTCATATAAATAAAAATCAATTAAAATGTTCATAAAAATCAAAGTCAAATAAGTTAATTAATCTTTAACTTTCACAAATTCACAAATTCACAAATAAACATGAATTCCAAAGCCCATTCGAGTTGAAGATCACGGAGCATCATGGTGAGGAACAAGATTGAAGATTTGTATAGATCATAGATTTTGTACATATTATTGTAATAATAGTTTCTTTGTAATTAATTATTACTTCAGTCAATTAATAAAAAAAACATGGAGATGTTTATGCATAATTTTCATAAATAATTCCACAACTCTTTTTAATAAAATGAGCAACCAATGTTACAAATATTGAATGTTGGGCCAATATATCATAGTATATGAATCAAATGACCCAATCTCAATTAAGAGGAAAAAAGGCAAATCTAACTAAGTTAAATTGTGTGATGATCCATCTTACATTTAAAAAATGTGTTTTCCATATTCAAATGGATTAATCATATAATTTGACATAATTAGATTGGTAATTATGACCTCCGAATTGATGTTAGGCCGTTTAACGTGTCTCGCTTTAAATGGCCAAATTTCAATTAGCCAAACACAAATCTCCAAATTCAATCTCAAATTGATCATTTCTCTCCAAATGACTTAATAATCTACAATTAAGATTATTTCTCAAAAAGCCTTAAATTAGGAAGCAAACCTTCTAAGACCTCTCGAAAATCATAAACGTGATCACTATTAAGGTGGTTAATTCAATCCCCGATTGCTAATTAGAGCGGTTGACACAAACATCTTTTAATCACTAATTAGAGTGATTATTTCAAACCCTAATAATCGTTAATTAGGACAATTATTATTCTCATTTTTTAATCACTAATTAGAGTATTTCAAACCCTAATAATTGTTAATTAGGACGATTATTTTCCTCATTTAATCACTAATTAGAGTGATTATCTTAAACCTTGGTTAACGACGAATTAGGGTGATTAGCTTAACCTTTCACCATATTTAATCACTAATTAGAGTGATTATCTTAAACCTTAATAATCATCAATTAGGGTGATTATTTCCTAACCTTCATTGTTAATCACTAATCAAGGTGATAATCTTTCCATTTTAATCACTAATTAGGGTGATTACTTATTTCCTTCCTTATTAATTACTAATTAAGGTGATTATCTTAATCTTTCATATTTAATTAAAGTGATTATCATAACCCCACTTTAATCACTAATTGGAGTGATTGCCTCATTTCAAACAGATTTGTTTAATTCTAAAAGTGAATTATTCATAATCTATTCCCCCCACTTCTTGCCCCAGTGGAATTGGCCATTTAGGGTGAGACATATACTCGAACTACGACGATTTTGATCCATGAGTGGATTCCAATCCCGCAATGATTAGTACGTAGTGCAACTTCAGTGCTCAAACCTACCATGTACAAATGATATATTGGACCTAAATAAAAATGGTTAATGTGTATATGTGCAGATTATGTGGTTTTTCTTTCTTTTGAATAGACATGATTACTTTGAATTGGAAAATAACGCATTTAGTAAGAGCCCGTTCTTTAGAACGGAAGAGGAGACGAGTTCCAGACGTTCGCACCTCCTAACCTAAACCCCGAACCCTATCTCATGGTATCAAAGACCAATTTTGAAAAAAAGCCTTATCTATATGAAGTCATCATCGTTTTAAATGATTTTTCTTGAAATTGATTTTAAAACGATTTATTAAATAAACCTGTCCCTATTCAGAAATTAATCGATTGGCGACTTCCAAGTTTTCTAAAACTCAAAGTCCAATGAGAGACTTTCGTGGGATTCAGACTGTTAATTAAGACAGTAAAAAATCGGATACCACACCAAGCAAATTTACTTAATACAATTTCTACTTTCCCCCTATACTTATTATTGCTTCTGTATTTTACTTAAGTCATTCACTTTGGTGCATTTTTTCCCACTACTTACACTAGTGGGAAAAACATCAAAGGATTCGGTCAAAACCGAGCTTACAGATCCGGTTTTAGTCCGGAGCGGGTGGAATAGCAGCGGATACCAAAAGTTAACTGATCCGGTTTTGAACCGGATCAGTTAAATATTAGCTAATCCGGTTTTGCACATAATCGGACCAGTTGAATCAATGGCGCCACTTTCTTACTATATACTAATGCCTTGACTGATCCGGATTAGCACATAAACCGGATCAGTTAAGCCATAATAAATAAATAAAAATATTCGATTCACAAAGCTGTAGTATCAAAGAAATTCAACAAAAAAAAATTCGGGTTCAATTTCCGCTCAACATTAGACGGATGACAATAGCAGCCGAAATTGCTCTCATCATACAAACTAAAATTACATTAACAACAATTAACAATATATTCGAAAATTTACATTAGCAGCAGAAAATATAAAAAATCAGTGTTACATTAATCAAGAAAATCAACACAATACAAAGACGAAAAATCAATGTAAATAATACTGAATTCTAACTCAATTAAAGAACGAAAAATCAACGAACAAAAATGAAACTTATAAACAACAAAATAAATTACAAAAATCAAAAGTGAAAAAACGAAAAAAAAACCATATAATATACTTCTATAAAAGGAATGATAATGAATAAAAAAAAATATGAAATTTACAACCGAAAAAAACTTCAAACCCTAAATCTAATGGCTCGAATCTCCAATGCCTTGAATTTTGCGTGTTGGTGGTTGGTGAGAGATGAAACCACTAATTTTTTGGCGACAACGCAGACGCATAGTGGTGGTTGCTGGTGGTATTGGTGAGTGACGAAATCGTTGATTTTTGGAGAAGAAGCATACGCAGCGTGGAGCGCGAGGTGAGGAGGAGCGCGAGGAGATCGAAGAATTAATCGACAGTATTACCGCCGACCACTATACGACTTTCAGGCGGAGGAAACGAAATCATCGACGAGATGATCTACAAGTTTCGATTTCAGGCAGAGGATTACCGCCGGAAGGTCATCGAGTTTCAAAGCAAAGGATTACAAGAAAAAGGTAGACGAAATAATTAAAAAAGGTTGATGATGATTTGGTGGAGATTGAAGGCTAAAGAGATATCTAGGTAGATTGGAGACGGAGCAGGATTTCAAATGTGGTGAGGAGGGGTGACTGGAGACAGGAGAGGAGATAGGTGAGAGGAGAGCGTGAAAACCTAACTGAGAGATTTTGTAGAAGAGGTGAGACATGAGAGAGTAGCGTGCCTTAGTTTGGACATTTAAAAGCCCAGTCCAATAAAACTGATCCGGGTTTGTGAGCCCACCGGATCAGCTTAGTGAGAAAGGAGAGAATGGTGCTTTAATCTTCCCCGCCCAATATTAACCGATCCGGTCTCGAGAAGAACCGAATCAGTTCACCTTAACTGATCCGGTGTAGTGTGTTTTTCCACTAGTGTTAGCCCAGTGATCTTAAAGTGACATTAACTTAGATAAAAATTGACAAAATGAATAACGTCCAACAAAGAATTACGCAAAAAGAATGAATCACCCCAGCAAAGGATAATCATTCTTGAGACGCACATTGCTTCCCAAAGGAGGCCAGCCAAAAAGTAATAAACCTTATAGAAGGTAGATTACATACATGGTCAGCCAAATTGTAATATTGTCTAGTAAAGGAAACATTATTGTCTCCTAAAGAAAGCCGGCCTGAAATAAGCAGACCTTAGTAAAGGTGTCTTAGTTTCAAAAGCAAGGTCAACCAAGTACTAATAGCCCTAGTAAGGGAACCACTACTACAAAACGAACACTACCTCCTGAAGGAAGCCGACCAGGAAATGATAAGGTCATAAAAGCAATCATATCCCACAAGGTTGACAAGTGTGTTTATATCAAAAAGACAAACTAACTAAACTCGTCCAATTATGAGTCATACATAATTTCGGTCTATGGTCGTCGTTTTCCTTCTTGGAACACAGCTCATCTTGAATGTCAGGACGAGCTCAGTCCCAAGTGGGGGGGGGAATGACTAAGCCTTAGAACTTCTAAGACACTCATTTAGGACGTCCAAATATTAGGACGAGTTCCATTTGAACTTGGGCATATGTTTGAAGCTAAATTTTCCTCCAGAATCTTAGGACAAGTTCATTCGAACTTGGGGCATATTTGTTTCAAATTCAATGACCATCCAAATTTTAGGACAAGTTACAGTTGTACTTGGCATATTTGTTTAAAGTTCAATGACCGTCCAAATTTTAGGACGAGTTTCTTTTGTACTTGGCATATTTGTTTAAAGTTTAAGAATCATCCAAATGATAGGATGAGCTTCTTTTGTACTTGACATGTTTGTTAGAGTTCAAATGATCGTCCACAATATCTAGTCAAGATAAATTCATCGTCCATAATTTCAGCAAGTGTTTGATGGTTATTCTAAAGACAAAAATTGTTAAATGAACTAAGTTGGACGAAAGCAGTTCTGTAACAAAAAAAATTCCATTCATAAAACGCAAGGGTTACAAACTAATCTAAAACAGAAAAAAAAAAAGATGATCAAGGTAAAGGGATGGCAATCAACCAAGATACAACACACAAACAATAGCCTAAGACTAGGTATTCTATTCAGCAGGAGGGGTATCTTGGCCGACAGGAGGATCTTTGGGGATTTGTTGGCCGTCCTCATGAGACTCTTCTTCATTTTCCTCCTCTTCGTCAGAATCGGTGAAGGAAGGGGGAGTTTGACCATCATTTTGGGCCTTGTGCACATCTTGTTGAAAGATCAAATGATGCTCAAAGCGGTCGATGTCCTCTGGGTCGGCTAGCATTTCGAAAGCCTTCAAGGCCCAGCCTTTGGAGGTTTTGAACACATCAACCAGGGCCTCCTTTGCATCAAGGAAGAATTGGTCTGCCTCTGCCTTCAGGCGAGCATTATCCTTACTTAGTGTGAGGTTCTCTGGCCTGAGCTTGGCAGCATCCAAGATTGCAGTATTCATCTAGACACGGTATCCATGGCCATCTGCCACTCAGCTTTTTCCTTCAACAACTGATTAATCTTAATGAAGTACTGTTAGTTGTTCGACTCCATGGTCGCCAGACGAATCTCCCAGGCCTCCTGGGATTGACGATGGAGAGTCCTCATTTTCTCACAATCGTTGATGGCCTTATCCCTGACCATTGTAGCTTAGTGGACGAGATGTTTGATTTCTTTTCTCAGCTTCCTCGCCCAATCTTCAGTAATCATGCTGCAAGCAAAAATCTGTAATGACGAAGAAGCAAACAGAAGTTAGTGAATGAGTTAAAAAGGATGAAAATAATACAAGTTAAAAACTAAAGCAGCAGGGAGTTACCTCGGCAGCAAGTTGAGACACATAGCCAACATGTCCAGCCGATGCCCCCCCCTCAGGCCCTTGATGTAGGACTAAGGGTAGAATTTGATCAACGCATGTTTGAGCTTATGCCTCACTGACCTAGACGTTTTGGCGGATGCCTGGGAGGACTCGTCATCTGAGTCAACAGCAAGAGCGGCGCGCTCTGTAGAGTGGCCCTTAGCCTGATCTTAAAAGTTGGAGGGGTCAATTCTCTTAACGGGAAGAACTACTGCAAGTTTGTTGGACGGACTCATCGAAAGTCCACCAAATTGCAGCGTCCTAACTACATTTGAGTAGTTTGACTCACTAAGATACGGACACAGATCTGTAAGTTCGTGGCATTTGAGCCACCAACTGAGCGACCGGCCCGCTGAAGGCCGATCCTTCCTTGTCAGCCGCGTCCGACTGAATCTCCATAATCCCAGCCATTTAAGGCTGGTTCTCAATTTGATTAGCCGCGTCCGACGGATTTACAGGGAGGAGGGTGGAGATGTGTCCCTCCTCTTGATATGAATTTTAAAGTCCGAAAATTCACAATTTTTACCCTAGATTTTAGGTGACGTCTTTTTTATGTGTTTTATGAATGAATGCTGAAAATAAGAAGTCAAAAACAAAGGATAGTACTCTTGATTCTCGCAAAAATTATAGGGTCTCTTCCAAATCGCAATTAGAAGATGAATACAAGTCGCAACAAGTATTGTTTTGGTTAACAACCGAAATAAGCAACGCTCACAATTTTCAACTCAACTCTTCTACTTTTATTATGGACTAGGCGTGTACTTATATAGGTTGAGCAAACAACCTTGCCCTCCAAGCTATAATATGGCCGGATTTCCTAAGCAAGAGATAAGAAAAGATTCCCTTTAAAACTAGCCTAGCATCTAGCACAACTTAAGGAAACAAGTGTTTTAGGAAAGCTTTGTAAAACTTTCCACAAAACATACAAAATCACACGCCTAAATGTATACCTTATTACAACTCAGATTTTCGGCCAACTTACTACAACCAAACTGAAAATAAAAACCACTTAATGACATTAACTTATTTAACTAACAAACATGATAAAAAACATATTTTTCGTTACATGTAAAACCTTCACATTAAGAGCAAAGTAAAACCATGCAACAATTCTACGAAAGCAAATAAAGATAGTTGGACTTGCATCATTCTCCCCCTCTTGAAAAAAAACTTGACCTCAAGTTTCTTCAATACATGGAACTAGATCACAAGCGTTGAAAGACACGCACACTCCCTTGCCAAGAAGCACTTGGTAAGTATCCCAATTGTCATGATGAACAACTTTGAATGGACCTTCCTCCACCGAAGATTGGTCACTATTGGAATTATGGTAAAGCTTTTGAGCAGCAAGTGAAAGCCATATATAATCACCAACATTAATAGGAGAAGTTTACCAAATTTGAAGTAGTTGATCTTGTTTCCAAGCTCTCCTTCCTTTCTTGGTCATCTCCTTAGAATCAAAATATTAGACATAGCATGCATTTTGTGAAGAATCTACCTCTTTACTCTTAGTTTCAATTGCATTTGTATACTTTGGAGGTAGGGGCTGCAAACCAATTCGTTTTTCTCGAAAAGCCACGGTCTACATGTTTTGCTTGCAATGATGAGCAACATCTCGATCCCATTGCCATGGACGTCCTAACAACAAGGAACAAGCATCCATAGGGAGTACGTCACACCATAGTTCATCCTTGAATTCACTTATCTCAAAAGGAACCAAGACTTGCTTCTTAACAGTATGTATTCCATCACTATTCACCCAACTTAGCTTGTATGGTCATGGATGATTTCGTTGTTCCAACTCCAAGGTTTCCACCATCTTCTTTGAAGCCACACTCATACAAGAACCACCATATATGATCAAGGAACAAGGTCATCCCTTCACCAAACATCTAGAGTGAAATTGGTTATCTCTTTGTTCTATATGTTTCACTTCCATAGTTGGCGCCACATGTAGCATGCGTCTAAGTACCAAGATGTTGTGGTCAGGGACTGGTTGCGCCAAAGGACCACTAAAATCTGTAGCTTCTTTATCAAGTTCATCATCATCAGTCTCCTCTTCTTCAGCTGGAAATGAAGCTAAAAGAGCATGTTGTTCGGCTAAGGAAACCAACACCTTGCTAAGGCATTGTGATTGAATATGACCACTTCCTTTGCACTTAAAACATATATTTTCTTTCATAGCAAGTTGTCCATTGGAAAATGGTGTAAGTTTTTTCACAAAATTAGATGTAAAAGAAGAAGTTGTACCCTTTGCTTGGCCATCCGAAACACCAACATATTTGGTCTCCCCTTGCTTTGGACGAAAGCCCTTGCCTTTTGTCTCTTGTTGCTGCCTCTCAACCTTAATAGCTAATGTGCAAAGCTCATAAAAGGTGTAATATTGTTGCAAATCTACTTGATTAGCAATAGGTTTGTTCAAACCAACCATAAATTTGGCCTATTTTTGTTCATCAACATCATTGCATTCACATGTTAAAGTTAGTCATTCAAATTCCTTAGCATATTGTTCTACACTTAGGTGATTTTGTTGCAAAGTATTAAGCTTATAGAACAAATCTTGTTTATAGGAATGGGGAACAAACCTCTTTCACATCTTGGCCTTCAACTCCGCCCAAGTTTCACGGGTTACTTTGTTCTCTCTTTCACGTTGAGCTTGAAGACTCTCCAACCAAAGAGAAGCATATTTGGTCAGTTTCAAAGTAGCATAAGAAATCTCTTACTTTCTCCCAAGCCCTTGTGATCAAAGAGTAGGTTCATATGTCGCTCCCAATCAAGAAAAGCATCTGCATCTTGAGTACCATCAAACTCGGGTAAGTCTCCAAGTTTAAGATCTAGCACCATTGAAGTTGTTTCCAAAGGAGTTTGGGGAACCTCCAGTGATCTTAGCTTCATGGAGTTAGCCTTGCCATGGAGTTGAGCAATCTCATAAAATTTTGCAAAACCATCCAACACTTTTGTCTCTAAGTCTCCCATTGTTGTTGCACAATACGTCTGATTGTCTTGATGACTGTGGATTCTTTATAACTCGGATTTACACGAAATATGGATAGAACAAACTTCAAGATGTCTACTGTCCCTAAACAAAATTTCAGCCAAATTCAAGCCTTCACGCTCCCTCACGCACCTACACAACCACACTGCTCTGATACCAACTGATATGAATTTTGAAGTCCGAAAATTCACAATTTTTACCCTAGATTTTAAGTGACATCTTTTTATGTGTTTTATGAATAGATGTTGAAAATAAGAAGTAAAAACAAAGGATAGTACTCTTTATTCTCGCAGGAATTAGAGGGTCTATTCCTAATCGCAATTAGAAGATGAATACAAGTCGCAACAAGTATTGTTTTGGTTAACAACCGAAATAAGCAACACTCACAATTCTCAAATCAACTCTTCTACTTTTATTATGGACTAGGCATGTACTTATATAGGATGAGCAAACAACCTTGCCCTCCAAGCTATAATATGGCCGGATTTCCTAAGCAATAGATAAGAAAACATTCCCCTTGAAACTAGCCTAGCATCTAGCACAACTTAAGGAAATAAGTGTTTTAGGAAAGCTTTGCAAAACTTTCCATAAAACTTACAAAATCACACACCTAAACCTATACCTTATTACTACTCAGATTTTTGGCCAACTTACTACAACCAAACTGAAAATAAAAACCACTTAATGACATTAACTAATTTAACTAAAAAAATTAATAAAAGACATATTTTTCGTTACATGTAAAACCTTCACTTTAAGAGCAAATTAAAACCATGCAACAATTCTACGAAAGCAAATAAAGATAGTTGGACTTGCATGACCTCTCCCGAAAGGGGAGTAGTGGTGGATGAGTCATCCACCTTTAGAGACTCGACCACATAAGGTAGACAAGACTCGTCCCCCGTCCTCTGACTGATGGAGGTAGCCTTGTCAATAGACAAGCTCGTCGGTTCAGTCTTTTTCTTGGCTGTGAAGCCTTTGGATGTTTTGGGCGGGGTAGGATCCCCGACCATAGATGGTCTGTTCTTAGACACAACTGTTCCCAGCCAACGTCTTAGATGTTGGGGCATTCTTCTTCAAAAAGAAAATTGCAAGTAAAAAAAAAAGCTCATCTAAAGAAAGTGATGAAATCATTGATGATGGACGCACTCTACTTGCTAAAGGAAGCTGACCGCCATTACCTTCAAGACGAAGATATTTTGTCTAAATGCAATGTTAGACGAAGGGTGCATCGTTCCAAAACTTTGGATGATGATTACCCGATATAGGAGGCCTTCGTCCATGAAGAAGTTAAATGGAACCTAATATTTTGGACGCTGAACATCCGTTGAAGGAAGCTGGCCAAGTACGACTGCCTTCCTTCTACGATGGACCTTCGTCCAAAAAACATTACAGACGAAGTTCTAGAAAAACGTCCAAATTCAGACGTTCTCCTTATATGAAGGATCTTCAACTAAGAAAGCATAGACGACTGATATACCTAGAAGGACGGCCAAGACTAGCCGCCTTCCTTATGGGACAGACCCTCGTCCAAACTCTTAAGGACAATTGTAAAAAAAAAAAAATGTATTTGAACTCACCAAAGTATCAGCCCTCTTTTCGGGCCCAAATCTAGAATATTCTTTCCAGATCTTTACACTAAACTTGGACATACTTATGTGGCCCGTCCAAGATTTTTTTAGAAGTGCCCTGGCTGCTTCTGCAAGAAAAAAGCAGGATGGTTAATGCACAAATACATTGGACGATGCATTTTACTTAGAGTTTTAAATGATTTACCTTTATCTTCGGCCGACCGCAAACCAGCAGCGACCAAGAAGTTGTCGTAAAAAACATTTCCTTAAAGGGAGTCCAGTTAAATGGCCTTTAATGGTTGGGTGGTTTGGTTTAGAATACTCAGCTATCTTGAATTATTCCACCACCTCGTCATCAAATGTATCTTCCAGATCCAAGATAGATGCTCCTCGTCCGGTGTTTGTTGTTGCCCGGCTATGGTAGCGATATTGCCCGACAATATCTTCACTGGGAGCCCGGATGAAGATGAAATCGGCTTTCCAGACGTGCATGTTTGAGGTTTATCCCAAGCAGTGATAGAAGCGGAACGATTACAGACGTTGAACCAAGCCCCCTCCACTGTTTTGGGAACCTTAGATACATAGTGTATCTTGGTGAAGGCTGGTAGAGAAGGAGTAAGGCCGTGCAACTCGCAGACGGATATGAAGGGAAAATGTTGTAATGCCTTAACAGTTGGTCAATAAATTCATGAAGGGAAAATCTCAACCCGACATCCAAAGCCATCTTATAAACGGCAAAGTGACCTTGGGGATCGCTCAAGATTGTGGCCTCCTCGCCCGGAATAACAAATGAGTAGCCCGGCATGGGCATAGCCAGGAACAGATGGCTGGGGTCAGGGCCAATTTTTTCTAACCACTTACGGTTGAACAGTATAAAGCCAAGGTCATAAAGAGGACCTAGGCGTATCCTAATTTCGGACGAGGTGGTAAAAGGCTCGTCCGATTCCTTAAGGGAGCTAGACTTGCCCTCATTATTATCACTATTATCCTCGCCCTTATCTATGTCTCTTCCAGTCGGGCTAGCCTCTGGGTTTTTTTGTTCGAAAATTTCTTCCCTGACTTTTCCAGAGGAAGAACGCTTTGCCGCTGGCCGAGCACTTTGTGTTTCTCTTTTCTGTACTTCTCTGGGAACCCGTTTAGGAGACTTCTCCATTTCAGAACTAGAGGTCGGGAGTATGATTCCTCATCTTAGATGGGCGGTTTGCTTGACACGCGCCAGATTATCCTGCACAGGTAAAGACTGGGTCGTTTGACTTTGTCGGTCAAATCCATAAAAATGATATATATGGCCGGCCAGAATAGGCCCAACCCTAAAATGTGATGAAGAAGAAAAACAATCGTTTTAGCGTCAAGGCAAACTCTTGAACGGTCGGGATCATTTGATGAAGAGGAGGAATTTATTTGATTACTTTTTAAAAAAAAAAAAAAAAAGAATAAGGAGAACGAGGAAGAAAAAGGGAGATACCCGACGAGCGTTTGGACATTAAGTGAAAGTAAACAAAGTCTGGATGAACACACTCACTCTCTAGAAAGTCAGAAAAATTAGAGAGCCTCTCTCTCTAGAAAAAATTACTCAAGGTGTGAAATGATTTCAGAAAGGACAAAAGAACATATTTATAGGGGTGAAAAACCTCCTCAACCGATTAAAAACGACCGAACACGTAGCTCTCCTGAAAATTGGCGCGTCTTTGCTTTTTAAAATGAGGTAACTTCCTCTGGTAAAAGCGCTTTAATCGTCTTTGGCAACAGTAAAATCCCCTTGTTGTAACCTAAAAATAAAAGGCTAACAAAGGAGACACATGGGTCAATCAGAAGCGTCCACGTGTCCCAGAAAAGGGAGGAAGGCTTGGAATTTTTAAGGGTTTCTATCCCTTAAAAGACAAAGGCCCTCTTTTGGCCTGAAGGAATGATCAGAGCCCAACTCCCAAAAAACGGCTGTATTTGATTGGCTAATATTCAGCCACCAATCATTGCTTGCCATGTGTCACAATCTGATTGCATGCCTAGACAATCAGGTGCCTCTATTTTAGGGTGACATCAAATGGCAGCTCCCATATTCCAAACACTATAAATAGTCTCCTCAAAATCAGGCAAAAAGTAGCTAATTGAACTGTGTGCCATTACTCAGCTAAAATATTCTCTCTCACTTTCTCTCTCTATCTCTACCCTTTTTCATATCTGATAACTGAATTAAGTTTCGGAGGGGGAACCACAACCTAAACCTCCCGGGTTGGTTCCTTTTTCTGCAGGTTCGGAGAACGAAGCTGAAGTTCGGAGTGTGGGATTCAGGAATCGTTGCACAAGTCTCTATAGAAGAACATTCTATAGGATTGAAGTTGATTGTCCAAAAAGTAGACTAAATAGTATGTGTTATCATTAGGTGCTCAATGGGGAGACACGATTATGTGCCTGAAATCTCAAATTATGAATTCAAAGTCAGAAAAAAAAAAAACAAGGATAAAAATATATTTTGTCCATCTCTTTCACTTACTATGAGCATCTAAGACATTCAAACAAAAATGGTTGAGAAATATGGAGGAGAGAAGGAACAATTCATTTTTCAAAAATTGTAACCTACAAAAATTAAGTTATTGAAGAAAAACGATTTTCAAAGAATTCCCTGACAATGGCTAGAGACTTACGAAGATTCATGGTATCTTTCACAATAGTCACTGAAGCTATTGAAGATCCTTTAAATTTTATATAATCAACTTTTTCTCATAGACAACCTTTTAATTTTTTTTGTCAAGACAAAGCTTAAAGGTAAAATTATTTGTGAAACCTGATGATGTCATTCTACTATTGACTCTCCTTCTCCAGTGTTAGTTATTAACCTATTCCTAGTTCTTTTTTCACACTTTCACCTCCATTTCCGCAGCAACCCTAACCTTCTCCCCTATTTTGTCTTTCTTCACCCTTTTATCTATCAACCACCCTAATCCAATTCTTCTACAAAAAGTTGGAACATTAAACGCCGTGTCACCTAAAAAATGTTAGAGCATTAACATCAAAGAACTACGGTAATGAATCTACTTTTTCTTGATATTTTTCTTCATATTTTGATATTTGAATTTTGTTTACAATGACCAGAGGGAAATTTAGGGATAAATCTTCTGCAAAGAAGAAAAGGGGCTTGAATTACGAGATTGTTAGAAAGTTTGAATACTTTTCAGGCAATTTTCTCATTTATGAGACAATTGTTGTTTTATGTGAAGCAATTATATATCGGTTAAGCAAATTGGAGGATTAAATTTCTTGATTAAGTTGAAATTCTCTTTAATGGTGATGGGGAAATTATTCCGGCATTCTTGGAGGCCCATGAAAGGAATGGTAGGTACAACTTGTATGTGGTTCATAAAGAGCAAAGGGTACAAGTTCATAAGCTTGCTTATGGAGCAGAAAATACTGAGGTTTTATACTAATAGTGAGAATACAACTATAGGGAGTACTTTGGGTAAGGAATCTAATAACAATTCACGAGGGGACCACATGGTACCGCAATTAATATTTTGACTAATGAGAAAACCCTAAATTTGATAACAGCTCCAAAAACACATTGCTTACCCCTCCTCTAAATACTTTAACTTAATTCTTCACAATAAAGAACCCTCACCACTGAAAATATCAAACTTCCACCCAGCTAACCCCCTCAGACTAACTACATAATCTATCCACCTTCTCAGCCCATAAAAAAATAGTCAGGTGCAACATTCTAGCATCATCCACCAAACCCAATCAGCTGAATGAAAATTCGTAACTAGCTGGTGGTAAAACCTAAAGCGGTGCTAGATGTCAAACATTGAATGCATACACCACAAGACTTTAACGTAATGATTAAATGGACTAGATTGGAGTTAAGTGATGCTACTTGGAAGGACGTTACTGTTATTTAACATCACTTTTCCAATTTCGACCTTGAGGACAAGGTCCTGGTCCTGGCGGGGGGTTATGTCATGCTCTCACACCCACCCAAGTCACCTATCGGATTCACTTATGCAAGAAGTAAAAGCAAAGGGCAACCCGACCCGAGTGCTTGAGCGGGCCTGACCCGAGCGGGTCGCGTGATCAAGAGCGAAATTGGCTGGCTAAAAACCTTACCCGGGTGGGTCAAGGCAAACCGAGCCCTCGGGTCAGCTGACCCGGACGGGTCGTTCCAGTGGGTGGAAAGTTGATGTTCTTTGGACTTACTCGGGCAGGTCAGGTGACTCGGATCCTCGGGTCAGCCCTTGGGCTTCCTCTTCTCCTCTTTTGGGCTTCCTTGAAAGTACCCTCCAATCGCGCTCCTATGTCCTGAAATAAAACCAAACACCCAAAGAAAGAGCATAAAGGAGGAATATTGCACAATTCGAAGGCATAAGAAGCCATTTAGCCTAAACTAGCCCAAAAGCTATCATCAAAACTATTAGGAACTAGTCAAAAGCCAAGTATATAAACCATTCATCAAAGGCATGTACCAATCATCACACAAACATAACATGACTCGCAACAAACTGACCAGCAAACTGCCGAAATTGAGCATGCGCTCCTGGCCAAAGTGTGCGCTCCACACAGCCAGAACCAGCCCACAATTTAGATTCTCTTACTTTTGTTTCGATCTGTCATGATACGTATAAAACCCAACGTCTCAAAAACTTCCATGACAGTACTAGCAACACATAATATCCACCATATTCATGATTTCACATGATATACATCATTTTACTCTAAAAAAGACACAATACACAACAACAACAATATGAACAAGAAGAATAAATAAATCTTGTCTCATACCTCAAGAATATAACAACATTATATATGAACATATAAATCAGAATTTCCATACATTATGAAATTATACAACATGCAGTACATAATTCTCATAATTTCACCATCAAGTATAATCCATAACAAACAACACACTATACCCAAAATCCTACAAGAGCTAACCCACTTAACAATTATAACCCACGTAATTCTAACGCGGATTCTAACCGTTCTAGGAAGACGTTAGTTACGTGGATCGAAGGGAAAAGTGCAATGTGGTCCTCAACTTTTCTTCTCAAAGCAT
The DNA here is from genome assembly GCA_947646795.1 of Beta lomatogona. NCBI lineage: Eukaryota > Viridiplantae > Streptophyta > Magnoliopsida > Caryophyllales > Amaranthaceae > Beta > Beta lomatogona. Next base: position 823,037 of record CANSNZ010001011.1, on the reverse strand, counting down.
CAAGAATAATGATTAATAGAAGATTAGTGATGACAAACTAATAAGGAATAAGTATTGCAAAATTTTGGATGATGAACAAAGATAAATTTTCTCACAATTAGACAAACTAGACAAAGGATGCCTTTAGGAGGTTCAAACTCTTTAATTTCCTTGCCCACACATGCTGATTTTCGGCTAGCACTTAGTACCAAGTGGATGATTTATTTCATCGCTTGCGACAATCCAAAAAGGCTATAATATTGATATATAATAAAACCGCATCCTAAACATGTTAATAAATAATGTAACTATTATAATAAATAAACATCACCTCCCTATAAACATATATATATATATATATATATATATATATATATATATATATATATATATATATATATATATATAACATTTCATAATATATTATACTAACACAAATTTCACACGGCCCAAAATACTTTTATAATAAAAAAATAATTAGTTTTAACGAAAAATATTAATTTAAAATAACTAAACGAGAAAAATTAGGAGTAAAAACATGGGGTGTGACAACTATAATCCCGGCTTGATTTACACTTAGGTTTGCTAGCCACGTCTACTACCGGTGAGACAGAATCTAAGAAGGTTGTAGAAGACCTACCGGAGCTAAAATCGTTATCGGTAATGCTAGGGGGGTCTTAGAGTCATTTTGAGAATCAAAGGCTGAAGACATGATAATTTACACAGTACTTCCTCTAAAAGATGAGTGAAGTGTGTTTACCTGGATATTCGAAGGAAGAAGCACAGAGAGAGAGAGAGACTAGATTGTATGTTGTCAGAAATCGCATGACGAATGCACAAGCTAAGAACCGGTTGCAAAGCTTGTGAATCTGTACAATTATGAAACGGAAAGTGCTGATTAAGATTTTGCAAGTGGTTGCAACAAATTTGAGCAAGAATTGGAAGAGAAATCAACGAAGCGGGCTTCAAACATTTGAGAAAAAATGCTACTGAAGAACTTATTTGAGGTTTTGAAGGGCGAAATGGAAAATGGGAGAAAAAAGCCCATATAGCGGCATCTAGACGACTCTTCAACTGCCTCTCTCCGATGGTGACACTTATCACCCCACGAACGTACATCAATCGGACTATTATTTTGAAATAATGACACGTGGCATGATGATCAAGGCAATGTTTTGTCTTCAATAAGCTAAGGCTACATCCATGTGCCTTCCCAGCTTTTAAATCTTACAAGCCAAGCAAATATTGCAACGCTCACGACTGCTCTATCTTTAATAAAGAAGACTATGACTATCAAAGTCATACCGGCTTGGGGGCTAGTTGTATGGGGGTTGTCCAAGTTCCATATCGGTCTATTAGACTGCCTAAGACTGTTATGGTCAACCTGCCAAGGTGTCATGCGTAGATCCTGAGAGATAATATTTATGCTACCGATAGTGTAGGTTATACCGGTCCTATTTACGCGCCTTACCGTACCTGTTCGTACAGGCCATGCTATATCGGCATAGGCCTGATCCATTTGCATCATACGTGGACTATGGGCCTAAAAATAAGTACAAAATGGCATAAGATTAATAGGGCCAATATGAGAAGTGTCCTATCATCATTTGGACACTCTCGACACTATAAATACCCTATGTTCTAAGTCATTAAGGTATGTTCACAATCATAATTATACAGTACTTGAGAGCTACTGGCTTTTCATTTACTGACTTAGGCATCAGAGGGCGTTCCTCGGATCAACCCCAAGGTTAGTTTACGTTTTTACTGTTGCAGGGTCCAAACCGGCTTACTGACGCGGAGATACCGGTTCACCTCATAGAAGTTATTCCATAAGGAACAGTATTGCTCTTAGTTTGTCCCTAAAAGACACCTAGAACTATGTGCTCCTAAGCACAATTTTCTTTTGCACATTGTCACATATTTTACTCAAATTGGCGAATTATTAAAAATACATGTAAAAAGTTAGAGAAGGAGCACCTAATTAGTGCTTCTGAGAGAACTATGAAGACTTTGCTAAAATATTGCACATCTTCTTACTTATATAATATAGTCCCTAGAATCTCTCTCAATCTTTTTACCTACCCCACGCACCAAAAGATAAAACTAAATACCCACTTAACACAACTCTTACTAATGTAGCAATATGAAAATGAGGCAAACTTTAGAGAGACGGAAAAAGTGTGTGCTAAATCCTACTCATAAAAGCAGGATACGATATGGTAACCATCTAACTTGGCCCACTTATCCTGCTTAATCTTTGCAAGCATCATTTTCCTCGACCCTACATTTCTCGATTTTCATGGCATTAATGATGGTGTTTCGAATTGAAATTGAGGAAATTGAAAGACTCCACAACAATGGATTATGTCCTTTATTCCGACTAAATTCCTCTACCTTGAAAGCTAATGAACTCACGTAACACAAATATTTGTTAATAACATAATGTGCAAAGCAAAGTCAAAAAGTAGATCGTGCGTTAGCGTGGCTCAATTTTAAAGCCCTCTTGTTACGGGCATGTACGTGGAGTACCAGCCAGGTAGGACAATTTGGGTGGAATTTCGTTATGAAGGGGGTTTATATTTTGTAAGATATGTGGGAGGATTGGCCACAAGGGTTCTGCTTGTATACGTGACTGGGCCAAAGTAAAAAAGAAAGTGGAGTATACCCTTATGGAGGCTTGCAAACCAAATTCCGCATTAATGGTGGGAAAGGGATATGTGCCATTATACACGAATAAGATCATTGGATTAACTAATGTTGACCAATACTTTAAGACGGGTGATCGACTGGATGTCAAGCCGAGTTCACCGCCAGATTGGTCCTCGTCGAGTACAACTTCAGCGAGTGATGATGACAATATTTATGTTGGTGATAGTGGGGATGTCTTCTTGAGGGACTTGCACAGTGAAAGTTATGGGGGCTACCAGATTAGTGGGCGATCATTAAAGAGAGTGCGTATGGGAGATGGCTCATATTCAACATATGAAGTTGGGGACTACAGTAGAAGAATGGATTGTGGCTCGTATGGGATGACTTACATGTGTTATAGTAAACATGACCAAGTTAAGAAAGGCAGTAAATCAGTAAGGACAAATTTATCTTTTCCATTGTTGGGGTTGAGGAAGAAAACAAAGAAAAGTCAACGAGCTTTAAATGTATTATTAAATGTGCAGCGATATTTAGTTACCCATCCTCCAAAAATTCAAAGTGCAGACATGCGAATTCATAAGGGGCCACGTGCGGTGAGCCGCAGGTATACCAACCAGCTTTTTGAGGATAATAAATTTGTGGCCTTAGAAGGTATTAATTTGGATGAGCAAAAAATAAAAATTAAAAACTCACAGAAGAACATGGGGGATTTTGGGCCATTGGGTGAAATATTCATGTTTCCTTCTAGTTGCGACAAGCCAAACCAAGTCAAACCTGATCAGGTAAACTCACCCCCATGTGGTTCTTGCTCGACAGTCAATATGGAAGAATCGCCAACTGACTTTTCCTAAGATCTTGAGAGTCCTTTGTCCCCATCCTTTTTCCATGATGTAGAAGACTTTTCCCATCAGAACTTAATGCACAATTACTACCGAGGCCCGACTATATAGAGCCCACTCAAACTCTATATGCTTTTCACGGGCTTGTTCAAGACCCACTGGGTTCGAGTATGATTGAGGGTGCAGCCGGTCCATTCAAAAGTACTAGCGAGGAAGACCAAGACTCTCTATGGACCTCGTCCCCTTCTTTTCTTTCATAGGGGTCCGTGGACTGGGCAGAATTTTAGAATACAAACGAAGTGAGCCGCTTGTCTCCATCAACACAATCGGGTTACCCAGGTTCGCACTCTTCCCTAAAACTGCCTCTTCTAGTACTACTTATTACTCCTAAGCATCTAATGCTCCACTTCAAGCCAATTTTCACGTGTTCTCGTATTGGGGTTTTGGGGATGGGAATATGGCCACGGGTTATGCTGGGATTGATAAAGGGGGAGTGATGCCAACCACTCCCACCGCGGCGCTGAATGGGGATGGTGCAACTGAGTTGCAATTGGACATAAAAATAGACATAGATGGAGTAAGCAGGGTCCGAGAGAGGATTATCATGTTTAACGCCGGGGAGACAAAAGTTGTGCAAGCCGATGCTACAGCGAAGACTAGTTATAAACGGAGGGTCCGTAGGTCTAGGCTAGACGAAGAATTCTGTAAGAATTATTTACCAAAAAATTCGGTCGGCCACCCACCTAAACCAAATAGGGTAATGGTTCAAGCTCTCATGTGCAAGAGAAAGCGAAAACTGGAAGAACTAGGTCCAGAGTTTGCAGAGTTCACAAGGAGGATGAAAAAGTATTTTGATGAGTGGATAGGGATTAAGCAAGAGGAGTATGAGGATAGTAGGAAGCGAGCAACAATTGATGAACATGGACTGTCTGAGGCCTTTGAGACTGGGCCTAAACAGTCTTGAACAACCAAATGAGAATATTGGCATGGAATTATGAGGGCCTCAACACTACGGACTCCCCTACAATTCCATTTTTAAGCTGGATAGTCTAAAAATTTTCATCGTACCACAAGTGTTGTTTTTGATGGAAACCAAGGTCAACTTCTATTGTATAGAGACATTGGTCGGTTTAGGCTTCATTGATAATGTTGTAGTTGATGCGGAAGATAATGCCGGCGGCTTAGCTTTATTTTGGCTTTCTAGTGCAAACCTTTCAGTGTATAGTAATACTAAGAACTTTTTGTTTGTAATATGGTTGATGTAAAAATGGTTCCCTGTATGAATGGAAGTTGGTGGTTCTTTAAGGCTCTTAGTACTTATAATGTAGAGAATAGGTTTCGGACGATCTTACAAATAGCTTAGGCTCCATCACGGAGAGTTATGTAGTCATGGGGGATTTTATTCAAATAAAATTTTCAGATAAAAAATTAGGAGGGTTGTCGTAGTCTCAAGGCCAAGAAATGTTTAGTCAATCAGTAGAGGAAAAAAAGCCAAATGCTACTTAAAAAGGTTTGTCGTTATCTGAAAACCGCGGCCCTTTTTGGTAAAGGGATGCAGTTATTTGAAAACCACATCCCTTATTGATAAATGGCTGCAGTTTTGGGTTAACCGCAACCCTTTTTGATACAGGGCTGTGGTTTTTGGGCTAACCGCAACCCTTTTGATTTTTTAATCACTTTCGCACATTCACTCCTCTGTATCCCTCGCTAAGTCTCTAACCCTAGCCCTTTTCTCCTTCGCTTCCCATTCCTTGTCTCCTTTTCTTCCACATTCGGCTCCTGCTTCGAACTTACTAAAACGGTTTGACTCTTTTGATGTGAATGTGTAGCTAGGAAAGCTAAACACTCAAGAGAAAACACCAACTTGAACAAGAACAATGAGAATCCGAAACTAGTAACAAGTAACAAGGATATTTCTTAATGAATGATCACTCCTGAAACACTCACAAAGAATCTTGAACACACTCAAACTACTCCTGGAATTAAGTTGTTTAAACACTAATAAGATTAACACTCCTGAAGATCTCATTACTGGCCGAAATTAAGGTTCGTGAAACAATCATAAACTTAACACAATTTTCAGTAAATTCACTCTAACCATTGAATAGGTTAGGCGCCTATTATTTATAAGGAGTAAGCAAGAAAACCTTGCTCCTCAAGCACACACTAAGCCACGGTTCATACATAGTAAGTTAGGAAAGTATTATCCCTTAATTCTAGCCTAGAATCTAGCTAAATTTAAGGAAACAATAACTTAAGGAAAGATATGCAATAGTTTCCTTAATTACAACAAAAACACACGGCTAAGGAAATTCCCCTTGCACGCCACTCCAACCTTCCAACTTAAGGTAACTTTCCTAAAATACAACCATGACAACTTAGACTCTTAATGAACCGAAATCAACTAGATATTTTCGGACTTTATTAAACTAAAAGCAACTCAACTAACAAACATTTTAAACTAACAATGACACTAAGTTAAAATGCTAATCAATTTCTTTCTCGAGCCAAGTGACACATGACACAAATGCATTCTTGTTAGCCATCAAAGTAAACCCCATGTATTCCATTAGAAGTGAAATTAGTTCATCTTAGACTGATGCCTTTGGATCCGCATCATTCTCCCCTTCTTTAAAAGAATTTGCCCTCAAATTCTCCTCGTCATGGTACAGAGATAGATCACCAACATTAAAGGTAGCACTTACCCCTCCATAGTCACTAGGCAAGTCGATCTTATAAGCTCCATCACCAACTACTCCAATGACCTCGAAGGGACCATCAGCTCTAGGCATCAACTTGTTCTTCCTTCTACTTGGAAACCTCTCCTTCCTAAAGTGAATCCACACTAGGTCACCTTCCTTGAATTTAGGTTGGTGCCTATGCTTGTTAGCTCGTTCCTTGTATTGCTGATTCATATTCTCGATTTAAGCTTTCACTTGCACACAAGTTTTGTTAAAAGCTTCCAGCCTTTTCTTTGAATCCGCATGTATCTCATTTTTAGGAAGTTTAAGAAGATCAATAGGAAGAAAGGGATTAACACCATAGGCTACCTCAAATGGAGAACACAAGGTAGTAGACGAATGAGAACGATTATAAACAAATTCTGCATGTGCAAGCTTTACATCCTAATCCTTTTGAGCTTTACTCACAAGTCCACGTAACAAAGAACCAAAAGTTCTATTTGCAACTTCAGTTTGGCCATCAGTTTGAGGATGATGGCTAGTGCTAAATAAGAGTTTTTTTCCCACCATCTTCCACAAACGGCTTCAAAAGTGACTAAGGAACTTAGAGTCCTTATCCGAAAAAATCAAACCAAGTTCATCATCGTCCTTGTAGAGTTATTTCAAGTGTGCGAACCCCGTTACTCTTGCATTCGCCATAGCTAACAAGTAAGATCTTCTTGAGAGTTCATCTGCCACAATATTGCTCTTTCCTTCTTTGTACTTGGATGAGAACGTGAAGGATTGAAGAAACCACTAGTGGAAAAAAATGCAAGGTCTACGGTGCAAGGGCTGCGGTTTATTGCAAAACGCAGCCCTTAAGAGTGAAGGGTTGCGTTAGCATCAAAACCGCAGCCCTTTAGTAATAAAGGGTTGCGGTTTTGGGCTTAACCGCAGCCCTTTAGTGAAGGGTTGCGGTCCATATTAAAACCGCAGGCCTTTTCACTTACGCACGTTTCCCCCAAATACTAAAACCCTAACTTTTCCCCCTCTCTCTCCCCAGTCCCCGATTTTTCCCTCCCTCACCTCATCAAACCCCCTCTTTCTTCGCAGCTCATTTCCCCAGCCATTCTCTCTCTTCGCATCTCTACTCACCCCTCCGCTGCCGTTCGCCCACTGGAGTTAAAAACATATCGCCGGCTGAGGACATAATAATGGTGGCGGGGTCGTCGGGGGTGGCAGTATACCCATTATCAAACTACACTCTCTTTTTGCCGATCGTCTTGCTCGTATGAAAGTCAAGTAATTCTCCCCTCTTTTTTTTGTTTCGCAAACTTTGATTTTATCCTAGCTCTTATTAATTTCCACGATTCTTTTTTTTGAAAGTGAAACAAATTATTTGTGTTTATATGATTTAGGTTTTTTTTTTTAATCTAGGAAGACAGCTCGCAATGGGTTCCTATGGCGGTTTCGGTCAATCGAAAGAATTCCTAGATCTCGTAAAATCAATCGGCGAAGCTCGATCTAGGGAGGAAGAAGACCACATTGTTCTTCACGAGATCGAAACCCTAAAACGCCGAATCATCGAACCAGACATACCTATACGCAAGATGAAGGAGTTTATAATTCGCCTAGTCTACGTTGAGCGATTGGTGATGCAATTCGGAGTGACGAAGCCAATTTCCATGGCAGGAGCTGCTGTTGCGGATTTGCAGAGAACTCGTGAATTGGAGAAGGTTTGGTGTTTTTTTTATTCTTGATCATCTTTTTCAAGTTGCAATTCTCATTTTTTATACCTTGGTTTAAAGATTGTTGCTTGTTTGATTACCAGTTTTTGGTTGAATCTGGTCTTTATGAAAGCGAAGACGAGGCCGCTAAGAGGGAGGCGGTTTTGGCTCGCCTTAGAGAGGTACATGAATTATCTACTTTGGATTGAAGTTATTTGTTTTTTTTTTTTTTTTTACATGAATTGAATGCGCAATTGTGTCCATATTCGAGCTCAGTCTATGGATTGATTATGTTTTCGCCATCATATAAAAAGAGGATCTTAAGATTATATGGAAAGAATTGGATTGAGGGGTGTATATGATTGGACATCACTGTATTTGGGTTAAATTGTGCAAATTAAATTGATACTTTTGTTCTGCTATCATTCAGCCAAGCATCTTTATGATCTGAAGCTTTGTAGATGTTTATCTTGTATTTCGGTCTGCATTGAATTACATGTGGCGTTAAAAGTTCAGTATGACTCATGATGATAGTATTCTCCTTAAACGTACTGGTTACTTGGCTGTTACGCTTTTCCTTAATGAAGACCATGATCATATCATCCTCATTGTTAATACTATTCAAAAGGACTTGAAATCTGATAATTATCTTGTGGTTTGTGCTTCTTTGAATGTTGTTTGCCGGTTGATCAATGAGGAGACGACACCGGCCGTGTTGCCTTAGGTTGTTGAGTTGCTTAAATCATCCTAAAGAAGCTGTTAAGAAGAAGGCGTTGCATCGGTTTTATCAGCAGCCACCGTCTTCTATTTCTCATCTTGTCTCCAATTTCCGGAAGGTGCATTGTTTTTTTTTTTTTATGTTATTAGGTTTAATTCGGCATTTGTTAAATTATGAAGAATGCAATTTGTTTAACAATTCTGTAAGTAGATTCAGTGAATTGAAGAGTAATCAGAGAATGTTGAAGTGAAAATGAGCTATATATATTTAGTAATAAGAGAAATCTTTTTCCTCATGATTAAGATTTATCATATAGGTTTTGGGGTATTTATCTTTGTGTTCTATTAGCTGGGTGTTTTTAAACAACCGCAACCCTTCACGCTTGAAGTTGTATTTTCATTACCCCTTAAAATTTCCCTTGTTATTGGCAATTCACGCTTGAAGTTGTATTTTCATAGTCCGCTCGAATTGCTTGGAAGTAACTATCAATTTTCTGCTGTCTTTTTAATTTTTACCAACTTCTTCTCTCATCTTCATTTCTTCTCTTTTATTTTCTCTTATGGAATTCCAGTTGAATACACCCCTTGTAATGTGCATTGTGCCTGTACTGATATGATGTCTTTTTTTTGTCAATACATGTTCTTTCTGTTGAATTAAACAGAATTGATTGAATATTGGGGCTGGATACGGTGCAGGCATTGTTCGGCGTTACATATTAACTTGTAATGTATATATGGAGAATGAGAAAAGGTATGTCTTATTCTCACTCTTTTCTGTTTTTTACTGAGTTATATTTTAGAAATTAGAACCCTTTTATCCGAAGTTGATTGTTCGAGGATGAACCTTATTTATCCCCCTTTTCCCCCTTAGTTGAAGATGATTGTTCGAGTAATTAGTATGGGCATTGTAGCCCCCTTTGGGATCATGGTGTTGGTTTTGTTCAATTGTTTTTGGCCGTTATTGCTTGCTTCATGCTTAAAGTTTGGTGAATTTAGTTAGTTATTGATATTTGTGGGATTTCTTGGCCTAATATGCATCTAAGTGATTGTTTTAGGGCTTTAATTGTTTGATCCATGGTTAAGTGATTGTTTTTTAGACTTTATTTGCTTGATCATCTATCTAAATCATATGAACATGAAGATTATGGCTAAACTGTAAATCAAACAATACCAAGCCATTCTCTAAATAATTTGACTTTTGCACTTGTTAATGCTAATACGGTTTGATTTTCTAAAAATTATTAAACTACGAACAATTGTTTGATTTGAATTTTTTTTTTATTTCGCAAAACTGATCATCCAACTACAAGATGAGCTTTTTATGGCACTCATATATATCAGCATATGCGATATGCATAGAAAATTGTATGTCACATATATATGAATACCAAAATAAATCATAAGATTTGGTCAAATGATAAATAGTTTTTCAGTACTAATGAGCTAAGTATTTCCCATCCTATTCTCTAACATGAAACAACTCATATATGCATAATAGTATGGGATATCACATGTTTTTGGCCAAAACAATCCTTCATATAATGAAAAGGCCAATAGTCAAAATCAAATACCCCCCTCCCACCCCCCTACACACCCCCCCTTCCCACAGCTCCTCCTCCCACGGCCATGTACTCACACCCCCACACACCCCCGCCATGCACACCCTCCCTGCCATGCACACACCCCCGCCATGCATAGACCCCTCTCGCTCTAAACCCCCCGCCTACTGCTGTAGCCCCCCATCTTCTACACAAGACACCGCCCCTATGCGACCCCCTGCTGCACACCCCCCGCCCCACAACCCCTGCACACACCCCCTCCCATGCACAACCCCCTTGCTCCACAGCCCCCCACCCCTACACCGCTCCCGCACACCACCGCCATGCACCGCCCGCCCGTGCTGCACACCCATGCCATGCTCGTTTACCGTTAGAGCCACTTAATCATATCTTTCTGGAAGACAAATTTTCCCCAACTTGTATTTAAAGACCTTATTGTTGTTTCTCATGTCTTAATATTGTTGAACGCTTTGCAGATCTATTTATGTCGAGGTTATTTTTGGGAACCAAGAAGGCAATTTGCAGCTTTGGAATGTTGAAGAAAAATCTATAGGATTTTAAGGGATGGGATGCACCCATTTCTTGTTGTATCTCGTCTTCATAATGTAACTCGGTAAAAAAAAATTATATATTTGTATGAATAACATGAATTGCAATGAAAATTAATACTTGTATGTATATGTAACTGTTTTTGGATCATTTAGGACCAAAAAATTTAAAAAAAAAAATTATTTTTATTTTTTTTGGGTCACAAGGGATGCGGTCAGGGAAAAACCGCAGCCCTTGGTGACTTAAGGGCTGCGGTTGAGGGCCAAAACCACAGCGCTTAACTCGCCAAGGGCTGCGGCTTTTCCCCTTAACCGCAACCCTTAATCCACTAAGGGCTGCGGTTTTTCCTTGACCGCAGCCCTTAACGGGCTAAGGGCTGCGGTTAAACCGTAGCCCTTCCTAGATGCCAAGGGCTGCTAGTCCAATGGCTGCGGTCAAAAAACGCAGCCCTTGGGCGCGTTTTGACCGCAGCCCTTGGGGTTTTTTCCTCTTGTGAACTCAACCCATATGGCGTGCCTATGATTGAATTTTTGTTTGCCATGAATGTGTTTGAGAGCCTCATGATCCGAATGAAGAATGAAGGGTTTAGGCCTCAAATAATGTGACCAATGGTCTAATGCTCGAACAGTAGCATAAAACACTCGATCATAGTTAGAATAATTCAACTTCGCACTATTGAGATTCTCACTAAAATAGGAAATAGGTCTCTGTTCTTGAACTAGGACAGCACCAGGTCCCAAGCAACTCGCATCACACTCTACCTCAAATAACTTGTTGAAATATGGAAAAGCAAGTATAGGAGCAGTTAACAGCTTCTCTTTTACCACTTCAAACGCCTTTTGAGCCAAAGGAGACCATTCAAACTCACCTTTCTTCAACAAAGCAGTAATAGGAGCCATAATGGAAGAGAAATTTCGAATAAACCTTCTATAAAATGAAGCCAAGCCATGGAAGCTTCGACATTCATGTGCATTAGTAAGGGCCAGCCATGAAGAGATTGCTTGCACTTTAGACGGATCAACATGAACTCCCTCCTTTGAAATAATGTAACCATGAAACGCAATGCTAGAAACAAGGAATTCACACTTCTCCATTTTGCCGAATAGTTTTTGCTCCGTAAGTTTCTCAAATAAGCTTCTTAAATGCAGCAAGTGATCATCAACATTCTTACTATAAACAAGGATATCATCTAAATAAATAACAACAAACTTGTTTAAAAAGGAACGAAGTACCTCGTTCATAAGTCGCATGAAAGAGCTAGGGGCGTTGCATAAGCCAAAGGGCATCACCGTTGATCGGTCCCCTAGGTGTCGTTACTTCCTATGGTTCCGGGTCAAGAATAAAATCTCCCTAGTCTAACTAACTAGCCTAATAAGGTAGTATAGCGTAGTAAGTGGTCGTATCCAGAGAGAAGCAAGGGGTTTTACACTTAGTTCGAGATGCAATCAATTGACGGGAGTAATAGAAAAGGGGTTTGAGTTATCAACTAGACTACCTAAGGAAGATATAATAAGAGTGATTAATCAATAAGATAAACACTAGGGAGAGGGGGAATCGTGGAACTCATAACAACGATTTCAACAACATTTGGTGGGCAATGGATCAATTCTATTGAGGGCCTTGGTCCAACATCAAGAGGTCACTCTCGCACACCCCTCAACACCGCCTACCCAACCCCGCCTTTAAGGTCGTGGTCTACCCATCATCAAGTCATCACTAATATCAAGATTGCTCTCACATAACCCAACATTAGCACAAGATTTAAGCATAAAGGTGATCAAGTTTCATACTTTTACAATAAAATACCTTGATTCGAGCATCAAAAGAACAATCACCAAAGCCAACCAAACATCATTCAAAATCATCACAAAGTCCCATTATCCCCCTTCCCTAGCTAGAAATCTAGCCTATGAAGGAGGAGAACATAGTAAGACTAGTAAAAGCAACAATAAAAGGAGCAAACATACTAAAACTACTAAGCATGATTAGTGAAAACGAGAAAGATTGAACCTTTGATCAATAGACTACTAAGACTAGTCAAGGCAAGTATAAACTAATTTAAACAAGCATAAAACTAAACAAATGGACCGGACCACTTAGACTTCAACATTCCGGGGAAAAGACGGAGCCGTGAGTTGAATAGGAGAACTTTGTCACCGACCTTGAAGTCACGATCTTTGATTCTTTTGTCATGCCACTTCTTGGTTTGCTCTTTGTAATGCCTAGAGCTCTCATATGCATCGAACCTTAGTTCTTCCAACTCATTGAGTTTGAGCAACCTCTTCTTTCCGGCCAAGTCGGGGTCCATATTGAGCATTTTCACGGCCCACCGTGCTTTGTACTCAAGCTCAACCGGTAGATGACACCCCTTTCCGTACACAAGCCGATAAGGAGTAGTCCCAATCGGGGTCTTGTAAGAAGTCCTTAAAGCCCAAAGAGTGTCATCAAAACGAAGAGACCAATCTTTCCTTGATTTATTTACCATCCTTTCGAGCAAATTCTTGATTTCGCGATTTGAGACCTCCACTTGCCCTTGAGTTTGAGGATGGTAGGGCAAACAGACCTTATGGTGCACATCATACTTTTTCAAGAGAGCTTCAAATTGCTTCTTAGTGAAATGAGACCCTCCATCACTAATGAGACATCGTGGCACTCCAAATCGAGGGAAGATGAACTTTTTGAGCAACTTCATCACTACCTTATGGTCATTGGTAGGTGAAAGGATGGCTTCTATCCACTTAGTCACATAGTCCACGGCCACCAAAATATATTGGTTTCCACAAGAAGAAACGAAAGGACCCATAAGGTCTACACCCCATACGTCAAAAGGCTCAACTTCAAGAATAAATTGTTGGGGCATTTCATTCCGTTTGGTTATTCCTCCCATTCTTTGGCATCGGTCACAATGAAGGATGAATGTGTGAGCGTCTTTATGCAATGTTGGCCACCAAAGGAGACAATCAAGGATCTTTGCCACCGTTTTACCAACACCACCATGGCCTCCACATGCAAGTGAGTGACAATGCTCCAGAACTCTTTCAATCTCGTGAGTAGGCACACATTTTCGAAATACACCATCACTACACCTCTTGTACAAATGCGGATCATCCCAAAAATACCTCTTGACCTCCTTGAAAAACTTTTTCTTTGATGAGAATTGTAGTCATGAGGCACTACTTCGCTCGCCAAATAATTAGCTATATCGGCGTACCAAGGGATTGTGTTGGAAATGATTGCCATGAGAGTGTCATCACGAAGCTCATCATTGATTGGTTTCTCCACCTCACCATAGGAATGATGGTCTAATGGCAACCGAGAGAGGTGGTCCGCCACTAGATTTTCACTCCCCTTTTATCAAGAATTGCCATGTCAAATTCTTGAAGGAGGAGAACCCATCGAATTAGTCGTGGCTTGGCATCTTTCTTGCTCATTAAGTACTTGACCGCGGCATGATCGGTGTAGACGATGGCCTTGTTGCAAACGAGATAGGGCCGAAATTTGTCAAATGCAAACACCACCGCCAACATCTCCTTCTCCGTGGTCGAGTAATTCTTTTGTGCATCATCTAGCGTTCGGGTTGCATATGAGAGCACATTCAATTTCTTATCCTTCCTTTGTCCAAGCACAACACCAACTGCATAGTCACTCGTATCACACATTAGTTCAAATGGGAGCTCCCAATCCGGAGCTTGCACAATGGGCGCATTCACTAAAGCATTTTTCAAGGTCTCAAATGCCTTTGTGCAAGCTTCATCAAATCGGAACTCCACTTCTTTTTGAAGTAGCCTCGTCAAAGGTCTTGCAATTTGTAAAAAATCTTTGATGAAACGGCGATAAAAGCCGGCATGGCCCAAGAAGGCACGTACCCCGGTCACCGAAGTGAGTGGGGGTAGCTTTTCAATCACCGCGACCTTTGCCGGGTCAACTTCAATTCCATTCTTTGAAATCTTATGGCCAAGGACAATGCCCTCCTCAACCATAAAATGACACTTTTCCCAATTTAACACAAGGTTCGTCTCTTGGCATCTTTTTAAGACTTTCTCGAGATTTTTGAAGCACTTGTCAAAAGACGAACCGCAAACACTAGAATCATCCATGAAAACTTCAATGACATCTTCAAGCATGTCGAAAAAGGTGGAGGTCATGCACCTTTGGAAGGTAGATGGAGCATTGCATAAACCGAAGGGCATTCTTCGGTATGCAAATGTTCCATAAGGGCATGTAAAGGTTGTTTTATGTTGGTCATCCGGATGAATAGGAATTTGGAAGAATCCGGAGTAACCATCAAGAAAATAATAATGAGAATGTTTTACCAACCTCTCCAACATTTGGTCAATGAATGGCAAATGGAAATGATCCTTCCTAGTGGCTTTGTTAGCCGCCTATAGTCAATGCACATCCTCCACCCCGTCACGGTACGGGTGGAGATGTCATTTCCCTTGTCATCCTTGACAATAGTCATTCCAACTTTCTTAGGCACGACATGAACCAGACTCACCCATTTGCTATCCGAGATAGCATAGATGATGCCCGCTTCACGGAGCTTAAGAACCTCTTGTTTCACAACTTGCTTCAAAGTCGGATTCAACCGCCTTTGAGGCTCAATAGAGGTGGCATGATCATCCTCAAGGTGGATGCGATGCATACACAAGCTAGGGCTAATACCCTTGATATCATCAATACTATATCCTATGACACCCTTATATTTTCTCAACAACTCAATCAATTTTTGCAAGGAGATGTCATCAAGGTTAGCATTGACAATAAAAGGATATTCGCTATCATTCTCAAGAAAAGCATATTTGAGAGAGGGGGGAAGGAGTTTCAAGTCTACCTTGGGGGGAGGCTTAGAACTCTCCCCCTTGGCCACGGTTTGGATCAATGGGAGCTCATTTTTGCTTTCTTGGGCATCTGTATCAGCTTCATTAAGTTGAGCCTCAATCTCCATGGCCTCTCTTGATTTTTCCATCCCCTCATTATCTTGGAGGGCCTCAAAAAGCGTATCAGGTCTCATGCTTTGTACCCTCTCATAAATAGCTATCTCCGACTCCACCAAGTCTACTCGCCACACCTTCTCCACCATAGGTTGCTTCAAGGTTTTCGAAAACTCAAACACAACTCTTTCATCGGCCACCTCGCAAGTGATCGTGTTGTTCTTGCAATTAATCACGACTCCCATTGTTTTAAGAGCTTCTCTCCCTAGGATAAGAGGAGTGTGAGGGTCCTCCTCCATATCCATTACAACAAAATCACAAGGTACAAAGATATTACCAACTCGAACTGGTATATCTTCGAGCTCTCCACAAGGTAGCTTAATCGAGCGGTCGGCTAATTGAATTGTCTTCCGTGAAGGCACCATCTCAAACTTAAGCAACTTTGCAATGGACAAGGGCATTAAGCTCACACTTGCTCCCAAATCGGCCAATGCTCCTTTGGTCTCAAGATCTCCCAATTTCACCGGGAGAGTGAAACTACCCAGATCTCGTTGCTTGGGTGGCATTTGGAATTGCACAAGCGCACTCACTTGATGTGGAAGAGTGATGCATTGTTCATTGAGCTTTTTCTTGTTGGAGAGAAGTTCTTTGAGGAACTTTGCATAGGATGGCATTTGTGACATGGCCTCAAGGAAGGGAATGTTGATTTTAAGACCTTTCAACATACTCATGAACTTGTTGTACTTGTCATTCAACTTTCTCTCAACTATCCTTTCCGGAAATGGTGGGGGAGGATCGAATCTTGATGGTTGGAGATTTGTTGATGTTTGCTTTTCTACCTCAACCTCTTTATCCTTCTCAACACCCTCTTCGGTTTCATTTTCTCCTTTTTCAACAACTTGTTCTTCTTTCTCCTTATCATCCTCTTGTTGCACCGCTTTAGGTACTTGGTATGATCTTCCGGATCTTAGGGAGATGGCCTTCATATGGTAGGAATTTGCGGGGTTCGGAGTAGGTTGACCGGGAAACTTCTCATTTGAGAATTGAGAAACTCTCTCGGCTAGTTGGGCAACTTGATTGTCAAGGATCTTTTGGTGAGAAGTGGTTTCTTGGAATTTTTGGTCAACCTTTCGATCAAGGTTACTCAACTTTTGTTCAAATTGTTGAGAAATGTTTTTGATGTTGTCTAGGATAAGAAGGGTGTCCGGAGATGGGCCACCTTGGGGGTTTGAAGTGCTTGGGAAGGTGGTTGGGGGTTGGTTTGAGAATTGATTTTGTGGGAGGGGCTTGTTGAAGTTGTGTCTAGCATTTGGATGTAAATAGGGAGCTCCTTGGTTTGCTTGATTTTGGAAATTGGTTGGTCCACCATAGTCATTGAACCTCGGATTAAGATTGGAGTTAGGGCCTCTACAATTATCCCTATGATCTCTTTGATTATTGAGATAACCCATAGCTGCTACATGCTCGGGGTCCTTACCACCACAATAAGAGGTGTCGTGGTTGGTACCCCCACAAATTTCACATGAGAATGAGTTTACTTGCCGAGATGAAAAAGAAGAAGCTTGTTCTTTCCCTAGCTTCTTGTCAAGAAGTTGTTCCATGAAGGCTTTGAGTGACTATTGGTCAAGCTCGAATTTCCCATTAGCTTTTCCTTGACTTCTTCTCTTACCACCCCATGAATAGCTGCGAACCACATCCTCAATTGTATCTTTAAGTTGAGCTTGGGGAACTTTCCTTAATTGGCCTCCGGCTCCCGCATCAAGATTGGCTCTACTAATGGGATCAAGAGCATCATAGAAGAATCTAATAAGTAGAGGCTCGCTATACTTATGATGGGGGCAAGCTCTAACGTACTCATTGAATCGTTCCCAAGCTTCACCTAGAGACTCATCCGATTCTTGTTGGAAGTTGGAGATCTTCCTTCTCATTTCCGCGGTCTTCTCCTCCTATATAAACTTCTTTAGGAAGGCTTTAGCCACCGCCCTCCAAGTAGTCAAGGAGTTTGGTTTGAGATTCTTAAGTCACCAATAAGCTTTTCCCGCTAAGGATTGCCGGAAGAGATGCATACGGATGTATTCTCCAGTGACTTGGTTTGTTTGGACCATGGCGCACAACTCAAGGAATCTATCAAGATGCTCAATGGGATTCTCATGCGCGGCTCCGGAAAATTACTCCCTAAGCACCATTTGTGTATATTGTGGATGAATAGTGAAGTTTGTAGTGGTGGTGGGGAGCAAAATGCCACCGGTGAGCTCATAGTCCTCCGGATTACCAAAGTCTTGAAATAGAGGGTTGTCATCTTCGGCCATGGCTTCACTTGCCTCACTTGAGGAGTCAAAAAATGTTTCCTCCTCCTCGGTTTGATGTTCAAATAACCTCCGAACTTGCCTCAAAGTACGGTCAATTTCCGGGTCAACAGGAGTGGTAGGAATACCTTGAGATCTCCTTATCATTCAACAAAGCTAAGCACACGGTTAGTAATGACAACACAATAACAAAAATGAAAATAAAAAGCATTTGATGGGCAATAAACTAAGTTTAAACAACACGTTGCTTCCCCGGCAACGGCGCCAAAACTTGATCGGTCCCCTAGGTGTCGTTACTTCCAATGGTTCCGGGTCAAGAATAAAATCACCCTAGTCTAACTAACTAGCCTAATAGGGTAGTATAGCGTAGTAAGGGGTCGTATCCACGGAGAAGCAAGGGGTTTTACACTTAGTTCGAGATGCAATCAATTGACGGGAGTAAAAGAAAAGGGGTTTGAGTTATCAACTAGACTACCAAAGGAGGATAAAATAAGAGTGATTAATCAATAACACAAACACTAGGGAGAGGGGGAATCGTGGAACTCACAACAACGACTTCGACAACAATTGGTGGGCAATGGATCAAATCTATTGAGGGCCTTGGTCCAACATCAAGAGGTCACTCTCGCACACCCCTCAACACTGCCTACCCAACCCCGCCTTTGAGGTCGTGGTCTACCCATCATCAAGTCATCACTAATATCAAGCTTGCTCTCACATAACCCAACATTAGCACAAGATATAAGCATAAAGGTGATCAAGTTTCATACTTTTACAATAAAATATCTTGATTCGAGCATCAAAAGAACAATCACCAAAGCCAACCAAACATCATTCAAAACCATCACAAAGTCCCATTATCCCCCTTCTCTAGCTAGAATTCTAGCCTAGGAAGGAGGAGAACATAGTAAGACTAGTGAAAGCAACAATAAAAGGAGCAAACATACTAAAACTACTAAGCATGATTAGTGAAAATGAGAAAGATTGAACCTTTGAACAATAGACTACTAAGACTAGTCAAGGCAAGTATAAACTAATTTAAACAAGCATAAAACTAAACAAATAACCAAAAATAAGCGAGGAAATAAGGATTAGAGACTAGAAATTACCAAAAGATTGATGCTTTGATTGATAAAAATGAAGAACAAAGGTTGAGTTACAACTTTCTCTCTCCTAAGAATGTGTTTTTCTCTCTCTAATTAACCTAGAATAGTGTGCTCTTGCTTTGAATCCTCTTTTCTGGAATTAAAAGCTTGCCCTAAAATGTCTTAAGAGAGGGTATTTATACCTCTCACAAATACAGCTTAAAGTAAAGGAAAACAGCGAAAAAAATCGGGAGCTGAACCATTCAGAGCTCCCGCTCCATGCATGGAGCTCGAGCTCTGGACTTAATGGAGAGATTTCAGCAGCAGGTCGAAGCTCCCGCTCCATGTTTGGAGCGCGAGCTCTAAGCAGTCGAAGCTCCCGCTCCACATGTGGAGCGCTAGCTCTGAGCATGGTGGAAAATAATTCAGCTGCAGGTCGATGAGGCTGGATTGGTTGTATGCAGGGGAACTCGGAGCTCCCGCTCCATGAGGCTGGAGCGCCAGCTCTGGCTCTGCTTCTACCCTCCTTTGCTATTTGAAGCTCTCTTTCTCCATCCAAAGGTTCCCTTTTGCCATTCCAAGCTTCGACAATCTTGATTAGGCCGCTACGAAACCTAAAAGAAGATAAGAACAAGTCATAGCATAGGGTGTTCACAACATTCAATCTTCGCATGAAGAGAAAACAACCTACAACTCCCAAAATAGACTCAAAGTGCATAGAGCTAATAGAATCACTAACATTGAACAAAGCTAAGCTAAATAAGCATAAAAATGGACTAAACATGGGCTTAATTAGGGTGGAAAGAGGCCATAAAAGCGGCCTTAAAAGCCACTTATCAACCATCCACTCATAAAGACCTTGTTTAGTCTTAAATGTTGTTCTCCATTCATCCCCTTCTCTAATTCTTATTTGATGATAACCACTTCTAAGATCAATTTTTGAGAAAATCGAAGCTCCATTGAGTTCATCAAACATATCCTCCAATCTAGGCATAGGAAACCTATACTTCACAGTTATGTTGTTCACGACCCTACTATTAATGCACATCCTCCATGTACCATCTTTCTTAGGCACAAGTAAAGCGGGAACCGCACAAGGGCTCATGCTTTCTCTCACATAACCCCTTTCAATCAACTCTTCAATTTGCCTTTGAATTTCTTTGGAAGCACTTGGATCACACCTATAAGCTGGTTTGTTCGGAAAAGGAGCTCCCAGAACTAGATCAATAGCATGCTCAATTCCCCTTAAAGGTGGCAGCCCTTGTGGATGTTCTTCCGAAAATACATCTCCAAATTCCTTCATGAGTGCATCATGTTGTGGTTTATTTGTGTTCTTCTCACATGTAGCACCATGTTTCACAAGCAAGGTATAGCACACGCCTTCATCTTCAACCTCCTTCTCGAAATCTTTGGAGGAAAGAAACAAACTAGTCTTCTTTTCTTCCTTCTTGTGTACCATGGCACTAGGAGCCAAAGGGTGCAATCTAATCCTCTTTGAACCAACCAAAACATAATACACATTGGAATCTCCCTCATGAATCACCTTTCTATCAAACAGCTATGGTGTAGACACATAATCGTGTCTCCCCATATAAGGGTCTATTGATGAAATATACCGCGATCTTAGTTGGCACGGCCCAATGGAGGAGCAGTCCGAATAACCAGCCAATGTGTGTTTTGAAATAATATTATAAAAGCCCAATTAATCATTCATGATGATTAATTGTATGTTTAACCTATAAAAAGTTTTTTAAGTCCATTTTAAAAGCTCAATTGAATATTTATTTTTTTAATAAATATTTTCCTAATATTTATTGTTTAGATATATATTTTCTTAATGTTTATTGATTTGATAAATATTTTCCTAAAAGCTTTTATTATTATCCTTTACCCATAAATCATATTTTTTATCCGAAAAATTCAATCTCCGGATTTTTAGGGATAAATATGGCATCTTGAAAGCACGCGAAGCATAAAGAAGGAATATTCTGGAATATTTTGGAATATGCGCCAGACGCGGCGGCTGCGCTCAGTGCGCCACGTGCGTCCAGCACATTTGCCAGATCGCGTCAAGCACGCCAATGAGCGCCTGACACATGGACTTGTGACTCACACAGAGTCCTGCGCCTGGCGCAAGTCTTGTGTGAGACGCAAGTTAAAATTTTTTCTTTTTAATAACGCGTTTCTATGTGCAACGTTTTAATTGGACGGACCACGTCAGACCGGCCAAGCTGCACCTGACGCGTATCCTCGCGCCTGCCACGTAGGAATGGGCCTGGCGCAGGTCTTGCGTGGAGCGCACGCTTTGTTTTGCCTATAAATACGGGTTGATTTCCCGAATCAAACACGGCTTCGAATTATTATTTTTACGCACACAAATACTCTCAAAAATTCCGAAATACACTTCGAATACAAAACACTCAAATACTTTCAATCTTCCAAGTCAATTATTGTTCCTGATCCTATTACCTTCCTGGTTTCAAGATTGCTTCAACTGAAGGCCACTACGCTCTTGAATCTAAACCGCATAGGAATAATTCTGAGGACTCTTGAATAATTATATTTATTTTATTGAAGTTACTAACCTTTTCTTGTCATGATGTAGATTCTTAATCAATAACTGTGTCCCTTTGTAAATTCTAACCTATTTTCTTATATTTTCTGTATATAATGTTCATATTGTTATTCTTGTCTTGCATGCCTTTTTATCACCCATGTGTTATTATGCTAAATAAGACTTAAAGAATTGTTCTCATTAATTCAAATAATTTGGACAACTTGTTAGGAACCTTGTAAAATGATTGCATAACAACTGATCACTAAATAATTAGTCTTTTGATGTGTTTCCTGAACCCATTTAGAGTAATTATTTTAGGGTGCTTTAAAATATTGTTTGATTGTTCTATTGCATAAAATCTGTTGTGAATTGTTATTTAGTAGAGGCCAGCAATAGGTAATATAGTTCCTGACTATATTGTACCCTCACCCCCGAACTCAATCTTTGGTTCATTTTGACCATTTATGGAGTCATGACGGGGAAATCTACATTGGAAAATTTGTCCCTATGATTTTCCCATATCCAATTAGGTTTATGATTCTTCCTTTATAGAATTGTTGGCGACTTCAAAACATAATTTTAATAAAACCTTAACAATGGGGTAGTCAAATAAACGCGCTCACACCGCGTGTTGGCATTAAAGAAATTTGAAAAACCCACGCTTACAATTTGGCGACTTCACTGGGGAGGATTTAAAAATATATATATTTTTTTAATGAGTGAGTGAAACTTGAAAAATACAATTCACTCTTATTTTTATGCCTTTGAATAATATATTGTTTTGCATGTGCATGGCTATTAGCCACCATAAGGACAATTTACCTTGCCTCATTAACACATGTTCTATGTGCGAGGTCACCCCCGGGGGGTTTGCGCTTCGTCCTTCCAAAAAGCTTCCTGAGCGATAGTGTTGGATCTTAGTCATAAGCAAACCTACCCAACTATGGCATTGTTCTCTTGTTCCTGACTTGAGACTGGAGTGCATCTTACACGTGGCCACATCTTTAAGCAGGGCTATGAAGCGTTGGATCAATCTCTTAGTCATAGACCCTTTCAGCCTTAACCTACACCTGACCAATAGTTGAATGTAGAACTGGACTTTAGGTTGAGAACTTTTGCATCCATGTTACTTGACATTTATGTGTGATTGCAATGTTTGCCTAATCATATTTCATTAACATGTTGATATGTGTTGCGCCTAAAAAATAATATAATTCACGTCTAAAAACTGTCATTGTTTTCCCCCGAACATTTGTCAAAATACCAATATGCATGCCGCAGAGTCTTGCGCCAAACGCATTTTCGTTGCACCTGGCGCAACACTCCTGCGCCAGACGCAAAGCTCGCGAGCCGCGCACATCTGTTGTATGACACTCAGTCTTTTCGTCCCATGCAAATTGGACTTCTGACCACTGTTCGCGTCACCAATTTGCGTCAATTAATGCGTCATCAACTTAGTACATCCTAAACTGTTATTATAATTAGTGTGTCAGTCTTCGCGTCTTGACATTATACAAGATTTATCAAAACATCGTCTAAACTGTCACGAACATGAGGGTGGGATCAGCATGCTAGATGCATGAGGATGCGCCTGACGCACACTCTGCGCCACACGCAAAATCGCTACTTGGCATATTGTTGTGCATCTCTCATTTTCCGTCACTTTAGGCAATGTGGTGATCAATTTCGTATAGTACTTTGTGGATTTGAGTCATTGACTATTTAGAACATCTCGTGTTTAACTTCACCTAAAAAAGAAAAAGAGAGTCTTTGTTTTCTTTTAGAGTTCCATCATCATTAGGTCTCACCTAGGTCACGATCATATACATATATATATATATTTTTTTTTTTTTGGAGAAAGTCGGATATTCCTATCCTCCCAACAACTTACCCCATATTAAAGAAAAATTATTTTATTATTCAAAACTGCATTTGGATTGGTGATAAACTCTTGCCAATATATCAGTATCCATTTCCTCCACAAAATAAAATCCATAACGTCCAATATATCATTATCCATTTTCCTCCACAAAATAAATTCATCATTATCCATAAATTCATATATCATCCACAAAATAGATTTTGGTTCCATATATATCCTTTCCTTTTGGCAGGAGTTTTGAACAAATTAAAATGATATTTTTGAAAAAATTTTGATTCCTCACCCTATCCATTTCTGGAGTGCGTCCTAAGTCAATGTGTCCTTCTCAAACAGGGTAATTGAGAAAACAGTCTCGATAGGTCGTCCGCATGCGCGAAAGGCTAGATCTGTTCCACCGGCTAAAGAACGGTCAACTGTTGAAGCAACAATGGGTGACGAAAAGGTTACTGAATTGACTAATATCATTGAACGAATGGCTAAGAACTTGGAGGAGGTCACTCTCTGTCTGCACCAAGTTGAAAGTGGTGAAAATGTTGTATTCGCCAAACAAATGGAAAATGTTGTTCAAAAAGTCACCAATAAGGAGTCCTACTTTGATTTGGATGAGAGCAACAAATTCAAGGGCAAACTATCTGGAAAGTTTTCCACGAGTGACTTTCCAAAGTTCAAACCTACTGACAATCCCAAGTATCACTTGAGGAACTTCAAGGCCACTATGATCATTAAGTTTGTGAACCTTGAACTTTATCCAACGGTATTCCCGATGTCGTTGGACCCTGCCTGTCAAAACTAGTTCTACTCCGTGGACCCCAAACATGTTGAAACATGGGGTGATATCACTAGAGAGTTCATGAAGCAATATGAACATAACACTGTAATCCAAACCTCACTAAGGGAATTGGAAGTATTGAAGCAAGATAACAATGAAGGCATTACCACCTAGCTTAACAGATGGAGGGAAAAATCTGCTTACATGGTCTCCAGACCTGCTGACAAGGACCTCGTCCGCGTCTTTGTTAACAACTTGTTACCCAAGTACAAAACTCATCTCAAATACTTGGGCATCGATAATTTCACCAAGTAATACGACATAGGTGTGCAAATCGAAGATGACTTGTTGAAAAATGCCCAAAATGACAAGAATCGTTATAAGGGCAATAATAACAACAAGAAGAATGATTACGGATCCCCTTCCAAAGGTGGAGAAGTGAACCTTCTTGAGGCACCCCAAAGATCCTTCCAGAGGAATATGAGAAGGACATTCACTCCAATACGCATGTCATATGCCACCGCTTTGGATCGCCTCAATTCGAAGGGCGCTCTTAATCCCATTGGACCAACTCCAGATCCAGAAGAATGTAAGAAGATACCAAGTTGGGACAAGAATGCTTACTACAAATACCATAGAGGGAATGGTCACAATATGGAGGACTGTTTCAAGCTGAAAAATGCCATGCAAGAAATGATTGATGAAGGTAGACTTCCTATTCCTCCTGCAGGGAAGAAGCCTAACAATCAAGATAGACCATTAAACAAAGTTCTCTGAGGATCAATACTGCTATGATCCACTTCTCTTGATCGCACCAATAGGGGATCCTATCCCCACTGTCATCATCGCTAGCACCTGACTAGATATCAACGGTATATGGGATAGTGATGAAGAAGACGAGTATGTAACAGAAGAAAGTGACTATATACGGGGAACATGTATCGCTCCAACTCTAAGACTATATGCCGATGATGAAGTCATTAATCCTAAAACCGATCGCTTTACTTTCGCAATGGATTGGTACAAAAGTGATGCGGAGGCAGTACGGGTACTTATTCCAACTGGAAGGCTAACTCAGCCTGTTCAGATAACCATCCCACATCGTCTGCATCTCCTGAAGGGGTTCTTCCCAAAGAGAACTCTCTCATTCAAGAGCTCATGAAAACAAAAGCTGATGCTAACATTTGGCAATTAGTAGCTTCCTCTCATGGGCATCGCATGGCATTACTAAATGCCCTCACAAGGATGAACGTGTCATCTGACACTTCCCCTGAAGGATTGGTCAATTTCCAAACTGCTGATAAGCCAATCCAAGGAAATACTATTTCCTTCACTTATGATGACCTTCCTTTTGAAGGAAGCAAACACAACAAGGCCCTACATCTCACTGTAGCATGTGTGGGCATGAATGCCCAATGACATTAGTAGATAATGGATCTGCCATTAACGTATGTCCATTACGAACTGCGCGCCGCCTAGGTTTCAAAGATAAGGATTGCAGTCCCTCCATCAAGGCATCTGAGCATATGACAATTCTCGACGTCAATCCTTGGGAACTATAGCCCTAAACGTCTCTGCAGGGGTTATAGAAAAACGCACGATTTTCCAGATCATTGATATTAAGGCCTCATTTAACTTACTATTAGGACGACCATGGCTTCATGAGCTTGGTGCGATCCCCTCTTTCTTGCATCAAAAGGTTAAGATGATTGTGGATGGCATTCCTATAACTCTCGATGCCTCAACAATGAAAGTATAAGTGGTAGACAAACCTCTCATCCACATAGACCATGATGAGGAGGATGAAGATCTTTGAGGATTCATTCCCGAGGAAGTAGCCCTCATTGAAAAGGATTTTGTGCCATTTGATTTTGATTGTTTCTGCAATCTAGCAGTCAACTATATCATGCGCAAGAAAGGACACTTACCAGGCATGTCACTAGGTAGTAAGAAGTCTAGAGCACCTCTTGTCACTGACTCTAAATCAATGGAAAATTTGTTTGGCTTTGGATACAAGCCTACCAGGAAGGAGCCCAGAGAACGTATTGCACAACACATGGCATACCGCAATACCAAGGATAAGGACAATATCCCTTTTCCTCCCTATCAACCCACTCTAAACGGGCAATTTCTGAGGGAAGGAGAAGATTATCCTTGTTGTGAATTCCCTGAACCATTCTATCTGGCTCAGGAGGGAGTGATCTATCCCGGATTTGAAATATTTCAGGACTATCATTTTCTCGAAGACGGGATTCCTGATCCCAAAATTAAGCAGTTCACTGAAGACTGTTTACACTACAAGGCATTGGGACTTCTATTCGGTCAAGAACGAGTCAAATGCCCAAATAATGCTGCTCATATCCAAGTTGTGCTACAAAATGAAGACTTCGACCCTGCTATGCTGATCACTCCTACAAGTGGCGTCATGCAAGGATGGAGAAAGACTATCAAGCTAACTACTCCAGACGGAAAGAAGATGATCTTCACCACCGAGGAATGACCAATGTGTGAAGAGTTCGAGTCATCTGAGTCAGAGTCTGAGTCTGATTCTGATGAGTCTAGTATCCCGGTTGGGGCTATTTCTAAGCCTGTTAATTCTAGTGTCCAAGTAGGGTCTTTAGCTTCTGCTGAGTCATTGTTCAACTCTATGATTTTCGATTTCAATAATATGAACTCATTTGCTTATGACTTGTGCAATATCTCTACTTCCTCTTCTCCTTCTCCTTCTAATTGCGACAATGAATCTGAAAAAGAAATAATTAAAGCAGTAGAATAACATGAAAATAAAACTCCAAACATTAAGGAAACAGAAAAAATTAATCTTTCAGATGATAATGAACCAAAGGAGGTAAGAATTGGATTAACTTTAAGCGAATACGAACGCACTCAATTGATCAAAACGTTAGTTGAATATATCGTTGTATTCGCATGGTCCTACCAGGACATGTCAGGCATTGATCGCGAAATTTCTCAGCATACCATTCCCCTAATCGAAGGGATGAAGCCTGTCTAACAAAAGTTGCGCAGAATGAAGCCAGATGTAGCTCTCAAAATCAAAGAAGAAGTCATTAAACAACTTAATGGAGGTTTTATAAAATTCGCTAATCACCCTGACTGGATTGCTAATGTTGTGCCTATGCCTAAAAAGGATGGGAGAGTTAGGATGTGCGTCGATTATAGAGACTCAATAAAGCAAGTCCTAAAGACGGCTTCCCCTTGCCTCACATAGACGTCCTAGTAGACAACACTGCCAACCATGCCCTTCTCTCTTTTATGGACGGGTATGCAGGGTATAATCAGGTAAAAATGACTGAGGAAGATATGGAAAAGACTACCTTCATTACACCGTGGGGGACCTTTTGCTATACCGTTATGCCTTTTGGGTTAAAAAACGATGGGGCCACCTATCAAAGAACTGCGACTACCCTTCTCCATGACAAGATGCATAAAAAGGTAGAAGTTTACGTAGATGACATGATAGTCAAGTCCAAAGATAGAGAGGGACACCATACCGCCCTTGAGAAGTTCTTCATGAGACTTCGCAAATATAACATGAGACTTAATCCACAAAAATGCGCTTTTGGGGTCACTTCCGGGAAACTCCTTGGTTATGTCATCAGTTCTAGAAGGATTGAAATTGACCCTACTAAAATAACAACTATCATGACCATGCCTCCGCCTAAGAATGAAAAACATATAAGGGGGTTCTTAGGTAAAATCCAGTGCATCAGTAGGTTCATCTCTAAACTTACCATGGTGTGTGAGCCCATTTTTAAAAAGTTTAAGAAAAGTGTCGCTGCCGAATGGGATGAGGACTACCAAAAAGCCTTTGACGAAAACAACCCACCTGTCTTAGCACCTGCCTTGCCAGACATACCTTTAAGGCTTTATTTGACTGTGATTAAGACCGCGGCTGGGGCCATGTTAGCACAAGAGGTTAATGGGAAAGAGTGTGCCATTTACTACCTTAGTAAGAAGCTCTTAGATTACGAATCCCGTTACACTCCCTTAGAAATGCTTTGCCTTGCACTAGTTTGGGCCACTAAGAAGCTTAGGCATTATATGCTTACTCACACAATCCATATAATGTCGCGACTAGACCCTCTTAAGTTCTTATTCGAAAAGCCAGCCTTTAATGGTAGACTATCCCGCTGGGTAGTAATGTTGGCCGAATTTGACTTAAATTTTATCCCTCATAAATCCATCAAAAGGCAACACTGTTTCCGGCTTCTTAGCGGATTTCCCTGTAGATAAATCTCGTGAAGAATATGAATTTCCTGATGAAGACCTTCTCATGACGGAAGACGAAAGTTGGGCACTATAGTTTAATGATGCATCCAACCAAAAGGGATGTGGCGTCGGGATACTCCTGGTATCACCTGAAGACGAACACACTCCTCTTTCTGTTAAACTCGACTTCAATGTTACTAATAATACAACCGAGTACGAAACATGTATCATAGGGCTCCAGGCCGCAGTGTCCCTCTACATCAAGAAACTAAGAGTATATGGTGATTCATCTTTGATCATCAATCAAATCTCTAAAAGATGGAAAGTTAGAAATGAAAGCCTCTTGCAATACCAAACTCATCTAGAAACCATTGCTGAAAAAAATCCCTGAAATACTTATATACATACCTTCCACGAGAAGAAAACCAATTTGCTGACGCTTTGGTCCACTTAGCCTTTATGATTAGGATTCCTCGCACCATGCCAGATTTGCCCCTTATCATTGAGAGACGGCAAGAGCCTGCTTATGTTCATGCCTTGGACACTGAGCCATATCCTATCCTTCTAAACCCTGGTTTATTGACATTCTAAACTATTTAACTAAAACTGAATACCCACCTGGAGCTTCAACAAGCGCCCAGCGTGCCTTAAGGCTCTTGGC
This sequence comes from Beta lomatogona, assembly GCA_947646795.1. NCBI lineage: Eukaryota > Viridiplantae > Streptophyta > Magnoliopsida > Caryophyllales > Amaranthaceae > Beta > Beta lomatogona. The sequence goes on along the minus strand of CANSNZ010001011.1, from coordinate 793,931 downwards.
CTCCCAATATGTTGAATATAACGAGACACTATACAAAAGAACACCACAAGGCGTGCACCTGCTCTGTATTGATAACCCTGATACCACAACGGTCATGGATCAAGTCCATAGTGGAATTTAGGGCACGCATATGAACGGCCGCATGTTAGCTCAAAAGATCATTCGCTTAGGTTATCACTAGACCACAATGGAGAAAGACTGTTACCTTTATGCCAAAACCTGTCCAAAATACCAATTACGCGCTAACCTGCAACACGTCCCACCCTCCTTATTATATACCATTACTTCACCTTGGCCATTTTCAACTTAGGGTATTGACATTATTGGTAAAATAACACCACCTGGTATTGGGGGGCATGAGTTCATCCTTGTGGCCATAGATTACTTCACTAAGTGGGTAGAAGCAGCGTCATATGCTAAATTGACAGCTAAACATGTCGCTGCCTTCTTAGAAAATACCATAATTTGCCGCTATGGGGTTCCCCACGAGATCATCAGTGACCAAGGTATCCACTTCCAGGCTGAATATGAACAAGTCCTTGAAAAATAAAGCATCAAACACCATCGTTCGTCCCCATATAGACCCAGGCCAACGATGCTGTGGAGGCTGCTAACAAAGATATCAAGGTTGTTATCCAGAAAATTACCGAAAATTATAAAGATTGGCCCGATAAGCTGCACTTTGCCTTATGGGGATACTGCACTTCTATCCGAACATCTACCGGAGCTACACCTTATTCTCTTATCTATCGAATAGAAGCTGTCCAACCTATTGAACTAGAAATACCATCCCTACGCATTGTCCTAAAAAGTTAAATTCCAGAAGCTGATTGGGTCAAAGCTAGATTCGAAGAGCTCATCTTACTCGATGAACGAAGATTAGCTGCCTTGCATCATGTGCAAGTACATCAAAATAGTATTGGCAGATCTTTCAAAATGAAGATCAAACCCCGGAATATTAAAGAGGGCGACTTAGTGCTCAAAGCATTAAGGAAAAATGTGTTAGATTCTCGAGGTAAATTCAGATCTACTTGGGCCGGTCCATACATTGTCAAGACAATCCTATCTGGTGGAGCAGCTCAACTCATTGACATGGATGTCACTGATTTTCATAATCTAACCAATCTTGATCAACTCAATAAATTTTATGTGTAAAACACAACCAATTCTTTGATTGGTAGCAGTTATCCAATTTTTTAGCATGAACTATGTGCGGCCTGATTCCTCTTTGGATACGTAGGCAACCTTTGTACAAGGTTTGGCCCCTTCATTAATCAAAACCTCCTGCGGTTCATACGAGTTTACGACAACAAAAATTTAAAAATAATAGTATTTTATAATGGTTAATCGCGCCAGACGCAACAATGCTACACCTAACGCAGCACAGTGCGCCAGACGCACCAGTTCGCGTCTAGCGCACTACCCCGCTTTGCTGCTGGTTCGAACATTCTTCCGACATTCGCTAAGATGCTTAAATACGACAATATATTTTGCAACATATTTAGGCTCACTTCGGTCTACATAAAAATAAACTTTGTTTTTATTAAAATTACTGAATGAAACTTAAACATGAAACATAAGTTATGACTACACAATAAAATAACTATGTGGCATGCAAGACTTATTGAAAGCAATAAATCAATAACTCTACAGACATTGTGGCAATTAGTCCTTTTTTTCCTTCCCCTTCTCAGCCTTTTCTCCTTTAGTAGAAGTTACTCCCTTTTCCATCTGTAGTTTTGGTCGAGGTGCCTTCCTCTTTTCCCAATACACCATAGGTTCCTTCGCTTTACCTGTAGGAGTGTTTGTCTGTTCAGTCACCCATCCTGTCTCAGCCCTTTCCCTAATTACTACTCCCCCTAAGCGTAGTCTTCTCTTTGTCGGTGGCATCCGTGGCCCAAGTCGTTCCCGCGCTAGTGCTACCTTTGGCCCTAACGTTCCTTCACATAGGAAGTTTTAGTAAATGGTTTATGGCTACTCTTCCCTACAGAAGAGTGTCCAACTGGTCTCTTGCCCCTGTTATCCAAAGTATCAGAAGTTTTCCCTACGGTTCGTGGAGTAAATTTCCGCTTCTTAGCCACTTCGAAGGACTCCTTTTCCCTCATCTCTTTCCTCACAGCCAGGTCTCTCGTCAACATCCATACGATATAACTCTTAAACACCTTCTCAGATTCTATTCTTTCCTGGGTATACCAAAGTGGGCGCACTCCCCAATATCTCTCCCACTTCCTAATTCAACTGCAGGTCAGACCATATATTTTTGGAGCAATAGTGTCTTCAGCAGGGATTAGTTGGCGGTACCCATATTGTCTCAAAAACCTCGAAGTAAAATAAAAGGTCATGGTATACAGAATACACAAACTCACATAGGGTGAATCATCATGAATCCTTACCATGGACCCAATCCTCCACCATGGCACTACCCATCTAACACTCAGCTCATCATCCCCAAAGAAAAGGGTCCAGTCTTCAAAAGATTTATTCGTGAAGATTTTCTTCCTGCCAATGAAACCCTTCTTATTATATCTCTCCATATTCTCGGGAGGATCAATCAACCTCAAATGTTCCATAAGCCAGATCTGCATCAGCAAATAAAATATATATTGTATTGCTTCCTGACGAGTAATCATACACATACACTATTGCTTCTCAAAGAGTAATAATACGTGCACAACATTTATTGCTTCATAACGAGTGATAATAAATACAATCTCATATTACTTCGTATAGAGTAATACTAAGAGTGTCCAAACATCCGCGCCTGACACACTAAAACTGCGCCAGATGCGCACTATAAGCGACAGTGCAGTCACTAGCGCCCGACGCAACAATCTGCGCCCAGCGCAAATTCCTTTTCAATATTTTCTTCGTTTCTTTTTTTGGGATGTAATATCATAATTCCATTATTCAATACAATCCTCATAATCCGAAGAATTTATTGTACATTATTACTTCACATAGAGTCATAATATGGCAAAATATAATTAAAAAAAAAAAAAGAAGACGATAAATTATTTCTTTGGTTCAGAACTGAAAAAATATATTTTTACCTGTAACAGTAGGGGGCTCCCTGAAAACTGCCCTTTTGGGTCCTTCTTCACAACATCCAGACTAGAGATCATCTCCCCTACGCAGAGTGGCATCGGTCTACGTCCTACCTCCAATTGCTCTGCTATAGTAATCAAGGAAGCAAAACCAGCACCGTTGTCCCCATTCACAAACAGAAAACGACTAAGCAGGCAAAATACCAGCGCCCGCATACGATATGTCTGTCTAGCCCTTTCAGTAGGAGGACTATAAATTGGAGCTAACCTAGTAGAATAAACCCTCCTCCCATACATAATTTCGGACATATTTTCTTCCCTTAAATCCATGAACCTCTCAAATTCCTTAAAAAAATAATCCTCCAAAGAAGGGACACATGGTAATTGACTACAGGGCCATCCATTTATAGCACCAAATTCCTCAGGCAAAATCGTTAATTCGTGGTTCCCAAAGCAAAAACAGTGATTGGTAACAATCTAAAAATTAACAGTTGCATAAAGGAAATTATAGTCCAACTGTACAAATCTCAGGGATGCCAATACATCCATATGGCGCCTCCCCAACTCGTGTTTCTCAGCAACAGTCAACGACGACAACCACCCACTTAGAGTTGGTTCAAAAGCCATAGCAAACTGTCAAAAGTGGCAGAGAAGTATAGAGAGGAATAACACTCGTAATACTGAAATAACGCACATATTCTCCTATCTATAATGGCTTTGCATCTCAACTCTAAACGGAATTCAGATTTACAGTTCCAGACGAAAAACGCGTTACACGCTTAATCTGCGTCTAGCGCACAAGATCACGCCAGACGCGGCTACAAACCTGCGCCCAGTGCAGGATCGCGCACCAGACGCCAAGGTTGCGACGCGCGCCGCAAACATGCGCTCAGCGCACAGCTTCGATTCACATGTGTTGATTCGGATTATGATCTCTCATAGGATTGCGGGCCACTCCCCCTCCATTTCGGATGAAAAACACTGTTTTTACTTCCCACGTTTTTGGTTCATTTTTTAAACCCACCAGCCCAAACCCTTTTCGCTCTCCTTTTCTTTTTTCTTTTTTTGTTGGGAGAAGGTCGGCTACGCTCCATTCAAATTTGCTTTAAACTGAGTCAGTCGCATTGCATTCATACATGGAATTTTAGAATAAGAGTCACTGCTAACAAAATCTCATTAACAAACATGGAAAAAGAAATAACACCAATGATCAGATAATGTTTGAACAAAAGACGCAATACATATCAACATACAAAATATACATCTTAAAAAAAGTGCAGGCCACAGGTACACAAGAGTAAAGTATTGCAGACATCTAAGAGGAAAGCGGATCCTGCTCCCTCGAAGAGGAGTCCTCCGATTCTTTAACCCCGACCCCGCTCGACTCGCCCACGTGATAGCCTATCCCAGGCTGCATGAAAAGAGGCATAGGCGGAGTCGGCTGCATGGGAGATAGCTGTTGCATCCCCAACATCTGTTGTTGCATCTGCAACAACTGCATCTGCTGCATCCGCATATGCTCCATCCACATCGGAGAAGGCCCAGGGCATGGATCGGGCCTGACACCCCACATAAAATTCGTACTACCAACGTCGAACTGCCCAGCAAACTAACTCATTGAACGCCTCTCAAATGTCGACTCTAGGCGAGTATGAGCCGAAAACCTAAACTGGGTCGATACCCTCACCTCGGGACGAGGCCCGCTCTATGAGGACGGCGTTGCACAATATGTTACAAAGCATTACCAAAACGAATGCAACAAAAAATACAACCAAAGCACAATATATCGGTCTACCAGGCTATGCGCGTCACTACGGCGACAGGACATGCTCTGCTTTAGCTTGGCCATCCCATGCTTCAGCGAGTCAACCGGTCGGAGAATCTGAACGACGGTCTCCCGAGGAACCTGGAAATAAACAGTGTATAAGTCACAACAAGCAAGATAAATAATGAAAGTTCCCGATTTTCAACACTTACCGAGATCACATGGGCCGGCATAGCACGAACAGCGTGCTGCTCTGCCTCTGGGGCAACATCAACAATCTACTCAACAAGCCCAAAATCTCCAGTATACCGGATTCTCAGATCCGGAACGAAAGAGATACGAGCCGCAGCAGCCTCCTGGCAAAAGCAAGAAAGAAATAACATTCAATACTTTGATCATGTCAAAATAAACAAAAACAAGCAAACTCAATGTGCATACCTCGTTGAACTTGACAAGAAGAGCCAAGCGAGGTAAGAAGGCAGCCTGATAATCACGATCACGAAAACCAAAGTCGTGATAGCTCACCCGAAGCGTCGCCCCTCCCTCAATAGCCTGAACAAGAGCAACCCTGTCCATCATAGTGACAGGGGGGCATGAGGCACCAATAATAGCCTCATCCCGTCGTGCTGACATGTCACCCTCTCACCCAGATACCACACAGGGTATGACTCTCCGTAAAAAATGACCCTATCACGAGTCAGAGTGCGAGCTCTATGAGCCTAAGTCGACATCTCCAGCAACGACGCCCAAGGATAAGAGGTAACCTGAAGAGCAAAGAAAAGCTAACATTTGCTACTTACACTAAAGGACAAGGTTGATTCACTACGATTACCTGGTCGTGCTTAACTCGCCAGATAACGTTCCGGACACTCTCCACATCACCATATCGCGTCATATCCCGCTCCGCCCAGGACAAGCCGGTAGGAAATGTGGGATCACGAACCCTTTTCGGGGCCAATCCCGGAAAATACTCGTAAAACCAGATCTATAACAATAAGATCACCTCAGTACTGATCAAGATAACGAGACAAAAGATGGACAATGTGTATAATCATACCTCCAGAAGTCTCCATGGACCAAAAAGGGAGACTGGCCCACCATCACTCAACTGCCTGCAAGCAGTACACATGCAGTACAAGAGACTGCAATAGCCCAGCTCGGCCCAGTCATAGGTCGACACCTGAGACAACTTTCTCAAGGGCTTCAGGTATCGCGTCGAGACGCGCAATCCCAAATCAGTGCGCAACAGGCCACAGACAGCTAACCACAGCAGAATGCGTACCTTCTACTCCTCAGTAGTTATCTGAAGGGTGAGTCCTTTAGCCACTTTAGACCGAGGAAGCATATCAGCAACAGGGCCAATCGAACCTCGAACCACCGCCGACTTGAACGGCAGCGAATCACCTATCAGCATTCGAGCGCCGGTAAAAGACAAGCCGAAAATCAAAGTGAAATCAAGCGGAGTAACAGTCAACTCCCCACGACGCGTGTGAAAGGAGTTGGTGGTATCCCACCACCACTCCAACAAGCCTCGAACGACAATCTGGGAGGAGTGAACCTCTCCCATACTCTAATAAACATCAAGAAAAGGGGCTAGACCACTCTGCTCAATGAGGACGGCTCGATCTCAGACCTTTCGGACTTTCCTAAGCCAGGCAAAGTCAAAAGTCCCAAAGTGACGAGTAGTACCCTCGTCCTTCAAACGTAAGTACAATTAATAAAGTGCCTAGGCTTTCATATAAAATGAAGTCGACATAACACGGATACTTACGACGCTTGAGAGCGGGCGATGTGAAATATGATGCTCTGGATCCAAGTATAACTAGTTAGGAGTCCACCCCACGGCCTTCCACTCCCTCCTAGATCCTGAAGCTGCCCTACCATCGTCCTCCCCACCCGACTCTTCCGACGACATGCTAATCGGATTGAACATCACCAACGAAACTAAGAATCAAAGAGTTCCCGACTCTAAATTACCAAATTTCATGAATTGGTAAAATCAAAAGGCCGCTTCAAAGCTTCACCATGACATGAGATTCCGAGAATCCATTTCACACAGCAAAATAGGTTCATTGCCTAAAACATGATTTCTACCAGCAGAGTCATCACGCAATCAAATTTCCCTAAACATGTTTCTAGGTTCCATACTTAGAAGCTACACTAATCCTGATTATGAAATTCATGATTCAAGAATTATCGCACATTCAAAGCATGTTTCTAGGTTCCAGACTTAGAAACTACACATTATTGTCACACGTCAAAATTTCTGAAACATATTTCTAAGTTCCGAATTTAGAATTACATCAAGCAATATAATTCTAGATTCATGATCTAAAGAATTATTTAACAACGAACTCACCTGAAACGAGTATCAAACTCGTGAAGAACAACAAAAATGCCCGGAAAACTCGCCGAAGCTCGCCGAAAGCCGTCGGAGTTCACTGGAAATCTGCTGGCAAATGTATCTTAAACTCGCCGAAAACAGCGCAATTCGCCTAACCAGAAGCAAAAGTCGGCCGACCCAAAACATAACAAAAAACACAAAATAAAAAACCGAGGCAAATCGTGAGAAAGGGATCGAAATTTATCTGAATTACCGAAAAACCATTTCAAGCAAGAAGATATAGGAAAATGTACCTAAATTACCGGAAAACCGCCCGGAAGAAAGGTCGAAGTTTTCGAAATTTTCGGCCCCCAAGCTCTTCGAAAATCGCTCAAAAAAGCCCAAAAACACTGCAAAAGGAACAATCAAGCAAAAATAATCACTCTTCCAAATTAGATCTGAAGAAATGCTCGAGAAACATGGAGTTTGGAGCTTTGAAATTTCGAAAATGGAGTTTGGACTTAGGAGAGAGAGAGAAATGAAAGAAAACGGCGGAGAAAGAGAGAAATGGGAGAGGAAAGGTCGTCCGTGTTTTTTAGGTCGTTTTAATGACTTACGCCCAGCGCGCCACATGCGCCTAACTCTTCAGCAAGACATGCGTCAGACGCGCCATACTGCGTCCAGCGCAGCGTACCACGCCAAACGCAGGCCTGTACGTCTGGGGCACGGTCCTGTACAACACGCTTGGAGACTTCCTAGCTAAGTGGAACCCACACGCTTAATTCCAAATGGATTCAAATGTTCGTTACGACATTGCGCGCGACAATTCAACGAACTTTCAAAAATGGGCAAAAACACAACCTTGCCGCTATACGAATCAACGGTGACAATTGCCTTGGAATAGGCCAAACATTCGGCAACAATTGCCTTGGAATAGGCCAAACATTCCGCAACAATGGCCTTGAAATAGGCCAAACATTCCGCAACAATTGCCTTGGAAGAGGCCAAACATTCTGCAACAATTGCCTTCAAATAGGCCAAACATTCTGCAACAATTGCCTTGGAATAGGCCAAAGATTCCTCAACAATTTCCTTGGAATTGGCCAAACATTCCGCAACAATTGCCTTGAAAGAGACCAAAAATTCCGCAACAATGGCCTTGGAACAGGCCAAACATTCCGCACCTATTGCCTTGGAGCAGGCCAAAGACTCTACACCAATTGCCTAGGAGCGGGACAAAAACTCTACACATATTGCCTTGGAGGAGGCCAAAAACTCTACCTTGACATGAGTCGGATCATAATAGCTCATGATTCTTTTTCCCATATATCATTTCATTTTTGCAAATTTACAATTATTTTGCGAATATTTTTCACCTATGTCTGTTCCTCAAGCTTTCGTTGGTTTTGCAGGTACCGGCGCAAAAGAGTGATTTTGGATTGCAGAGCATCCAGAATCATTCTCTGTCCCGACACGTGTACTTTGACTTTCAGTTTTACAAACCTCAGTCAAAGTGGGGGCTTCTGTAGACACATAATCGTGACTCCCCATTTAAGGGTCCAATGATGAAATATATCGTGGTCTTAGTTGGCACGGCCCAATGGAAGAGCAGTTCGAATAACCAGGCTATGTGTGTTTTGAAATAATATTATAAAAGCCCAATTTATCATTCATGATGATTAATTGTAAGTTCAACCCATAAAATGTTTTTTAAGTCCATTTTAAAAGCCCAACTGAATATTTATTACTTTAATAAATATTTTCCGAATATATATTGTTTTGATAAATATTTTCTTAATGTTTACTGTTTTGATAAAAAATTTCCTAAAAGCTTTTATTATTACCCTTTACCCATAAATAAGATTTTTTATCCAAAAAATTCGATCTACGGATTTTTAGGGATAAAAATGGCATCTTGAAAGCACGCGTAGCATAAAAAAGGAATATTCTGGAATATTTTGGAATATGCGCCGAACGCGGCGGCTGCGCTCAGCGCGCCACGTGCGTCCAGTACATTGGCCAGATCACGTCAGGCATACCAATGAGCCCCTGACACGTGGACTTGTGACTCACACAGAGTCCAGCGCCTGGTGCAAGTCTTGTGTGAGATGCAAGTTAAAATTTTATCTTTTTGAAAACGCGTTTCCATGTGCAACGTTTTAATTGGACGGACCACGTCAGGCAGGCCAACCTGCGCTTGACGCGTGTCCTTACACCTGCCACGTAGGACTGCGCCTGGTGCAGCTCTTGCGTGGAGCGCGTGCTTTGTTTTGCCTATAAATACGAGTTGTTTTCCCGAATCAAACACGGCTTCGAATTATTATTTTTACACACACAAATACTTTCAAAAATTCTGAAATACACTTCAAATACAAAACACTCAAATACTTTAAATCTTCCAAGTCAATTATTATTGTTCCTGATCCTATTACCTTCCTGGTTTCAAGATTGCTTCAACTAAGGTTACTACGCTCTTCGATCTAAACCGCATAAGTATAATACTGAGGGCTCTTGAATAATTATATTTATTTTATTGAAGTTACTAACCTTTTCTTGTCATGATGTAAATTCTTAATCAATAACCGTGTCCCTTTGTAAATTCTAACCTATTTTCTTATATTTTCTGTATATAATGTTCATATTGTTATGATTGTCTTGCATGCCTCTTTATCACCCACATGTTATTATGCTAAACAAGACTTAAAGAATTATTCTCATTAATTCAGATAATTTGGACAACCTATTAGGAACCTTGTAAAATAATTGCATAATAACTTATCACTAAATAATTAGTCTTTTGATGTGTTTCCTGAACCCATTTAGAGTAATTATTTTAGGGTGCTTTAAAATATTGTTTGATTGTTCTATTGCATAAAATCTGTTGTGAATTGTTATTTAGTAGTGGCCAGCAATGGGCAATATAGTTCCTGACTATATTGTACCCTCACCCCCGAACTAACTTTTTGGTTTGTGACCATCAATGGACTCATGACGGGGAAATCTACATTGGATAAGTCCCTAAGATGTCCCTTCCGTTTCAATATCCAATTAGGTTTATGATTCTTCCTCTAAAGAATTGTTCGCGACTTCTTTCAAAACATACTTTTTTTACAAAACCTTAACAATGGGGTTATCAAATAAACGCGCTCACACCGCGTGTAGGCATTAAAGGAATTGAAAAATCAATGCCTACACATGGTCTCCCAAGTAAAACGTGACAAGCGTTCATAGGAAGCACATCACACCATAGCTCGTCCTTGTAGCTTCCAATTGAAAAAGAAAGTAAAGCTTGCTTCTTTACTCTAAGTCCCATGTCATCAAGCCAACTCAACTTGTAAGGGCGTGGATGATCCCTCACAACAAGGCTCAACTTACTCACCAAGTCTGCCGCCACTACATTAGTGCAAGAATCGCTATCAATGATCATGTTACAAGTGTGTTCACCCACTTTGCAACGAGTCTGGAATAAGCTTTCCCTTTGTTCTTTGCTTGGAAGATAATCAACATGTAAAACCCTCCTAACAACCCCAATGAGTTTACTATCATCCTCGGCAAATGCATCTTCCTCATCACTCACATCAGGTTCATCTCGTGGCACAAACTCGTACAACTCCTCTTCTTCATTCAATTCCATGTATTGCCTCATAGTAAGAGCTTTCTTTGTTGGACAATTACTAGCAATATGTCCTCTTCCTTGACACTTGAAACACTTCCTATTTTCTTCAAACTTTTCCCTTGGCACGAAAACTTTCTGTTTTTCGACCCTTTTATCTTATTTTGATGCATTGTCTTTCTTAGATCCCTCATGTTTTTTATTGGAAGATGAATAAGAAGAATAAGACGAAGAAGATTTGAAAGTACCAGATTTTGCATAAGAAGTTTTCGGCTTCTTCTCTTTCTCATGAGATTCAAATTTGAGCGCCAATCTACACACCTCATCAAAAGTGTTGTAACTTGACACCTCCACTCTCCTTGCAATAGGACGGTTCAACCCCTTGATGTAACGAGCAATTTTTAGTGCCTCTTTCTCTTCTATGTCACAAATAAGGCACAACTTTTCAAATTCCATGGTGTACTCATGCTCACTCAACGTATCTTGGCATAAAGTAGTCAACTTTATGTACTGTTTTTGCTCATAGTCACTCGGCAAAAACTTCTCCTTAAGCTTCTCTTTCAACTTAGTCTAACTACTAAGCTTGTCTTTCTTCTTACTTGCACGTTTCGCTTTCAAGTTTTCGAGCCAAATTCCAGCATACTTGGTCAACCTAACCGAAGCTATCTTGAACCTCCTTTGATTATCAAAACCCCTATAGTCACACACCTTCTCCAACTGTCTAATCCACTCAAGTAAATTTTCCGGAGTAGAATCTCCTGTGAAATCATCCAACTTTAATCCCCTATCATCATTGAAATTAGATTTAACAACCCTAATTTCATCCTCCTCCTCATCCGAAATTCCCACATATCCAACGCTGTTCTTATCTAGCTTCTTAGTAATGATAGAAGCTATAGCATCCATTCTTTTCTTAAGCCTACTAACATTACTTGAATCAGTATTAGACTTTATTTGAAAATCAAACTGTTGTTTAGCAAAATCAGCAAGAGCCTTAGTTATTTTCTCCAATTCACTTTCCATAATAACCAAGCAAAACAAATACACCAATTACTAACAGCAACAACACCGACATTACGACACAATAGGAAGCACAAAGAACTCTAAGCACGTAAAAATTGAAACTTTGAGAAGAAAAGTAACAATTTACCTCAGATCTTTGAAGAGTAGAATCCCTTCTAGCCTCACCCTCCTGAAAATCTGATACCACTTGATATTAATGGTAGCTAGGGAAGCTAAACACTCAAGATAAAACACCTACTTAAACAAGAACGATGAGAATCCGAAACTAATAATAAGTAACAAGGATATTTCTTAATGAATGATCACTCCTGAAACACTCACAAAGAATCTTAAACACACTCAAACCACTCCTGGAATTAAGTTGTTTAAACACTAATAAGATTAACACTCCTGAAAATCTCATTAATGGCCGAAACTAAGGTTCGTGAAATAATCATAAACTTAACACAATTTTCAGTAAATTCACTCTAACCATTGAATAGGTTAGGCGCCTATTATTTATAAGGAGTAAGCAAGAAAACCTTGCTCCCCAAGTACACACTAAGCCACGATTCATGCATAGTAAATTATGAAAGTATTCTCCCTTAATTCTAGCCTAGAATCTAGCTAAATTTAAGGAAATAATAACTTAAGGAAAGATATGCAATACTTTCCTTAATTACAACAAAAACACACGGCTAAGGGAATTCCCCTTGCACGCCACTCCAACCTTCCAACTTCAGGTAACTTTCCTAAAATACAACCATGACAACTTAGACTCTTAATGAACTGAAATCAACTAGATATTTTCGGACTTTATTAAACTAAAAACAACTCAACTAACTAACTAACATTTTAAACTAACAATGACACTAAGTTAAAATGCTAATCAGTTTCTTCCTCGAGCCAAGTGACACATGACACAAATGCATTCTTATTAGCCATCAAAGTAAACCCCATGTATTCCATTAGAAGTGAAATTGATTCATCTTGGACTGATGCCTTCGGATCCGCATCATCTTTATCTCTACTCCTTCATCTTTGTCTTCTTCACTCTTATTATTTAATCATCATCACAATAGCTCCAATTTTCCCTCTATCCTAGGGTTTTTAGGTGAAATTTTTAGGGTTCATATCGCTATTTGGGTTCGTTTCTTCACAATTTGAAGAACCATAGGTTTCTCCATCTGATTTCAAGTTGACAGCAGCGCGTGAGACCATAGAAGCAGATCTCTTCAACGTCTCCCTTCTCCTCTCACCTCCACTTTTCTCTACCGTCTTTTTCGTCACCTCCTTGTACTCCCTTCCCTGGTCGAGTTTGTCCTTCATTTCCTATTTTTCTTTTTTATATTAATTAATCATGATTTATGATTATACAATTCAGTGTGATTTTAGCTTCATTTTTTTCTGATTCTATTGATTGAATTTGATTTTGTGTGATTGAGTTTGAGTTATGTCTATTTCTTGTGTTGATTAACGAACTGATGATGATTTTCTTTGTAGATATTCTGGTGATTAAACTTCTCATGTTGATTTTGTTACCGAAAATCATTGTTTTAGAGTTTTGTTTATGCTGTATATATGAATTTAACTACACTTTTGAATAGTTTAAGAGTGTTTGGAACTTTGATTAGTCTCTTATGGAATGAATAAGATTTCGAACTTGGCTATAGCTTTGACTGTTTGAGTGCTGATTTTTGTTGGTAAGTGAGTGTTTAATTTCTTGTTTTTATTGGTTAATTTAGATAGAATTCGTTTAGTCCCGCTGTAAGAATGTTTGTTAATTTTCATATTATATAAAATGGGACTGGGTAACCCAATAAGGAGGAGGAGAGTTTAGCCCACTTACAAGCCCAATGAGGTTCCATCCTAAAACCAATTGGTGATATGAGGAGTAACTCCAAGGCTTATAAAGTAGTTTAGTCTCTCCTCTTTTCTCCATTGTGGGACACTCACATGCGCTCATCAACGGGATTCAACAATGTTTTAGCTTTTGATGTGTTTTACATGCTCATTGTTGCCCGTTTCTTGGTTGGACTTGCTGGATTATGTTTTAAAGGGATTGAAAGCATCTATCTCAATGTTTTGTATGCTGCATAGCTGAGGGTAGGAAATTGATCGGTGCTTGTGATCATCAGAGCTAATACTAGATATTGATTGAAGTGTGAGTGTAAGACAATTAATAATTTAATCGTGAAGAATAATTGAATGTAACCATGAGATATTGCAATGTTTTAATTCAGATATGAGCTGAAGTCTGTCCCTAGACTCTAATCATCTGATGTCATATGGTGCAACTTGTTTGTTTGTTTATTTTTATTCTTTTTTGGAGGAAAGTGCGGTTTGTTTATTAATGTTGGGTTATGATGGTTGTAGTAAACATGCTCAACAAAAGCTTGTTTATAGTACTAAACTATTGGATACATGTGTTTATGGACTTCGGTAGCAGAATGTAAAGAAGATTGCTTAGTGTTGTTTTTCTTCCTTTACTCTACTTAGTTCTTCTTGTTTGGTTATCTGTTTCCAGATATTTCTAAGAATAACACAACAATCCCAATCTCACATGAATTTTTTATGTACCAATGCAGGTGTTCATTCTGGGTTATGGGAATATTGGGCGTGAATCGGTAAAACACTTGAGACCATTTGACCTTAAAATCCTTGTGACGAAACATAATTGGACCTGTACTCAATTAGATGATTTTGTTGATGAAACGGGTAGACATTATGATATACATAAGTATGCAGGCATGGCAGATATAGTTGTTTGTTGCCTAAAGATAAACCATGAGACAGTCAGCTTACCTTCTATATCAACTTGTTTACATTGACTACTTCTGTTTTGCCACAAATAGTGTTGACCAAGCTTTTGTTTATGCTTAGGCTGGAGTCATAAACCATTCATTCATACAATCCATGTAAAAGGTACAATTCTTGTCTTTGACTTGACTTGGCTGATCCTTTCCCCTCTTATAAATAATCAGCATGTCAACACTTTCTTCTGAGAAGTAGAGGCTCTGGAATGAGAAACACTAGTGGAAAAAGCACATCCGATCCGGTCAAAACCGGGCTGGTTTTGGTCTTGCAGCGGCTGGCAAAAAAAACAACTGATTCGATTAAACACCGGATCAGTAAATTATTAACTGATCTGGTTTTCCCGAAAACTGGATCATTTACTTAATAAACTGATCCTGTTTTGTTAGAAAACCGGATCAATTAATAAGTAACTGATGTGGTTCAGATCAACTAGCTGTAGGATTAAATATAAAAAATTTGGCTTGACACGTCATCATTATAGGTTCACATAGTCACCATCCTCTGCATACACCAGGTTCACACGTCAATCATCACATAATCAGAAGCTCAGAATTTGAGTTGCACAACATTTTCATACACCAACATATATACAGAAATTAAAGACCAAAATTGTAACAGCCCGAATCCTGAGCTGCTAGCTTAACTCGCTTAGCAATCACAAATCTCAATTAGCACCAAAATAATACTAATCACTTATGAATTAGATAACATTCACAACGGAAACAACCTGAAATAGACGATCCTGGACCTGTGGATTATGGGCCCACAAAACAATATCCTTTAAATGAGACTTCAATTACATAGTCATTCAATCTCAAATTCCATGGCAAAGGAATAATCTATATTATTGTAAGTAATTCTAAATAAACTCCATTATATACAAACTTAGATCTCATACTTTAACCCACAATACACAATTTGAATCATAACTTTGCTCTCAACTCGATTCTGGCTTCCAACACAATCCTGCAACAATGTTTGACTCTGCCACCCACCATGTGACAGGCCACAGAAATGACAACACTATCAGCAAAGCTGAGTACACACTATATAATAGAAAATACAAGTTTAGGTGTATTTTGAAAACTAATTGATAACACATAATCATAATAGAAAGTAGTCATAATCACTTTAATTACTTAGAGATTTCAAAAGATCAATCTAATGATATGACCGCGAGTGTAGTAAACTATTGAGGGTCGTCACCCCACCTTTTACTGTTCTGCTTGCAAGACTTAACCGGACATGTCCTACTTCCGCCAGGATTTTCCCCTCCTGGTTGGGTAACAGTTAGGGAATACCCGCCCTAACCCAGGAGTATGCTCACGCCTCGCTTCTTTGATTAAAATCCAAGACATTTAGTGTTTCATTACCATACAATTCCATATACTTAGCAAATTCCATTTAAAAGCATAAACATGGCAATTTAGTGTTTAAGCCTAGCTTAGGATAAGTAAAACATCTGCAGTGAACCATAGCATGCCAAATCCATGTCATATATTCAAAGCACATATACTAATATGCATATCAAAAGATATTTCATTTCATAATCATGCTTCAAAATAGAAAGAAACAATCATTTAACCACAGGTAGGAAAATCTCTAGGTTACAATCCAAACTAAGTGTGTACCTTCACTTAGGGTGCCTAATGTAACTCAAACTCCTTATTCCAAGTGGTTTATCCTTCCTACAGCTTCCCCTGAATATGTAAAGTGCTAGGGATTAGTTTACACAAGTTTTAGAACATAAATAACTAAGCTAAGTACAAGAAAGATGCAAAGTTGTGCTTACAGCAGTTTGCTTGATGTTTCTATGGAGTTTTCTACAACTTTCCAAGGCTTGAAAACTATACCAAAAGCTTGAAACACTAGGGAATTATGTCTAGAAGAGTTTTATGTAAAGAGAAGTAGGTGTTGAATAAGAAGATTTAGGAGAAAAGGATGAAAAACCATGACACCCTTTTATAGGGCCTGTTCTGGCGGTACCCATGGGGGAGGGAAACCTCTTCTGGGTGAGGTCGGTTTCTTGGAGTTTCTGGGTGATTCTTATTGGAGGTGTTAGCTTAATGTGTTGGCTTTCATGCATGCGAAGATCTTTAAGAGGTCGAGACTCAAGCAGCTAGTAAGAAGCTTTCTTTGAGGATAGGTACGAACTGATATTTCAGCTGGCCAGATTTTACTGTAAGGAATCTACTATATTAAGCCACGTATATTTTGGGAACAAATGACCATTTTAACCTTACGACATCCCAAACAAAACATATATCAAGTTTGATTAGGTTTTGAGCTCGGATTCAACCCAAAAAGGCTCTTGAACTGGAAGTTCATTGTTACCCGATAAAACGGTCTCTATGCGATTTTCATAATCTTAAAGAATAAGGCTTTCAAAGGCTTTTCTACTTATCTATTGGTTCTCAAGGCTTTCTTCACCTCTAAGAATGATAGTGCTTATCCTCTTTGACCTTTCTTAACCATTAAGAATGATAGTGCTTATCCACAAACTTTCTTAACCACAAAGAATGTTAGAGTTTATCCACTTGATTTCTTAACCACTAAGAATGTTAGAGCTTATCCACTTGCTTTCTTAACCACTAAGAATGTTAGAGCTTATCCATTTACTTTCTTAACCACTAAGAATGATGGTTCTTATCCACTTTTGTCCTAGTATGACGTTGGAGAGAATTCTAACTACTTAAAGGACCAAAGCCTGATGAAGACTTAATATAGTCAACAAAATAATTGAACCTGCTTAAAAATTCAGGCTATTACACTCTACCACCCTTAAAATAAGTTTCGTCTTCGAAACTTCAAAACATAAACTCATACATCAACCTTAAGTATCCATATATCAAGTACTACAGCCTCCGATAGTCCTTACTAAATTTCTATGAAATAGTTCTCAATATTCCCAACAAATAGATTTCAAATATCCTCAAATTACACCTTCGAATTCCATATTCTTTTTCCTAAAGTTTTGCACAAATCTAGACTCTTATTATTATTCAATAGCTCAAAAATTGAACTCCAATTACCTAAGTAACACACACCCATTCCCAATGATCTTTTACCCCGCTATGTGGCTAACTCAGCGCACGGTCGCAGGGTTGCTCTGATACCATTGTAATAGCCCGAATCCTGAGCTGCTAGCTTAACTCGCTTAGCAATCACAAATCTCAATTAGCACCAAAATAATACTAATCACTTATGAATTAGATAACATTCGCAACGGAAACAACCTGAAATAGACGATCCTGGACCTGTGGGTTATGGGCCCACAAAACAATATCCTTTAAATAAGACTTCAATTACATAATCATTCAATCTCAAATTCCATGGCAAAAGAATAATCTATATTATTGTAAGTAATTCTAAATAAACTCCTTTATATACAAACTTAAATCTCAGACTTTAACCCACAATACACAATTTGAATCATAACTTTGCTCTCAACTCGATTCTGGCTTCCAAAACAATCCTGCAACAAAGTTTGACTCTGCCGCCCACCAAGTGACAGGCCACAGAAATGACAACACTATCAGCAAAGCTGAGTACACACTATATAATAGAAAATACAAGTTTAGGTGTATTTTGAAAACTAATTGATAACACATAATCATAATAGCAAGTAGTCATAATCACTTTAATTACTTAGAGATTTCAAAAGATCAATCTTATGATATGACCGCGAGTGTAGTAAACTGTTGAGGGTCGTCACCCCACCGTTTACTGTCCTGCTTGCAAGACTTAACCGGACATGTCCTACTTCCGCCAGGATTTTCCCCTCCTGGTTGGGTAACAGTTAGGGAATGCCCGCCCTAACCCGGGTGTATGCTCACGCCTCGCTTCCTTGATTAAAATCCAAGACATTTAGTGTTTCATTACCATACAATTCCATATACTTAACAAATTCCATTTAAAAGCATAAACATGGCAATTTAGTGTTTAAGCCTAGCTTAAGATAAGTAAAACATCTACAGTGAACCATAGCATGCCAAATCCATGTCATATATTCAAAGCACACATACTAATATGCATATCAAAAGAGATGTCATTTCATAATCATGCTTCAAAATAGAAAGAAACAATCATTTAACCACAGGTAAGAAAATCTCTAGGTTACAATCCAAACTAAGTGTGTACCTTCACTTAGGGTGCTTAATGTAACTCAAACTCCTTATTCCAAGTGGTTTATCCTTCCTACAGCTTCCCCTGAATATGTAAAGTGCTAGGGATTAGTTTACACAAGTTTTAGAACATAAATAACTAAGCTAAGTACAAGAAAGATGCAAAGTTGTGCTTACAACAGTTTGCTTGATGTTTCTATGGAGTTTTCTACAACTTTCCAAGGCTTGAAAACTATACCAAAAGCTTGAAACACTAGGGAATTATGTCTAGAAGAGTTTTATGTAAAGAGAAGTAGGTGTTGAATAAGAAGATTTAGGAGAAAAGGATGAAAAACCATGACACCCTTTTATAGGGCCTGTTATGGCGGTACCCATGGGGGAGGGAAACCTCTTCTGGGTGAGGTCGGTTTCTTGGAGTTTCTGGGTGATTCTTATTGGAGGTGTTAGCTTAATGTGTTGGCTTTCATGCATGGAAAGATCTTTAAGAGGTCGACACTCAAGCAGCTAGTAAGAAGCTTTCTTTGAGGATAGGTACGAACTGATATTTTAGCTGGCTAGATTTTACTGTAAGGAATCTACTATATTAAGCCACGTATATTTTTGGAACAAATGACCATTTTAACCTTAAGACATCCCAAACAAAACATATATCAAGTTTGATTAGGTTTTGAGCTCGGATTCTGATGTGGATGCGGATGTACTTTAGTTAAGTTTTACGGAAATCCAAGAATCTTGAAAGAAAGACTGGATCTTTAGGGTTTTCTTTAAGTATAAAGGATAGAACAATTCGATCAAACACAAAGTAATTCACGAATTGGGTCTTGATTCACTCTCAAACACAAAGTAATTAAGCAATCAATCTTAAATCTCAAACACAAAGTAATTGATTCAAGGTTTGGAAATCACAAAGAAGTCCGAAAATTTTCACAAAGAAAATTCAACTCTAATTTAATCTCATAAATCTGTCTATTAAAATAACGTACACCCTAAGCTATTTATAAGCAAACTAAACTTACTCCTACTATGCTTAGGACAAGTCCCAAAGTCATACTCCCAATAAAACTCTCAAAGATAACTTTAAACAAAACAAGATAACAAAGAAATAATAAACTCCTAAACCAAGTAGAACAAGCTCAACTTGGCGCCTACTAACTAGACTCCTATCAAAGATATAACTCTACTCCAATTAGAATCCTAATCCAACTAGGATTTGGATTTCTAACTCAGCTAGAATTTATAAGCTATTAGACTCCTAACAAAACTAGGAGTTCTAATCCTACTAGGATTAGGATATTAAGAGTCCTATTCCTAATAGAACTAGGAAAACAACACAAATCCTAACATAGCTATGATTTGTAGAAAATGACCATCGACCATATGGATCATAAACAAATAAAATTAACATCAAAACACTATTCACAACCTTCAATTGTAAGATGATCCAAGCCCAATAATTCATAAGATCCACTAATTTAGTTACCTTCAATCTTCTCATCGGATCCATATCAGATTCAACCCAAAAAAAATAAACGAAAACTCAAAAAATTATAATCTAGATCCAAAAACTCAAAAACCTCAAACCTTATAGTTTGTTGTTCTTGGTGGTTGATGATGATTTGGTGCACGCGCGAGGGGGCGAGGGTGGAGATTAGGGCGCCGGCGAGTCTACCGCCGTCATTGAGGTGAGTGGTGAGGCATGTGCCGAGTCGGTTGATGAATGTTGAGAGTGATAACAGAGGCGAGTGATTCTGAATTTCACGTAGAATCTAGGAGAAATGTTCAAAATTCAATTGAAAATCTGGAGAAGATGATGATGGTGGCGTTATCAAATATAATCGAAAATTCAATCGAAAATCGAAAAATTAAAAGAAGATGATGATGGTGGCGTTTTTTTTAAGAGAGAAGATGAGAGAGGAAAGAGGATGAGGGATGGAGATGATGGTGGCCTTTTTTTAGGATTTATGGGAATGAGAGAGGGAAGATGAGAAAGTAAAGAAGATGAGGGATGGAGGAGCATTGATGGTGGCAAATTTTTTAGGGTTTAGTGGGGATGAGAGAGAGCGGGGAGATGTGGTTAAGAAAGGGGGAAGATGTGGAAATGGGGCAAGTGGCGTCTTAATTATTGCTTTTGGGCTTTTAACACGGGAATGGGCTGCGTCGTATATAGCGCATCAAGCCCAAACTAATCCGGTTTAGTGAACCAGATCAGTTAATAGAAAACCGTATTTGTTTTCCATTAACTGATCTGGTTCACTACTGGAAATCGGATCAGTTGTATTATGACATATAATATGCTTTCCATTAGTGAAAATTGTAGTTCAGTTCAGTTTTTTTTTTTTTTTTTATTTTGGATTGTTCATTTTGATAAATGCCAATCATATCGACTCATTTCACTTTGATATGCAGGGGGCTTATCTGATAAATGTTGCACGTGGAGGTCTCCTAGATCATGATGTTGTTGCTCAAGGTCTCAAGTCAGGTCACTTGGGAGGCTCGAGAATTGATGTGGCTTGGACAGAGCCATTTGATCCCAAAGATCGAATTTTGTTGAAAACTGAAACATTTTATCTTAAGAGTCAGGTGTTCTACAATTATAAATGCAAACATTTGTTTAATTTATAACATTAGATTGGGAAATGATTCTTTATTTGTATAAAAAACATAATTTGCAGTGAGAAATATATACATATATACATATACATATATATATATATATATATACATATATATATACATATATACATATATATATATACAACCATTTGGGATCATTTACGACAAAAAAATGAAAAAAAAAAATCTTTTGGGTCACAAGGGCTACAGTTTTGATTTATAACCGTAACCCTGAATCAACAACCGCAACCCTTAATCATTAAAGGTTGCGATCAACAACCGCAACCTTTTCAAATTGTCAAGGGCTGCTAGGCCAAGGGTTGCGGTCAGAAAATGCAACCCTTAGGCCATTTTTTACCTTAGCCCTTGGCCTTTTTTTCCTCTAGTGAATGGAGAATGAATGTTGCGCTTTTATAAATCCCTTATCATGGACCTAAGTATACATGGCATAATAACAGTGAAGGAAATGCGAGGATTTATGAAAAGCTAGACAGTGTATATGATTCTGAATTATAGATGGAGTTGTATCCGAATGCCACAACGATAAATTCCCCAAAACCTGGTTTATGACCACATCCCTATTTTATTATATACAGATCCTGATGAAGGATTTATGTCCTCGACTTAAATGCAATTACTAATTATATTATGGATCGTATTATAGAGATAATAAATTCGTTCTATTGGGTCGTCTATACGTCTTGCTAGAGAATGCTATAGAACTTTGGGTTAGGAAATAATAAACCCAAAGCCCAATATAATGGATCCTATTAAGTCACACAAAATACTTGGATCAACAAAAGAAACCTAGAGCCCGTAAGGGGCCCTAGGGTGGCCGGCCAAGAGGATGAGAGAGGAGAATTGATTCTCCTCCTAACCTAATTATATCTATATATATTTGGTTAGGCAATAAGGAAATATACTAGATATCTTTCATTATTCTTCTCTCTCTCATATTCTTTCCAAAAGTCACAAAAACTGCATTAAAGTAGAAGAAGAATTTCTTCCTTCCAACTAGCATTGGTGGAGTGTTGATCCGGGTTGGTGGACCAAGTAGAGGAATCGCTTTGTGGAATTCACGCTTCAAAAGTAAATTCCTAACTATTATGTGATCCTTGAATGTATATGTATGAGATCCTGTTTTAAGTGCTTATGAATTTGATTCATGAAATTCCGCTTAGAGTACTTATATAATCCTACAGTGGTATTAGTTTTAGCCTCTTGCATATAATTTTTGGTCATAATAATTATGTGTTCTTGACTAATTTTAATTGATTAAGGGGAGGAATTTAATTATGGATGTTTTGCTTAATTGGATTAATTAAATTTGATTTAATCTGCCTAATAAACGATTTTATTTTCTATAATTCGACCTAAATTTTTTTTTAATTATTCGAATTACTTTTATTTGGCCAAATTTTGTGAAAATAAAATCATGAATTTCGAAATTAAAATTAAATTTTAGATCTCAATTTTTTCGAAAAATTCGAGAGTTAGATTTATATTATTAATCTGTTTTTTCATATTTAAATTGTTTATGTATGATAAATTAATTCATGTGAAAAGAGTTTTATGTGAATTAGAGGTTAATACATATGAATAATGCTAAAATTAAAATAAAATAGAGATTTTATGTTAATTTCGAATATTCACATCATATAATTAATCTGAATTTTCATATTTAAATTGGTTATGTATGATAAATTAATTCATGTAAAAGGAGTTTTATGTGAATTTAAGGTTAATTGATATGAATAGCCCTAATATTAATTAAAATGGAGAGTTAAATTAATTTGCAGAATTAGGCATAAAGGAGTTTATGTTTAATTTTATTTTGATCACTAAATTACTTTACAAGAAGTTGTGATTTAATTTATTTCCCACAAAAGAAAAAAAAAATATATAAAACAAAGGAGGGAAGAGGAGCAGCCACGGCTGGGTGGCGCTGCCACTTGCTAGTGGGGCCACGGTGGCTGCTCCAGGTGTTCCGTGCAGGGCTGCCGGAGCTGCGGCTGCAGCAGCAGCAACAGCGTGGCTTGCTAGCCACGTTTTGCTGCTGCCCAGCAGTTTTTATTTTTTAAAAAAATTTTTTTTTTTTTTTGGAAAATCATTAAATCAGATTTTCAATATATTGAGCAGATTTTCAGTTAAATATATCCATAATTTTATTCTTTAATCTAATTAAAATTAGTAGGAAAGTATAATTTGATAGAATCTTTAGGTGGTTATAAATTACTTAAATGTTTTATCAACTTACCATAATTAAGAATATTTGATATTTTGATTGATGGCAAGTATAATATGTGATATTATGATGTGGCTTTTATATATTTTGATATAATTGCTATGTATGACTAGTATGGCCCAAATTAAGTTAGAAAATACGATCTGCGCATCGTGATGTATTCTAGTAATTTTAAATACGATCTGCGTATCGTTAAGTATTTTTGTAATTTATTTAATTTAGTCATTATTTAAATTATATTGATACTTATGTAATCCAAAGACGAAGTCCATCAAGAGAAGGCCCATGGATAAGGTGGATGGAGATCCATGAAGAGTCCAAGAATGAGCCATTGATGATTAGTTCTTAGGATTAGGGGCCATACTAGATCATTTTATTGTATGTTGGTTGATGATGCGCTAGAGTTCACTAATTCATAACAACATAATAAACTTAGGTCCCGTAAATATTAAGGTTGCTTTTCCAAACATAAAGTACTTATCAAACCCTTAATTAATAGTAATAGGTCATGCCTCCGCAGGGTGTTATCATTAATTTTGGGAATATAAGGTAAAATTGCGAATTTTACAACTTAGTTTGGTTGTCCTTAACAAAATTATCAAAAGCGTTTTGAATTTTGAAGCAAGAGATAGTTAAGCATGCGATGTTTATCCATCTAAACAAGAGTTATAATTTGTTATAATTAGTAAAAGAGTTTACTTACCTTGATAATGTAACGTTAAAGATAAGGCCTCCGTCTGCTTAGTGTTGCATGTTGATTGGATCTCGTAAAACACTTATTCAAATGGGACAAAAAATTGAATAGGTGATCAACCTAGAAACCTTTGCATGTTTTAGGTTACCTTATAAACATAAAATTGAACTTTGCTTTATTTTCTGTCTGTAGATACTATGTCTAATAACAACAACAACAACAACAACTTCGGTTTCAACATTCGTCCTTTTCTGGAAAAGGACAGACTGAATGGTGAAAATTTCCTTAATTGGGAAAGGACCTTAAGACTTGTTTTGAGGTCTGAGGGTCGAGAGGATGTCATAGAAACCCCACTTCCTGTGATTACTGATGAGTCAACTGAAGCAGACAAACGTCGTGCTAAGCAGGCAAATGATAGGTGCATGCCGATCACTTGCTTGATGATAGCAGCCATGGAGCCGGACCTCCAAAGGAGGTTCGAAACCAAGGATGCTTATACCATCATGCAAGAGCTGCGGGCTATGTTTCAAACACAAGCCCGAGTTGAGCGGTATGAGACTAATAGGGAGATACTTGAATGTCAAATGAAGCCGGGTCAAGCTGTTGGCCCCATGTTTTCGCAATGATGGGTCTTTTCGAAAACATGGAACGACTTGGATTCCCTTATAGGGTTGAGTTGGCTACTGACATTATTCTCCACTCATTACCTGACAGTTTCAATCAGTTTACAATGACCTACAATATGAATAAGTCTGAAAAGACTTTGCAAGAGTTGCATGGATTGTTGGTCAACGCTGAAAGGAACATCCCTAAGGTTGAACCAAAGAAAGAGGTTTTGATGGTTCAAAAGGGAAAGGGTTTCAAGAAGAAATGGGCAGGAAAGAAGGACAAAGGCAAGCAAGTTGCCACTGTTGCTGAAAAACCTAAGCCAACCGCCAAGCCAAAGGTCGCTGCGGAAAGCAAGTGCTTCCATTGTCACAAGATAGGACACTGGAAGAGGAACTGCCCGGTATACTTGGAGGAAAAGAAGTCTGGGGCTTCCACTTCAGGTATATATGTTATAGAAATCAATTTGACTTCTACTTCTTTATGGGTATTTGATACCGGCTGTGGTTCTCACATAGTTAATGATGTGCAGGGACTAAAAAGAAGTAGGAAGCTGGCAAAAGGCGAGGTAGAGCTACGCGTTGGAAATGGAGCAAGAGTTGCTGCACTTGCCATAGGAAACTATAGTCTACACTTGCCATCTGGGCTTATTTTAGAACTAAATAATTGTTATTTCGTTCCTTCAACAACTAAGAACATAATTTCTGTTTCAGTTTTGGATTCTGAAGGGTTTTGTTTTGAAATAAAGAACAAGTGTTGTTCCATTTCTTACAATAATATGTTCTATGCCAATGCTAAATTGATAAATGGCTTATATGTGCTTAATAAGTCGTTACAATTCTATAACATAGATAGCAAGAAACAAAAATCAAATGATTCCAACCTAACCTACATTTGGCATTGTCGAATGGGTCATATAAACCAAAAGCGTATTCACAAGTTACAAAAGGATGGTATAATTCCATCATTTGATTTTGAATCATTTGATGTATGTGAATCATGCTTAAAGGGAAAGATGACAAAATCACCATTTACTGGAAAAGGTGAAAGGGCCAGCGATCTTTTAGGACTCATACATACAAATGTGTGTGGTCCTATGAGCACAAAGGCAAGGGGAGGGTTTAACTACTTCATTACATTTACTGATGATTTGAGTAGATATGGATATATATACTTAATGAAACATAAGTCGGAATCTTTTGATAGATTCAAAGAGTTCCAAAATGAAGTACAGAATCAACTTGGTAAGACAATAAAAGCACTACGATCCGATCGTAGTGGTGAATATTTGAGCCAAGAATTTGATGATCATCTAAAGGGTTGTGGAATTCTTTCACAATTAACTCCACCAGGAACACCACAGTTGAATGGTGTATCTGAAAGGAGGAACCGAACCTTTCTAGATATGGTTCGATCGATGATGAGTCTTGCTGATCTTCCGATTTCTTTTTGGGGATACGCTCTCGAAACTGCTGCACACACACTAAATAGGAGCCCGTCAAAGGCTGTAGAAAAGACTCCATATGAGTTATGGAATGGAAAAACTCCAAACTTGTCTTTTCTTAAAATCTGGGGATGTGAGGTCTATGTAAAGCGGTTACTATCAGACAAGCTTGCACCCAAGTCAGATAAATGTCTCTTTGTGGGATACCCAAAAGAGACAAGGGGTTATTACTTCTATAACCGTCAAGAGAACAAAGTGTTTGTTGCTCGTGATGGTGTCTTTCTTGAAAAGGAATTTGTTTCTAGAAAGACAAGTGGGAGTAAAATAATTCTCGAAGAAATTCGAGATGAGCAACAAATAGACGTAGTTCACACTATGTCAGAGACGGCCCGACAAGACGAAAGTCTAGTTCATGAGATGATGTATTCAACGCATGTACCTCCTACCGTCCCAATTGAATCAAGTGAAGATCTTCAAGGAGTTGAAGAGAACTCTTTTCTTGATGCGCAGGCCCCGCGTAGATCTAGTAGAGAAAGGATTCCAAACAAGAGGTTGGTTGATTTCCTGTTAACTGAAAACTCTGAAATTATGATTTTGGAGAATTCAGAGCCTACTACCTACAAACAAGCTTTGATGAGCCCAGACTCTGAGAAATGGCTTGAAGCCATCAAATCCGAGTTAGACTCCATGTCTGAGAATAAAGTTTGGACCCTGGTCGACTTGCCTAGTGGGGTTAACCCTATTGGATGCAAGTGGGTGTTCAAATTGAAAACAGACAAAGATGGGAATGTCTATGTATATAAAGCAAGACTGGTTGCAAAAGGATTCAGACAAATTCATGGTATAGACTATGATGAGACCTTTTCTCCAGTAGCAATGCTTAAATCAATTCGGATACTTTTAGCGATTGCTGCATTTTATGATTATGAAATTTGGCAGATGGATGTCAAAACTGCATTCTTGAATGGGTTGAATGAGGATGTGTACATGACACAACCTGAGGGTTTTGAGGATCCAGAAAATCCTAAAAGGGTTTGCAAGCTTCAGAGATCCATTTATGGATTGAAGCAGGCATCTCGGAGCTGGAATCTTCGATTTGATGAAGCAATCAAGAAATTTGATTTCATCAAAAGCGAAGAAGAATCTTGTGTCTACAAGAAGTTTAGTGGGAGCAAACTTAGTCTTCTTGGTATTGTATGTAGATGACATACTACTCATGGGAAATGACATACCAATGCTTGAGTCGATCAAGGAATGGTTAAAAAGTTGTTTCTCTATGAAGGACTCCGGGAGAAGCTGAGTACATACTGGGAATCAAAATCCATAGAGATAGGTCTCGAAGGATGATTGGACTAAGTCAAGAAACTTATATTGATAAGGTTCTTACAAGGTTCAACATGGAAAACTCGAAGAGAGGTTTCGTTCCCATGTCACATGGCATATCGCTTAGCAAGAGTCAGTGCCCGACTGAACCTGATGAGTTGAAGCGAATGAGTAGCATTCCTTATGCTTCGGCTATAGGATCTATCATGTATGCCATGATAAGTACTCGACCAGATGTTGCATATGCCTTGAGCATGTGTAGCAGGTTCCAAGCAAATCCAGGAGAAGCACACTGGATCATAGCTAAGAGCATCCTCAAGTACTTGAGAAGAACTAAAGGCATTTTCTTAGTTTATGGGGGACAAAGTGAGTTGGTTGTTGAAGGTTACACGGATGCAAGCTTCCAAACCGACATAGATGATTACCGCTCTCAGTCAGGGTATGTCTTTCGTCTAGATGGAGGAGCAGTGCACTGGAAGAGCTCAAAGCAAAGCACTGTAGCAGACTCTACGACAGAATCAGAATATTTAGCAGCAGTTGAAGCGGCTAAAGAAGCAGTTTGGATCAAGAAATTCTTGACAGAGCTGGATATCGTACCTAGTGCTCTGGAAGGGATTGAGTTGTTCTGTGATAACAATGGTGTTATTGCGCAAGCAAAAGAACCGAGATCACATAACAAATCCAAACATGTAATGAGGAAGTATCACCTCATTAGGGAGATTGTTGACAGGAAGGATGTCAGGATCTGCAAAGTTCACACGGATGAGAATGTGGCTGATCCGCTCACTAAACCACTACCTCAACCCAAGCATGAGTGTCACGCTAGGGCTATAGGCTTGAAGCAAATGTTAGAGTGGCTTTAGATTGTACTAGGTTTAGAGAAACTTGTTACAATGTAAAGACATGGTTTTGCTATTTATGTTTATGAGAATAAATTTTACATTATTTAATTATTGGTTTAGTATTAAATAAAATGTCCAAAATATATCTTGAATTCTATGGTTTTGTCAAATATGTGATTTGATAAATGAAACACCATAAGTGAACAGAATTCATAGAATATAAAAAGTTCCTAATCTAAGTCATTAAACTGGACATGAATGACTTGTTAAAGGGATTAGCATATAAGATTGATTGATAGCACTGTTTCATGGGCTATAGAAACATAGAGATGTTTAATCAATCATATGGATATGTATAGTTGATACATAGTCGAACTAGACCTGCTTAGAAGTTTTATAACTTCAAAATTATATTAGTAGATTCCTTAAACATGAGTGGAACATTACT
Organism: Beta lomatogona; assembly: GCA_947646795.1. Taxonomy (NCBI): domain Eukaryota; kingdom Viridiplantae; phylum Streptophyta; class Magnoliopsida; order Caryophyllales; family Amaranthaceae; genus Beta; species Beta lomatogona. The sequence goes on along the minus strand of CANSNZ010001011.1, from coordinate 765,028 downwards.
TAGCTCAATGATTGGTATAACTTTGATACTGCCAAACGTCATGCCGTAAAAGGGGACTATAAATGCAGCATTCAGGTTGTGCTAAAAATTGAGTGGGAGTATTGATTACCATAAGATTGAAAAAGTCCTCCTATAAAAGATAGGATAGGTTTCTTGGCCCCTTGAAGAGCGAAAATTGAAAAATGCATGGCCATGCTCAAATGGATCATTCGATGATCATTTGTTTGTCAATTCGAACTCGGATTTCAAGGATTAATTTGAAAACTAGTATGGATGATATGTAGATATGATCATACTATCAAATTAAGACATTAAGAGACTTGAGGAAATTAAACATTGCACACTCGTCTCGGACAAGTGGGAGATTGAAGGATTTATGTCCTCGACTTAAATGCAATTACTAATTATATTATGGATCGTATTATAGAGATAATAAATTCGTTCTATTGGGTCGTCTATACGTCTTGCTAGAGAATGCTATAGAACTTTGGGTTAGGAAATAATAAACCCAAAGCCCAATATAATGGATCCTATTAGGTCACACAAAATACTTGGATCAACAAAAGAAACCTAGAGCCCGTAAGGGGCCCTAGGGTGGCCGGCCAAGAGGAAGAGAGAGAAGAATTGATTCTCCTCCTAACCTAATTATATCTATATATATTTGGTTAGGCAATAAGGAAATATACTAGATATCTTTCATTATTCTTCTCTCTCTCATATTCTTTCCAAAAGTCACAAAAACTGCATTAAAGTAGAAGAAGAATTTCTTCCTTCCAACTAGCATTGGTGGAGTGTTGATCCGGGTTGGTGGACCAAGTAGAGGAATCGCAATTGAGGTTCTTAATCCGGGTTATTCAAGCTTTGTGGAATTCACGCTTCAAAGGTAAATTCCTAACTATTATGTGATCCTTGAATGTATATGCATGAGATCCTGTTTTGAGTGCTTATGAATTTGATTCATGAAATTCCGCTTAGAGTACTTATATAATCCTACACCTGATAGGAGCAAGCGCAAAAGTCCAATTTGAATGGAGGCTTAATGTTTAGACTTCCAGGAGACAAAAGATATTGTGAACAAAAAATGGACATACTATGTTCGTGGGTCACCAATGTTTAAAATAACTAGAAAATGTAGCGACATTCGTTTTGACCTATTCAACTGGTGTAAGGGTTTCCCGTTGGACCACGATATTAATTGGGAAGAGATGGTGAAAGATTGTGAACAAGCCCGGTAGAACCTAGGGAGTCTTGGAGTAGACAAGGATAATCAAGGGAGAATTGAGAATATAGTGTGCGAGCATCAAAGCAAGAGTACAGCTGGATTATTAGAAGCATCGGGAAAAGAGGAAGTACATGGCTTTAGAAGATTCTAACAATTCTTGGTTCTATACAGGCCCGGCCCTGAACATGTCCAAAGTGGGACTCAGAACAGGGCCTCCACTTTTAGAGGGGCCCCCAAATTTAAAAAAAAAATTAAAAAATCCATTAACCAACGTAACTACGTTCTACAGTCTACATAGTACACAGTACACTAACAACAGTTCCTTGAGTGCTTTCTCTCTCTTACACTTTTTACTTTTCTGATTTTACCCTGAAACATCTCAACTGCCTCTCTTTCTCTCTCTTTCATTACCTTCTTTCTCTCTGACGTTTTCTCTGACTCTCTCTCCTTAATATCAGCTTAATGCCTTAAATCTATGAAGCTATATCACTCGAAAATCACACTACAGTCTTTATCCATATCTTCTCCAACGGGAAAAATTCATCCCCTCTCAATTCACATCTCAAAATTCAGAAATTGTATTTTTGCTTAATTTCTCAAGGAATTCGATTTCTCAAATATTTGATACAGAAAATGCAGTAAGAATTAAAGCTCGAAAAAACTGATGGAACTTGCTTCTAGAATGATTTTTGGTTTCCTCCAAGGTGCAAAGTTGAGTAAAGAGGAAGAGTTAAGTGCTGAAAGTTTTGGTTCCTTCTAGAAAACCCACGAAGGAGTAGAAAAATGCAGATGTTTTTTTTCCAACTCAAGGGCAATACTAAATTTTTACTCCTCAATTTCAATTCATTTCTCTTGATACAAAGAACCCATGTTTGCAAGGTCAGTTTTGCTTCTTTCTTTTCATATTAGTTTTTGTAAACATATCGTATGAATCTCAGTTTGATAGACTTGAATCTTATTTCGGATATGAATCTGATTTCATGGTGTAAGCTCTTCAATCTCAATGTTAAATTTCATTTTTTTATATATAAAAGGAATGAAGTTGGAAGGTTGGAACTGGAATTTCTATTTGGGTTTTGACGTTTTGTCTATATGAATTTGGGTTTTTCTTAATTTTGATAATCTTGTTGAAAATTCTTGTATTTTTTATAGTGATTTTGGGTTTTTTGTGTTTGAAGAATCTGGGTTTTCTTAGTTTTGTTGAAGATTTTTTTGTCTAGAGGGCCTCCATATGGTTGGGGCCGGGGCTGGTTCTATAGGAAGGCCAAGGCTAGGTACAGGAAAAATGAAATTCTCATGGTGAAAAATAAGCATGGCCAATGGGTTTCCAGCAAACCTGATATTCATAAAACTATCTTGGATCATTTTAAGGATATCTTCCAATGTCAAGACTCTACTAGTCAAAGATGGGAAGTACCCTTAAATATTGTGCAAATGGTTCCACGCCTTTTGGATGCCCATTTCAATAGGCTCCGCCAGAAAGTGACAAAAAAGGGGTGCAGGCGACGATTTTCCAGATGGGTGGACTTAAGTAGTGGTGTCATAAACAGATCTGACCGCTGGGTCAACCTGATACTGACCTGAATTGAACCTGGTTCGACCTGTGAAGGTCAGTCCCAAGACCTGACTGAAACCTGACCTGGGATAACCCAGACCTGACCGGCACCCGGCAAGAGTATATTCTGACCTGACCACACAGACCTGCATTCAAACTCGAACCTGACTGTATCTCAACCCAATATTAATCCAAAACCCGATCAGACTCAATAAATACCAGATTTTTGAAGGATATGAAATCATAGTTTAAAGGATATGAAGATCTTGATTGTGATATATTGAGTAATACGAACTTGAATATTTTTTTCATTAGAAAATTGAAAGAATGACAAAGGTACAATTGAAAAGAAAAAAAAAAGAATATCCAGAATAATTGATACAAATTGAGTAGAAAAACTCTAGATCTCACAAAAAACTCTAGATTCGGCGTGATCGGCCAAGCTGCGGAACTCAGGATTAAGCTTAGTGCCACCGGAGTATCCGACGGTGGTGCGAACGACGTCGTTTAAGCAACCGACGACAACTTCATGTTAAATGCATTTTCTTGAATTAGATAAAATAGTGTACTATTCTCTTGAATTAGATAAAATAGTGTACTATTCTCTTGATTTAGCTTATAATCTATATTGATACATTCATTAATCTTATATAGTAACAACTTCTTCAATTATCTAGGAACAAGCTAGTGAGTTACTGAGTTGGTATAAGTCTATGTGAGTATCTGACTAAATGCTAAATTAACATATGGTTGTTAACAAGTTACTATCTAGTTAACTATTGACTTATGGCTGTTATGTTTAATATCATTTATATATATAAATTGTTGTTATGTTTATTATTATTATCGTATAACATATGAACTCTCGTTATGATCACTTAAGCCTCATATGAACCGTTGTTGTAAACATATGATTGTCATTTGTTATAATATTATAATATATCAAGAGTCGTTGTACTAATTTATAATCAATATAGTATTAGAATGGTTTTACAATTATTTTAATACCAATGTATAGTACTACTAAAATGATTAACATATTGATAAAATAGTTTGTTTATACTTTATCATATATAGTCACAACATAATACATGTATACCGCGTAATAATTTATTTGGGGGTATAATTTATTATTATAGTCACAAAATGATTAAACATAATGATTTGGGGGTATAATTTATTATTATTGTGCAACATATGAACCCTCGTTATAATCACTTAGGCCTCATATGAACCGTCATTGTAAACATATGAATATATGATTGTCATTTGTTATAGTATTATAACATATTAAGAGTCGTTATACTAATTTATAATCAATAGAATATTAGATTGGTTTTACAATTATTTTGATATCAATCTTATATTAAAATGATTCAACATATTAGTATTTATATTGTTATTGTTATTGTTAGTATTTCTGTTCTTATTTGTATTACTATTGCTATTGTTAGCCTTGTTATTATTACTGTTATTATTTGTATTTTTACCTATTATCATTGTCGCTTTATGTTTACTAGTATTATTATTCTCATTACCATCATAGCTATTTACAAACTTATATATCAATCATAATGCTTATAATAATAAATCATTTATATAAAGTTTGGAATTGATCGTCTACTCGTTATTATTGTCGTTGGTTATAATATATAATATTAAAACATAGGAAGAGTCGTTCTAATCCTTTACTCATTAGAGTGGTTTTACGCAGTTGATTATTCAAAATAAGAGTTCACTAAGAGAATACACTAAACATCACGGTAATCAATATAGTGTTTTTATTGGTTTTTCGTTGTCATCCATATATTTATCGCACACACACATATGTATATATATGTCGATCTTAATACTTTTATTAATATGATTCGTTTACAAAATCCATAACAAAATCAAGATGGCCCGATCAGGAGTTACCCGAAGCTGAATTGACGTTCAATAGCGAATGGACCCGATGTTTCACAATGATCGAACTAAGGTCATTACTAATTCAACCCGAGTACATTTGACTTAACTAAACCATACATGAAACCAAAATACGACCTGCGCAAACCCGGCAAAAAAATGTCAATGGGCGATCATACCCGGGAATAGATCGACTTGTAAATGGAACGCTCAGACCTGTCCGGCACCCGGGAATGCAATGATTCAAACCTGACCAATCATGACCTGGGACACTGACAATCATAATCCTGACCTGTCCGGGTCTGAACTGGTTCACCGTGGGTATACCCAGAACATGTTTGAGAACCTGTTTTGACACCACTAGACTTAAGGCACCTGGCGCGGATGACACACCTGCTATTTTTTACCAGAAGCACTAGGATGTGACTAGAGAGGAAATCACTCAGGCTATCAGATACTTATTCAGCAAAGGACACATGTTGAGAGAGTGAAATTATACTCACATCTGTTGGATTCCAAAAGTTGATAGACCACAAAAAGCGGGACAATTGCGCCCTATCAGTCTATGTAATGTCATCTCTAAGATAGTTTCAAAAATTATTACGAATATGCTGAAACCAATAATAGGAACACTTGTCTCGCCAGCCTAGAATGCCTTTATCCCTCGTAGGCTATTAGTTGACAATTGCTCAATAGCCCACGAGTACATTATGAAACTGCTGCGTCATACGCATGAGAAAGACTACTTAGCAGCCTTAAAGCTTGACATGTTCAAGGCTTATGATAAGGTTAATAGGGAATTCCTTGAATGGTCGTTAGTTGAGATGCGGTTCCCACCAAAATGTGTCTAGTGGACATATGCAATGTGTCACAATAGTGTCCTAATCCATCATCATCAGTGGTGAGCCATCTGAGTAATTCAGGCAAGCTTGTGGGTTAAGACAGGGAGATCTGTTATCCCCTTAATTGTTTACTTTGGTCATGGAGGTCTTTTCCAGAATAATCTCTAAATATGAAAGTGAAGGCATAATTCATGGATTTAGAGTTGCACAGGGAAGCCTGTGGTGTCCCGTCTGTTTTTTGTTGATGACTCTCTCATAATTTTTACGTTTTTTCACCAAATATCCCTGACAAATTTATTTTACTCACCAGATACCCCAAATTTTTTTCAAATTCACCATATACCCCCTGACTTTCTAAAAAATACATCCAAATGCCCTTAATGACTAACGGCAGTTAACTCCTGCCTCACCAGCACCCCTCCCCCTCCAATGCAGCCCCCACATAGCTCCCCCCCTCGATCTACTCCGCAGCCCCCTCGCATCCGCGCCTCCCCCCCCCCAGCCCGCATCCCCCCTTCCACTTCGAATCAACACCGAGCAACGGCAAAGATCTCCCCCTCGGCTTCGAATCTCGCTCTCCGACCCTTTATGTCGGCGTTGTTTAGGGTTTGGCCGCTAGATGAAGTGGCTCTTGATGCATTGTTGTTTCGAAGGGGAGAGGGGATACAGGGGGGGGTGGTGGGGAGGGGGAAAGGGAGGCACGGCTACGGGGGAGATCGAGGGGGCTGCGGGGGAGATCGAGTGGGGCGCTGCGTGGGGGATGCGAGGGATGGGGACGGAGCTGGTGGGGCCGGGGGTTGGTGGGGCTTGGGTTGTGGGGGGTGGTGGGGGCTGGGCTGGGGGTTGGGGGGGCTAGTGGGCTGTTGGATGGGTTAGGGAGAGAGAAAGTTAGGGTTTATTAGAGTTTTTAGGATTTACTCACTACTACATTTTAAGGCTTATTGTAACGCCAAATAGCGTTACAAAATGGACAAAACATGTTACAATAAGTCTATTATAATGCAAAATCATGTGTTACATCTGCTGACGTAACAATAGATCTATTGTAACGCCTTAGTATCAGTTGAAACAGTGACTATGATCTTTTGTAACGCTAGTCACTAAACCGAAAAGTTGCTACATAAGTTGTTACCTTTGTTACAACAAAGTGCAATTGTATCGATAAATCAATTGTAACTAACACTTCTTAGATAATGCAAGAACTATTTATTGCATATGTAACACGGGTCTTTGTTTTCTGAATATGTAACACTCCCTCATTTTGCTGATATATATTATATATATATATATATATATATATATATAATATACAATAACAATGTATAAATTAACAAGACTTCAATATATGTCGGGGACAAAGTTTTTCATTAACAAAAGTAATAGCAACATGTTGTTTTAGCAAAAGGAATACAAAAATATCCAAAAAAGATATTTGTAAATCTAAATATATATGCTTAAATACATCATCTTGATAACACATTTTTGGAAATTCATAGAACTTCTAAATTGCTGAAATAGGCATCATTCACCATTTGGGCCGTTTTCTTCATTCGCATGGACATTACTCTCCTGCAAAGAGACACATATAACAAATAGAAACTAGACTACACACAAATTAGAAGATGAGGTAGTGGAGATGTTAAGCAAATCTGCCTAGTATACAAGTATCTTGATTAGAAACGAAAAACACACAACCTTTTTTCCTTTTTTTATACGATGCATCCTATCATTTCGGATTTGGGTAAAGTGAATTTGGTTAGCTCACTGAATAGCAAAGGGTATAATAGTTAGGATCATTTTCAAGTTTTTAGTTATATGAGAACTAAAATCATGCAAGCTAAACCAATCCAACAGGAACAAGGACATGATATCTCACTAATAGTTACAATCAATTTATCATGAGGACCAAAAAAGACAACACGATCCTCAGATGCAGTAGAATACACACAAAAACAGAGCATAGTGAAAATATGAGTTGAGTTAAGGTAGTTTGTAGAAGGGAAGAAAAGGGGAAGGACAATTTTTTTTTTTTAAAAATAAAAAAAAAAACTTACATGAAGTTCTGCATTGGTTCCAGAAGAAGATTTCTCATTTTGGTCACCTATAGATTTGTCTCTTGGGGTTACTCCAAAATGTGGAACGACAAGGTTAATCTCTAGGTTCGCTGCTTTAATCTGAGACAATATAAGAGATGTAATATCTTGTGCAACTTCTCGTGTCAAATCTGCTCGAATACTTGGTGCCAAATCTGCTTTAATACTTTCTAGGAACTCTTAGGCAAGTATATAACTTGTCTTTTTTTCTCTTTTTTCATCTTGGACTTGGTTATACCTCTTCCATGTATGCGTAGGTATCCTTTACGCTTATTCTTACCCATTACTTGATCATAAGGATCTTCCACATTAGAATTTTCTCTGCACTCGTGTTGTGCTTTTACCAAAACCATTTTATCCTACATAATATCCATAAATTGAAATTAAGTACGACCTTGTATATTAAAGTACTCTAACTATAATTCATAGCAACAAACCAACAATAAAGTGTAATTGGGGTTGAAACCTAAAAAAATGGAATCAATTGGAAGCTATTACTCTAATCCAATAGTAAAGTGTAATTTACTTACAATATTTTCCATCGGCTTGTCGGGTTTTATTAAGTACTTCTTTCCTTGAGTTCTTTGTCTCGACTCTTTATAGAGTTGTGCTTGCGGAGCGGTTCCTTATTCGGGTCCTTTTGTTGCTATAATATTCAAATATATAAGCGAAGATATTAAGTTTACTGCTTGGATATGATATAAACCCAAATTCAAGATAATATGTAAGTCTTACCAATTCGTGGCGCAATAATGTGAATGAAGTAGAGCCCATAGTGTGTGGATCTTCATGCATCAATCGAATTGATTATTCATCTTACTTTTTACATATACATATATACATATGTATACATATATACTTATAGAAGTGAGTTCATATGAGAATGCATACTTACATGAGAAATGAGAATGGATTTTACGCGCTATAACTCTAATGAACAAGTGATGTAACTCTAATGAAAAAGTGATGTAACTCAAAAAAAAAAAAATTTAGAAAATAAAATTTCGAAAAAAAAAAATTTTTTTTTTGCTTCAAAATTTTTTCGGGGGTATAACTCTAATGAACAAGTGTTGTAACTCTAATCCAATCGTGTGGTTGAGATTCATTCTCATTTCTCGTGTAAGAAGCATTCTCATGTGATCCTGCCCCTATATATGTATACATATACGCAATTAAAAACTTAAACTGAAACTAATATGGAAGTTAAAAATGGAAATTAAACTTTGGAATGAGAGCGACAAGAACTTACTGAAACTGCCAAGGTTTTACACAAAATGTGCATTGCTGCTAATGCATATTCTTCCAATGATTTTACAAATGATCAAATTGCTGAAACTATTGTAAACGGTTTTTCAGGACAATTGAAAAACTGGTGGGATCATTGTTTTACAGCAGAACAGCAAAAAGGTATTTGTTATCATGAAAATGAGAAAAAGAAAAGGATGGATTATCCTTTTAGCTCAAACTATTTTTCTCCATTTTCTTGGTTCCACAAAAGATTGTATCAAATCCAATACTTTAGTTTTATCCAATCTTCGATGTCCAACGTTAAATGATTATCGTTGGTACAAAGATACATTTTAATCCAATGTTCTTGTCCGGTCTAATGCTCAACAATCATTTTGGAAAGAAAAATTTATTTCAGGATTTCCAAATTTATTTGCTCAAAGGATTTTCCAAAAATTGAAAGAAGCTACAAATAAAGAAACAATTGCATATGAGGAATTAACATATGGCCAATTATTTGCTTTTGTCAAAACGAAAGGATTATCTCTTTGCAATGAGCTACAAATCCAATCTAAGTATGGCAAAGAAAAGGCTCAACAAAGACGAGAAGTTGGATCTTTCTGTGAAGCTTTTGGTTTTGAGAAAATCCAAGCTCCTTCCACTGTCCGAAAACAGCAACTCAAACACACTCAAAATTTTCGTCACAAGAAAACTCCATCTTCTGCGTATTTTTGTCAAAAGAAAAAGAAAACATTTCCAAAAGCTTTTTCACAAAAGGATTTCCAAAATATTATTTGCAATAAATGTGGCAAACCTGGCCACAAAGCAAATAATTGTCATTTCAAAAGTAAGATTAATGAGATTTTCCAAGATAATCCAGATTTACGAGATAAACTCTTAAATGTTTTCCAATTAAATCAGAGTGAGTCAGAAGAATCTAATCATTCGGATTATGATCACGTTATTTATCAATTAGATCATGATCAAAATTCTGATCATTCTTTCCAATTTTGTTCCAAAGGACTTTGTGTTATTTCCAGAAAGGAAAAGGAGAAGGAATTACTTCTCGACATTATTGAAAAAAAATTCAGATAGTTATCTTCAAAAACAATATCTTGAAAGGTTACGAGAAATTGTTTTAAAATCTTCTCCACTTTAAGAGAAGCAAAAACACGTTTCTTTTAGTCTTCAAAAAATACTTTATGATTTTCCATTTCATCAAACTTTTATTTCTCCAGTCAATACTCATTATCTTCAAAGTGAGATGATTCAAATACGATCTCATATTAAATATCTTGAAGAAAACATTTTAAATCTCCAAACAAAAGATTTAGAACTTGAAGCCAAGATTACTCTTCTTCAAAATTCTAATTTTGAGATAGGAGAAACTTCATAACGTTCTCCTATACCAATTGATTCTATGCAGATTTCCGACGCTCCAATTGAAACTGAAAAATTTCTTCAAATTATTCATCGATTTAATTATCAAAAATGATTTTGTCCAATTGCATTAATTATTGATCATGACTTCGAAATTAATGATTTGCATTATTTGATAGTGGTGCTGATCTTAATTGCATCAAGGAAGGATTAAACCCTCCTCATTATCATGAAAACGCCACTGAACACTTGACTATTGCTAATGGTCAAAAACTTCAAATTAGATATAAACTTTATAAAGCTTCTATTTTCAATAATGATTATTATTTCCAAACTCCATTTACTCTTGTTAAAAAATCTTAATTATAATATTATTCTTGGTACTCCATTTTTAACTCAAATGTATCCATTTTCTTTAAATGAAGTTGGTATTCACGCTTTTATAGGTAAAAAACCAAATTCTTTCAAATTTTCTACTAAATTACAACATTCTGATGTCCATACTCTTCAAATTAACTCCATTTATAAGCAAATTAATATGATTTCTGCAGGGATGGACACAATAAAAGATTCTAAAGTTTCTACTTCCAGGCAACAGAAAGAAAACGGTATAGTAATTCATCCTATAGGAAGCATTCCTATTTCCACAAACCAATTCTCCAATTAATCAGATTTCCCTATGCCCAAACACTACACAAACAACACATCCAAATACCACTGATATTTCATATCATCAAAAACCCCAATATACTACTTTTTTTTTAACTAATTTTACCTCCAACAAATTCTCTTCCCATGACGAATTTACTCACACCATCTCCAATTATGTCAAAAAAGTTCTTCCAGATGGTTTTTGGTTCCTTTTGAAATCACTAAACCAATTCAATATTATCGCAATATCCTTCGTGACACCAATTCTTGTCACATTAAGGATAATATTAACACCACCACAAATTATTCCAAATGCCTGATTTTCCATATTATTTCCAGTGCTGAATGGAAAACAATCCATTCTTCTCTTTCAAACTCCAAAACATTCTCTTCCAATCTTCTTGATCCAAACCTTCCATAGACTTATAACTTTTATGATTATGTACAATCATGGTATTGTGCATTCTTACTCCATCATTCTTCATTCTTCAGTTTTCATCCTAATTGTCTTCAGAAAAATAAAATATTTCCAATATGGTTCATTGAATGGTGGGATAGTTATGGAGCAATTCCTGATATCTTCCCAGAGGAACTTTAAACTCCTTTCCAACTTTATGATTCCAAAGGTGGATTTCCAGAAGGTTATAAATTATCCAGTATTAAGTTATTTCTGTGAAATATTCCGAATTTCATGGATTATGTGATGGAATTATTCTATTCGCAGAATGATAGAATCCAGACCTTATTACCTGATTCGAGAATATCGGGTCAAATGGTGGAAAAATTTCAAAATTTATCCAAATATGCAAGACTGTGTTTCTCAATATCCCCAACATGGATTATCTGCCCTCCATGATTATAATGAATGGACTAAGCAGAGTTTCCAGCAGTACAAACAAATCCAAATAGCCCATCCACAAAACACATTCCATTCTCCATCTTCATCTATAAACTCCAAAGCCAAAAAGAAGGCTCCAATAAATAAGGCTGAACTCTTTGATCAGTTGCTTCAGTTTATTAGCCAAACTAAAAAAGCCCAATCTTCCAATAGTTCCAGTTCTTTTGAGGCATCAAGCCCAGATTTGTATGGTGTGCCTTGTGCCCAAGATCCATTTGATTTTTAAATTAGCCCGGTGGATTTATCCACGCAAAAGTTAGGGCAAAAAGAAAAAAGAAAAAAGAAAGAAAGATCCCGCTAAGTGTAATTATTTTTACACTTAGGCAAAAGTTAGCGACATGATTATCCAATTTACAAGTGTTCATCTATTTGTTCCTGTTGTCCAGCATTCAAGATCAGAAGATAAGGTTTACAACATGCAATTTCCAACCAATTTCCAACTTTGTCAAAAAGATGAATAGTGAACATTGAAAAGTAGCCGATGAACAGTACCATAAATAGTACTTTCATCGAATTTTCTTAAAGGTTGTCAAAAGTCACGACGCACTCTAAAAATCAATGGTAGATATGTATCCAGCTGTCCAATTTATATAATTTACATATTGTCTTTTTCTAGATTACTTAGCTTTGTAAGTTTTCTAGATTACTCCAATTGTTGTACTTTATTACTGTATTTCCTTTTGAAGAGTCTATAAATAGGCTCACTTGTATCCCTTGTAAGCTAGAGCAAATTTTAGAGCTTCAATAGCAAGTCTAAGAGGGAGAGAGTGACAATTTCTCAAAATTTGTAATATTTCCAAGATATCAATAACAATTCAGCTGTCCAATTTCTGTAATTTACATATTGTCTTTTTCTAGATTACTTAGCTTTGTAAATTTTTTAGATTACTCCAATTGTTGTACTTTATTACTGTATTACATTTTGAAGAGTCTATAAATAGGCTCACTTGTATCCATTGTAAGGTAGAGCAAATTTTAGAGCTTCAAAAGCAAGTCTAAGAGAGAGAGAGAGCGACAATTTCAAAATTTGTAATATTTCCAAGTTATCAATAACAATTCCAAGTTTCAAGTCATCTTTCCTCTATTTTACTTCAGTAAGTTCTTGTTACTCTCATTCCAAAGTTTAATTTCCATTATTTTCCATTTTAATTTCAGTTTAAGTTTTTAATTGCCTATTTTCCATTTAAAGTGGTTCATTTCTTAGGATCAATCTGCCATTCCCCTGTCCTGGGTCCCTTCCATATTTATGTATGTATATATATGTATATATGTATATATATATATGTATATATGTATATATGTATATATGTATACATATATGTATATATATATGTATGCATATATGTATATACATACATATATATATGTAGATATGTATGTATATATATATATATATATGTATATATGTATGTATATGGGTCGTTACCTGTTGTTAACTTGTTGTAGGAGGTGAGATAGCTGACGTGGCACTGAGTGAACATGTGTCGTCGTTATATCATTAGTTGGTTTTATTAGTTTTTATTTAATATATAAAAAATTCCTGCATCCCCTCCACTATTTCTCCCTCTCCCGCTCCTGCCACCAGAGACCACCCCCAGTCCACTCCCCCTCCCCCTCCCCCCCTCTCCCACTTGTACTCCATCCCTGAAAACGACTACCTTAACCCCACCTTCGTCAGTGACTTGTCTTGTGTTGCTGACGGGTTTGATGTTTCCGTCATCTCAGTGTTGCGTTGTTTGAGTTACTGCTCTTCAGCCTTCGTTTTTTTGACAGTTAACACGAGAAATTTTAGATCTAATCCTTTGTTTTTATTTCTTTTATTTTTTGTTGAATTTGTTTCTGTAAATCGTAATTTTTTGTGGTTGGAAATTGAGAATTTTGGAGGTACTTTTATGCTATGGAGAGAGGAAAAATGACAGCTGTAACGGTGGAGACACCGTCATCTTCATCGGAATTCGCGCAAAAGAAATTAGCTCGCTCCCCAAACCTGAGTACCGCTGGGCAATGGTGGTGGTGAAGCAAAGAAGATATTGCTCTAATGTTGCGAGAACGATCTTAATTGATGCTAATCGGAACCAGAGTGATGCATTAAGGTTTTGTTGAAGGCCCAAGAAGCGGCCATTGCTGCTTTAAAGCTTGGGAATAAAGCTAGTGTTGTTTATCAGGCTGGGATGGGGGAGGGGAAGGGGTGGCGGGGATGGTGATTTCGGTGGAGCGAAGGAGAGAGAAATGGCTAAGCAGCCATGGCAGTGTGGAGGGAGGAGAGACATGGAGGGGATGAGGTAGAATCCGATGTTTATGGGTGGCTGTGGGGGAGAAATATATTTTTTAGTCTTTTAACCTGCTGTACAGGTTCCTAGTCATTTCGCGAAAGTTTGTATTATTCTGGTTAAATAATCCATATATATATACATACATATGTATATATATATATACATACATATGTATATATATGTATACATATATATGTATGTATATATATATATACATATATACATACATACATATACATACATATATATACATACAAACACTTATATACATATATATATATATACATATATATAAATATACATATATACATATATACATATATACATATATACATATATATATATATACATATTTACATATATACATATATATATGTATGTATAATATACAAACCAACTACCACATTCAATAAATGACAAGCAATATCGTCATTACTACCTGAATCTCTTCTATATTCCAATAGCTTAAGAGGTCTTTGAATTATTGCTCTAGCATGATATTAGGACGATGCTTCCATCTTTCTGCATCAGTTTCATGCGCGTAATAATGTTTTTTTTACCCTTGACTTCTATACACGCCATACTGTATTGATAGTGGTCATGACCCACTCTACCCCCTCTATTGGAACCATGTACTTTTCCTTCACATTCTCACAATTTAAAATGAATAACTATTTATACATTATTCACTAAAACAAATGTGATGATATATTTTAGTGTAGTGGTAAAGGTATACATACCAAGACATAATCCCACATTTTGTCCTTAAACTCAGATGGCATGTCAGACCATTCACAATAATTTAATGGTGCAAACATAGAATCCCTAGCCACAGTACCTAAGAAACGACTAAATTCACATACCACCTTTGTAGTAGGTCCATTTGGTTGACCGTGTCCATTCAGCACAAGGATTGGGCGTTCATCAAACTTTCGATTGTGCACTTCAGCGATAACTGTTGGCCCTCGTGTTTTCTTGTCTTTGGAAGCTATAGTCATTTATAAGAATAAAGTTATCATATAACAGATAAATAAAATTTAAAAATTTTGATGTTATATAATTACCCTCTTTTGTAGTGCTAAACAAAATCACTTCTCTTTCATTTTGAACTTCATTTTCTAAGGTCGTTTCTTCTGCCATACAATGATCTTCCACATTATCTGCATGAACACCGTCAATCACTTCATCAGATTCCACTTCATGTTCTTGCACTTGCGATCCTCCTACATCAACATTTTGAAAGTGTTGCTTCTGTCACATCTTCAAGTACATAGCCACAGATCCCGAAAGTACTTTTTGTGCTTTCTTCTATTGCTGGTTATTGTTTTCAGGGAGTGATGTTACCTCTTAATGCTTTTTTTCTATTTGTACCACTGATGGTTGTTTTTCACTTGACCTCAGGTACACAAAAGTAGCCATAGTCCTTTTTTGGCCCAACAATTTCTTTGGTTTGGCTTTACATACAACTTTTCTTTTTTCGGATTCCTAGGATGTTTACATATTTACACAATATTTAGATTAGCTCTAAAGTCACGGCAAGATAACGAACACAAGCAAAACTAAATAAAACATGCTTTATAATATTAATAAGTGGATTACAAAGGACAAATTAAACTTCATTATATGCGTAGGTAACTCTTGTTTGATGTGTGATAATGATGTAGAGACTCATTTGCATCGTTTTTAAACAATGCAGATTTACTAAGATCTAACTTAATAAGGGAATATGATATATGCGTAGTCGCCATAAAAGAGAATAAGAAAAACATCAAGCTTATGAAATTTGTTAGATCATTGACATCACTTACTTTCACTTAAAATTTCTCTCTTTGAAGGTTCATTTGCTTCCCCTCCTCATTGTCATACTCATCATCATCAGGTTCATATTCCTCATCTGATAAATCATGATCCTCTAACATTCTTCTTGCAGTTGTCTCATACTGTGATGAAGGTGTCTCAAAAATTTGTTTATTTGCTAAACTACCAACACCCACTTCTTTCATTCTTGCTGCATTTGTAGTTCAATCTCATTAGCCTGTCTTTTCATATCCAGTAAGCTTTCCAGCACCTAAAGAGTGCGAGTTAACCTTTTTCCCCATCCTGCGAGTAGTGAAGGATCTACGTTAGAAAAATTAACTATCAAATAGAAATAACATTTAAATTATAATAAAAAAAATATAATTACATGTGTGATAAGGGAATTCTCAAGATCTTCTCTTACATGAGTAAACTCAACTTATTGATAAAACACTTAGAGAATGCGTAGGACAATTTCGATTACTATTTGTTGCTTGTTTCATCCTTAATGGGATAATGGTCTCCAAATGTATTTTCAACTACATAATACCAATCTCTCTTGGTGGGATCTTCAACATAAAACACCTGATGTGCTTGAGATGCTAAAATGAAAGGTTCCTCTTTGGAGATGCGTTTGTTATTATTAACACAAGTAAATCCATCATCTTTCTCAGCGTGGAACCAAACACATTTGAATAACACAAAAATGGAGTTCCCTGGATAATAAACATCAATGATATCTTCAATTGAACCATAGTAAGACACATCTCCCACTACTGGATTTTTATCCCTACTACTAGAAAAGCTTGTAGTTTCAGCAACTAAAGTGACTTCACTACTGTCGGTCACAATTCGCATCACGCTTCATAGTGTGAAAGTTATAACCATTAATGGAATACCCAGTGTATCTTTTGACTATTTGAAAAGACCCATCTGATAACCATTTGATATGATCTGGTATTTGTTGACCTTGTTGAAGGTCATGACGAACTCTTTCTCGAAACCAATCAATGAAGTCTTTGTTATGGCTTTGAAGACCGTCCCATTTTCATTTATTACGTTGGCAAAGAGAATCCTTATTTTCACTGAATTCATTTATACATATAAATTTTAGTGTTAGTAATTAATTTATAATCATATCATACTAATATATTATATTAAAAGAATTACATAATCTTACCTGATGTATCTCTCAATATCCTCACTATCGCAGTTGAATAAAACATAGCGATGCACTTGAGTCCAAGTCTTGGAATCAATCTTATAAGCTGCAGAATGCTTCTTTTTTGTCCTTCCTCTACCCCTTAAAAGATGACCTTTTCTCTAGAACATCTTTTTTGGTTCAGACGACTTTACTATCCCATCTACAATAATTACACACCTACGATTCAGATATCTAGCAAAGAGCCTGATACATTCTTGTGTTAAGAAACCTTCTGCCATGCAACCCTCAGGTCGAGCTTAGTTTCTAACATGTGATTTCAGTTCACGAAGATACCTTTCAATTGCATACATGGACCTTGAGGAAATTGGACCCCCAAGCCTCATTTCTTCAACTAAGTGCACATGTAGGTGTTCCATAATATCAAAAAATGCTGGTGGAAAGATTTGTTCCAACACACAAAGAGTTTCTAAAATCTTTGTCTGCAAATTATCAAGATCACTTGGATTAATAACTTTAGACCATACAGCTCTAAAGAAAGCACTCAATCTTATTAAAGGAGCAGCAAAATCCTTATGCAATTGTCCTCACAGCAATCGGAAGTAAGTGGTGCATCATGAAATGTGCATCATGGCTTTTATAGCCTGTAATTTTCCTTTCTGTGACCTGCACACACTGTTGGATATTAGATCCACAACCTTGAGGCATTCTTGCATTTTTTATGACTTGACAGAATGTGTGCTTCTCTTCTAGACTCATCCAATAGCGTACCCTTGGAATTTCTTCTCCACCATTTTCAAGTATCCTAGTTTGAAGCTCGGGCATAATTTTTAGTGCAACCAAATCATCCCGTGCACTTTTCTTATCTTTAGTTTTTCCTGAAATGTCAAGTAATGTTCCAATTAGATTATCAAATACGTTTTTTTTATATGCATGCGTCGCGTCGAGGTTATGGGGCAATTTGTTATCCTTCCAATAAGGCAAGTCAAGAAATGAGGGTCTTTTTCTCCAAGGATTATCATCATCATTTTGTTTAGGTTGTTTCTTTCAAAAATTATTAGTAAAATCACACAATAATTATAATATTTCAGCTCCTGTCAAGGAAGAGGTGTACTTCACTCCTCTGTTACCCCATTGAAATGTCTCTTATTACGTCACAAAGGGTGGTCCATTTTAAGAAATCTTCTATTGTCCCTATAACAAGGCTTATGACTATGTGGCAAGTAAGTATAATAAGTTTCATAATGGCAACATGGACATCCTATCTTGCATTTTGTGCTCTAACCCGAGAGCATAGCATACGCAGGAAAATCACTAATAGTGGAATGCAATGATACTCTCAAAGTAAACATTTGATTGCTTGAAGCATCATAAGTTTCTAGCCCAGTTTCCCACAACTCCTTCAAATCCTTAAGTAATGGCTGCATATATACATCAATGTTGTTTCCTAGGGACCTAGGGCCAGGATTAAGTAATGAAAGCATAAGAAACTCAGACTTCATATACATCCATGGCGGCAAGTTATAGTTAATAAGTATCACAGGCCATGTACTATGGACACTCATATTATTGAATGCGTTAAAGCCATCAGTTGCTAACCCCAACCTTACATTATGATGTTCATTAGCAAAGCTCGGGTATGTCTTATCAAAATCCTTCCAAGCCTATCAATCTGCTGGATGCCTTAAGAGACCATCATTGAGCCTCCCATTTGCATGCCACCTCATATAACGAGGAGCACATAAACAATCTTTGCAACCTTTTCTTAATGGGAAAGTACCTCAAAATCTTTGCAGGAATTTTACGTTGCTTTTCATCACTTGTATCCTTTCCATCAGTTTTCCACCTTGAACTTTTATAGACATGACATCTTGTAGCTTTTGCATGCTCATTCAAATACAACATACAATCGTTTAGACACGAATCTTTCTTTGTATAATCAAGACCCAACACCTTGGTCACATTATTTGCCTCTTTGAATGAAGAGGGTAACTTAGCATCAGGTATCACAGACCTTATAAGTTTAAGCAAATCAGAATATCCAACATTACTTAACTTGTGATCACATTTGAAAAGAAACAACTGAATAGTGAAGGTAAGTTTAGAAGTCTTGCAACCTGGATACAATTTTGGTTGACCCTCTTCTATTGACTTGTAAAAATTTTGTGCCTATTCATTTGGCCCCTCTTTAAAAGCATCATACAACAACTCATCCATATCATGATTATTTAACTCTGATTCAACCATATTATCGAAAGTTACCCTTTCCTCACTTATCCTAGACTCTGAGTGTTTCTCAAATTTTGGAATAAAGCCATTACAAATTAAATTATCTCTTACAACATTTCTATGATACCATTATCGACATATGCATTTGCTACAAGGACAACAAAGTTGATCTCCTTCAACTTCTGGTGCAAAAGCTTTGTCGAGGTAGTTATCAACTCCATTTTCATACGTGTCAAACCATTTAATTAGGAAACTCCCACCATTCATTTTTTCCATTATCCATGACCTAAATTAAATTATAATACATAGAATTTCATTCAAACATATGATTACTAGTTTCCGTTAGTTTAATTTACAAGTATACAAAACATTAACAAACTCAAAATCATCATAAGCATGCAAAATATAAACCCTGCCCACTAATATTAGATGTTGCTTTGTTATAAGTTTTCAACCTAATATGGGTAAATATCATATTCAACAAATTAGTGAGCACTGAATCATTTAAATAATACAAGAATTGGTAGGAAAAATATGTGAGAAAAAAGAGAAACAAATGCCATAAAAGAAGAAAAAATATTGATTAAATGACACATACATATCCACACATATCAAACGTTTACATCAAATTCATCAGCATCAGCATCAGCATTCTTATTATCATCATATGTACATCAACATTATGATAATCATCAAAATTACCAAATACAAAGTGAGAAACAAATGGAAGTTGTACAACTTTCAGCACTAAATAAAATTTGAACCTTAATTTACTTGAATCACACAAATAAGTAGAAAGAAGATAGAAAGAGAGAGAAGATTGAAACGAAACAGAAACTTACTGTCTTCTACTTATTTATGTGAACCAAAAATTTCACACAAAAATTGAACAGAAGCTTGTTCTTCCTATTAATCTAGAGATATTTAATTTATGTTATATCAATTGGACTATGACTTATTTGAACTCACTACGACACTAAAAAAATATAAGTGTTGTGTAATCTAAACTTATTTAAATCTATTTATTTAACCCGAACATAATTTGTGTGGACCTTTATATGTATTGAAATATATACCAATAAGTTGAGGGGAAAATAGACTAATCTCATAAGACCATTTTTCCACAAGTTCTATAAGTTGAATAAAATAAGCGACCTAATGGAAAGAGATACAGATCTGAGTTAGCTCCAAAAGTTTTTGTGTTAAAGCTTACCTATAATATATAGAACAAGATTAAATCTTAGATATCCTATTGTTTACAATCATGAAACATTCGAATTGAATAAGATTTCAAAAGGTTGAATTTGGCAATTAGTGGTCATTAGTTGATTCAATGGTTGTTGCTCCTAATAAAACAAGTATAGGATAATCTACTGCGCCATTTACTTGTCTAGTTATACTACTAGACAAACTACCATAACGCCCTCCCTTTCTCCCATAGACTACCCTCCCTTTCTCCCGTCAACCACCGCATCCCCTATCTCTTTCTCTGACTACCATAACGCCATAAAACTCTTATTTAAAGATTGAAAATTTACTAACAAGAAATGCAAAAACTTACTAATTTCCCTCTGAATTGAGTTGAAGAAACCAACAGCAGCTAGCACAAAAATTTCTTGGTCGCGAACAGCTAGCAAAAGACGCACAGTTGAGTCGAACAACCAGTAGAAGACCCACGAATATTCTGAATCCAGCGAGATTTGTCCAGTAATTACTTCAATTACTTGTGCCGAAGTAGATGATTTGCTCAATTTTGGAACTAATGGAAGAAACTAAGAGCTTGCAATCTCAGAGTGTGGAGTTTCGAATACTTAGGGTAAACAAATGGGATTATTGGGACCAATTTAAGAAAATAGAAAGAGGACCGAGTGTATGTAATTGGGTTGAAAATTCTGAAAATTTGGATTTTGAGAGACCCGCGAACCCATATTATTTTTAGCGCCTCATTTTTCCATGTACCTGTTACATTAGGTACATATCTATTGTAACATATTTAAATCAATTGTAACACCTAGCATATTATTGTTACAATATCTTACGTTTGAGTTAAAAAACAATATAGTTGTTACAATATAACCCTTATATGTAACTGGAATACCCCTAGGTGTGAAAGAGCCCACTAGTAGATATTGTCCTCTTTGGACCCTAACCCGCAAGAATTTACTTTGGTGTAGAACCAAATAACTACCCAAAAGGCCTCTACTAGGTTGAGGTGTCAACCTCTATATAAAGAAGGCTTCTTTCTCCTCAACTTTCGATGTGGGATAGCCAAGATCTTCGGCACCTTCTCCCCTTCTTTAAAGAGCCTGCGTCCCCGTAGGCACCACAGGACATCGGAATAGGCCCTGGCTCTAATACCATTTGTAACACCCCTAGGTGTGCAGAAGCCCACTAGTAGATATTGTCCTCTTTGGACCCTAGCCTGCAAGTTTTTACTTTGGTGTAGAACCGAAGTCCTAGCCAAAAGGCCTCTACTAGGTTGAGGTGTCAACCTCTATATAAAGAAGCTTCATTCTCCTCAACTTTCGATGTGGGATAGCCAAGATCTTAGGCACCTTCTCCCCTTCTTTAAAGAGCCTGCGTCCCCGTAGGCACTACAAGACATCGGAATGGGCCCTGGCTCTAATACCATCTGTAACACCCCTAGGTGTGCAGAAGCCCACTAGTAGATATTGTGCTCTTTGGACCCTAGCCTGCAAGGATTTACTTTGGTGTAGAACCGAAGTCCTACCCAAAAGGCCTCTACTAGGTTGAGGTGTCAACCTCTATATAAAGAAGGCTTCGTTCTCCTCAAATTTCAATGTGGGATAGCCAAGATCTTAGGCACCTTCTCCCCTTCTTTAAAGAGCCTGCGTCCCCGTAGGCACTACAGGACATCGGAATGGGCCCTGGCTCTAATACCATCTGTAACACCCCTAGGTGTGTGCAGAAGCCCACTAGTAGATATTGTCCTCTTTGGACCCTAGCCTACAAGGATTTACTTTGGTGTAGAACCGAAGTCCTACCCAAAAGGCCTCTACTAGGTTGAGGTGTAACCCACTATATTAAGAAGGCTTTGTTCTCCTCAACTTCCGATGTGGGATAGCCAACATCGGAAGTTGAGGAAAACGAAGCTTATCCCACATCGGAAGTTGAGGAGAACAAAGCCTTCTTTATATAGAGGTTGACACCTCAACCTAGTAGAGGCCTTTTGGGTAGGACTTCGGTTCTACACCAAAGTAAATCCTTGCAGGCTAGGGTCCAAAGAGGACAATATCTACTAGTGGGCTTCTGCACACCTAGGGGTGTTACAGATGGTATTAGAGCCAGGGCCCATTCTGATGTCCTGTAGTGCCTACGGGGACGCAGGCTCTTTAAAGAAGGGGAGAAGGTGCCTAAGATCTTGGCTATCCCACATCGAAAGTTGAGGAGAACGAAGCCTTCTTTATATAGAGGTTGACACCTCAACCTAGTAGAGGCCTTTTGGGTAGGACTTCGGCTATACACCAAAGTAAATCCTTGCGGGCTAGGGCCCAAAGAGGACAATATCTACTAGTGGGCTCGTGCACACCTAGGGGTGTTACAATAACGACTAAATAGAGTGTTACATTTTTACCGTTACAATAAGCCTTAAAATGTAGTAGTAACTTAGGGTTAATTACACTAGTAGAATAAAAGCTAATTGCGGTGGTCATTAAGTGGCCTATTGCTGCGGTTTTAGTCGCGCCGCAATTAAGGGTGTTGTAATAGGTAATTACCTATTGCTGCGGTTTTAGTCGCGCCGCAATTAAGGGTGTAGTAATAGGTAATTACCTATTGCTGCGGTTTTTAACTGCAGCAATAGAGCAACCTATTGCTGCGGTTCCTACCCAAAACCGCAGCAACATGTATGTTTTTTAATTAAAAAATGAAGCCTATTGCTGTGGTTTTGGGTAGGACTCGCAACAATAGGTACTGGTACAGGTAAAAAAAAAATTTTACTCTTTGCCATCAAATTTGAAAGGAAAAAACACAAGAAGAAAATAAAACACACAAATTGAAAGCAATGACAAAGAATGCTTATACGAAAACATAAAAGATACAAAAAATAAACATATATTAAGAAAAAATATACAAAATAAAATATGAAAAACAATAACAAAAAATCAGAAACCCTAACATCATAGTGATTCTTAACAAACAAAAATGAAGAAAATCCAAAAAAAAAAAAAATCACCACCCTATCCATTAGGTCTGATAAATAAATAAAAAAATCTAACTGCAAAAGAGAGAAAAAAAGAACAAAAAAGAAAGAAAACAAGAATAGTAATCGAAAACTTTGAAGCATATTCAGTATTCAACAATTCCACCAAATCTTACAACATATTCGGTATCAAAAAGACTCGTTCATGAACCCTAACATCAAATTCATTCAAAAAAAAATCGAAATTACAAATTTATGAACCCTAACATCAAATTCATTCCAAAAAATTAAAAAACCCTAACACTCGTTCGAGTTTTGTGAAGTTAAGTAGAAAAAAAAATAAAATAAAAGTTAAGAAAACGAATTGAACGCTAACTCAGCGAAGATGAGTGATAGACGAATCTCAAGGAGTTCGTTTGACAGAGAGGTGCGGTGCGGTCGAGAATATGGTGGTGCGGCGCCGGAGTTTCTTCCTCCACAACCGAACTACTTCTCTTTCCTTCGATCTATTTCTCTCTCCTTCGAACCCCTTTCTCTCTCTGGTTTTGGGTTGCTTAATTTTGATGTTCGAATTGTTCGAATATTGCGCAATAGATCAGCAATATATCTGAATTTTGGTCTTCTTCTGGTGAACGGCCGACGAAGGATAAGAAACACCGATGAAGGAGAAGAAACATCGACGAAGGACAAGAAAGGCCGACGAAGGAGGAAGAACGATGAGAGAAGAGAGAGGCGAGCTGAATCTAAAATGAGAGAAGCGGACGAAGGAGAAGAACGATGGACGATGAGAGAATGAGAGAACAGAGGAATGAGAGATTGAGGATAGATTGAGAGAACGGAGAGAATGAGAGATTAAGGAGAGATTGAGAGAATAGAGGGAATGAGAGATTCAAAGAACAGAGGAATGAGAATGAAAGAAGGCGTGATATGTGGAAAAATGGCGCCCTAAGGCCCAACTAAGAATAAGAACCTGAAAACCAACCCTAATGGCGTGTTTTGTTTAGATCTTAGATTTATTACTGCGGTTCCCACCCAGAACCGCAGCAATAGATTAAAATTCTATTAAAAAATTATATTTTAATCTATTGTTGCGATTCTGGGTGGAAACCGTAGCAATAGCCCTAGTCAAACTAGTCAAACATTTTTCAAAAATTCCCGTTGACATCTATTGCTGCGGTTTCTACCCAGAACCGCAGCAATAGGTTGATTAAGCAATTATTCTACGGTATTTTCACAAAATACCCCTGACAAATTTTTATATTCACCAGATTCCCCAACTTTTTTTCGAATTCACCATATACCCCGGCCTTTCTAAAAATTACTTCCAAATGCGCTTAATGACTAACGGCGGTTAACTCCGTTAGTCATTAACCCTAATTAACCCTAAGTAAACCCTAAAAACCCTAAGTAAACCCTAACTCTCTCTCTCTTCCCGACCCACCCCCACCCCACCAGCCCCCACCCACCCCCCCCATCCAACCAGCCCCGCCGGAACCCCAGCCCCCACCGCCACCACAACCTCGGCCCCCCCACCCCCTCCCCCATCCCCATGCGCCCCCTCCCCTCGATCTCCCCCGTAGCCCCCCTCCCACAGCCCCTTCGTTCAAATCTGAAATTCTCGATCGATTCGTTCACTTCCGCTTATCTTGAATCTGAATTCGCTTCCCGTTCTTCAATTTTGCGAGTTTGAAACTTAAATTCTTGCGAAATTTCTTGTTTCTTTATTGTGCAAATTAATAATGCTACGATTCATTACCGTATTTTCAAATTTCTTGGTTCTGATTTGATTCAGGAATTCTTTTATCTTGAATTCGATTTCTCTTTATTCGATACTCCTGTCTTTGAAACCTCGAATTGTTCTGAATTCTTTGCGCTTTCCTGTGCAAATTCTCTGCGCGAATCATGCCCTAATTTCTTTCATATTGAACGAAATTCTTCTTGCTCGAAAAAGATGGAACTTCCAATTAACTTCTCCTCAATGTTTTTCGAAATTCGTAACTTTTACATGAATTAAAGGTGAGATTTTGTGATTTGGGGTTTTGAAATTTTGGCAAATAATGTTTGCATCCATACAACAACAAAATTCAGATTTGTGGAGTTGTTATCTAGTTATTTTGCACAATCAAATTAAGCATAAACAACTAACAGTTTCAAGATCCGAAAATGGGGATGCGGGTTGGGGGTGGTGGGGAGCGAGAGGGGAAGGCACGGCTGCGGGGGAGATTGGTGGGGCGGCTGAGGGGGTTGCGAGGGAGGGGGGCTGGTGGGGCTGGGGTTGTGGTGAGGGGGCCAGGCTATGGGGGGGGGGTGGGGGTGGGTTAGGGAGAGAGAGAGTTAGGGTTAACTTAGGGTTTTTAGGGTTAATTAGGTTTACTTAGGGTTTTTTAGGGTTAATTAAGGTTAATGACTAACAGAGTTAATCGACATTAGTCATTAAGGGCATTTGGATGTAATTTTTAGAAAGTCAGGGGTATATGGTGAATTCGAAAAAAAGTTGGGGTATCTGGTGAATAAAAAAATTATCAGGGGTATTTGGTGAGAAAACCAATTATTCTACTAGTGTTAGGGTTAATTAGGTTTACTTAGGATTTTTTATGGTTAATTAAGGCTAATGACTAATGGATTGAACCGCCGTTAGTCATTAAGGGCATTTGGATGTATTTTTTAGAAAGTCAAGGGTATACGGTGAATTCGAAAAAAAGTTGGGGTATCTGGTGAATAAAAAAATTTGTCATGGGCATTTGGTGAAAAATCGTATTTTTTAAAGCAACACCCCAGTCGTGTGACAGAATTAAGGGCATTCTTCATAAGTTCATCTGCGTTACAAGTGAGGTCATAAATTACACTATATAAATGATAATGTTCAGTCCTAACATGGCATCGCGATTCAAAAGATATATGAGGAGCATCATTGGGACCCATTCTAGGGACAACCGAGGGAAGTACATGCGATGCAATGTTGATGTAGATGGTAGAAGCACCAATAAATTTGCACCATTGCTGGAGAAGGTACGGCGAAAAGTGGGGGACTGGAAGCGTCTGGCTCTATCACATGTAGGGCATGTGATCCTAATAAACGAGGTGCTTGGTTCTATGTGGCAACCCATCTTGTATATTTTTTTCCGCCCAAAAATGATAGCTGATAAAATGAATGCAATATTCTCTGGGATTTTCTGGAGAAATTCAAAGACAACACAACCAAATTACTGGAGAAGTAGACAACTTCTAGAGATGCCAAAGGCCGCGGGAATCAACAATGTTCATCTGTTCAATAAAGCACTTTTAGTAAAACAAGCAACTCGTGTGCATAATAATCCTGATCTTCTTGTCTCAAATGTGATGAAAGCAAAATACAATGGATTGCCAGTCACTTTAAGATTGAGTGGCAAGAAACTAGGTTCATCAACATGGGGATTCAGAGGACTATATCGTGATGTAAGAGAGTGCGCATAAGGCTTCATGCGAATAATAGGAAATGGCCGCAGTACAAGGATTCTTCTGGATAGGTGGGTAAAAGGGGATCCATTGCAGGTGAAATAAGGAATCACCTAGATGAAGAAGGAATCTTGATGTACAGTTTATTTACCTGGCTTTTTAATAGTTTGTAGTTGATTTTGTAGTAGCTTTTAGGTTAGTTTAGGCTAATTTGCTTCTATTTTCTTTAAAGTTGTGCAATACTCCTCCTTTGTGCATTTTCTTTGGGTGTTTAGTTTTATTTCGGGATTTGGGAGCATGCTTGGAGGACATTTCCACAAACCCGAGCTAAGGAATTGAAGAAAAGGGCATCAAAGAGTTCATAAAAGGAGCAAAAGGAGAGCAAGGGATTGAACCGAGGGCCCGGGTTGTGTGACCCGCCCGGGTCAGTCAAGGGGAGCAGCCAATTTCCTTCATGACGAGACGACCCGCCCGGGTCAGTTAAGTGATCCGCCCGGTCAGCTAACTCGAGGGCTCGGGTTGACTTGACCCGTCCGGGTCAGATCTTGGAGCAGCCTAATTCTTTCCTGACGAAGTGACCCGCCCGGATCATTTGAGTGACCCACCCGGGTCGCTGGGTTTTCCGGAAAGTCTTTCTTTTCTTTTCGATTTTTATACGAGGGTTTTCTTGTAATTTAATTTGTTTTATTTTAGACTATATAAGGGAAACTCCTCTCATTTTAGGTTAAGCTAATTTTAATTCTAATTAGTTTAGATTTAATTTGTGCTTAGTACTCAAACTTTAGAACCCTAGGAGAGAGAAAGTTGAGGTTTGAAGCTTTGGTACTCCATTTTCAGATTTATGCACGATTAAAAGTTGGTCATTTCTTGTTTATTTCATTTTCTCTTCCACTAATCTTGTTTAGTTCATGCTTTATTTGCTTAGTTCTTGGTTTATTAGTTGATTATCCCCCCCTTTTATCTTTTTCCTCCATGGTTATGGTTATAAAGTTAGTTCAAGTTTTGTTTTGCTTTATTTCCATGATTTGTGAGTAGTTTCCTACTAGGGGAAGGGATATATCTTTCATTTACTCTTTGGATCCTGAATCTCAGTTAGGGGGTTAACATTTGGGGTTAAGCTTGTTGATTAAACTTGTTTGGTTTGTTCGTCGGGTGATTAATCACCACTTGACTTGCTTATTTGGAATCCCTAGTGAAGGATTAAGAGATGAAGTTAGGGATAGATTAAGTTTGGTTGCTAGACTAGGATCTCCATGAAAATAGGTATTTTCTAGTTTAGGAAAGCTCGATTATCATATTGTTCTTGATTTGGTTAGCTTAGTTGCTCATGCCATGAGGATAGGTCATGAGTGACTAATTAAGCTCCTCTAATTAGCTAGAGAGAGTAACTAGAGTTCATATGTGCATGATTTCCCATTGTGATCCCCCATTTGTTTCCTATTGACTTTGATGATTGGATTATGGGATTAGATGTTGTGAATCCCCTAATCCCCTAGTTCCTTTATCTTTGATTTATCCTCTTTATTTGCTTTGCTAATTTGTTTTGTCAGCTCCTAGTTATTTTAGACTTTACAATTGTTACTAAACCTTCAAAAACCCCATATTAGATTTAGCTCATCGTAATTAGCAAATTACCCTTGATTACCTTTGTAACACCCCCGCCAACCCGAACCCTTTTTCATTTAATAAAACTCGAGATGGGGGGGAAATCCACGAGGGTTCGAATCAACGAGCGTGCTACCGCCGCACTTATCTCCTTGGAAATAAATGTAAGGCTAGATTAAAGCATACTAAATTCAAATTAATTAACCCTTACAACCAAGTAAAATGTTCATTAAATATTACTAATTACTAAAGTATTTCAGAGTTCCAGCGGAAGCTAAATCATAAGCTAAGTGGATGACAACTCTAAGTGATCTCCCTTTTATTCCCCCGTCGATCACCCACCTGCACAAATACATTGAAAAGAAACAAGAGAGACAAGCTCCCAAAAATCAGAAAAACTGAGTAATTCCAACTCCATCCCATAAAATACTTAAGTTGAAAAAATATTGTAACATAGTAGGTTAATAGGGTTAGAAAGCATAACACACATACATATATATAAACAACGAATAATCACATAATTAATTTCAATTAATCCAATTATTTAAGGAGAGGAAAGAGAACGCCATTAAGCCGGGGTTAATCCCCTGTAACCACTTACTTCAACATTGTAGGCCGGGGTCAATCCCCTGTAACCACCTACGGATAACATAATGGCCATAATAACAGAGTCCCTAGTGTGCACACCCCTTCTACTTGGATCACAACAAAATAGAAGGAAGACTGTAACAGAATAATCAGCATAGTAACCAGAGAACCTGTAGGGGCCGCTGAACCTCTCACACAGGGCAACCTGTTCATCATTTCCCTCCGATATTTCACTTTACGTGATTAACATCTTTTAATCAAGTCATCACATAAATCACGTACACATTTACGTCATCTTGTTCAATCTAGTGTGAACATATTCAATCCATCATAATCTCAATCCATTCATAGGGTTTCAATAACTCATTTCATAAACACAACCGTCACTTGAGTTCATTTATCACTTCAGATTCATAATCATTTCATTATCGCAAGTTCTTATCAATTCCAACTTTCATAAAGTCTCAATATTAATAACAATAATGATAACAATAATAATCATAATAATCATAATAATAATAATCATAATAATAATAATAGTAGTAATAATTACAATAATAATATTAATAATAATAACCATAACATTACTAAATGACATTAAACGATTTTAATAACTGGAGTAAAAGACTAGTGACTAAGTTGATATTAATAATAACAATAATAACGTTATAGTAAATATCTTTGTCATATCGTACATCGTCCATAGTCATGATTCATAATCGAAATCCATAGTCGTTGTCCATTTTGTCCTTCATATTCATAATTCGCATTAAGTCGATAATCCATAATTATAGTCCATACTTATAAATTTTATAAGCACATAATCACGTAATCAATTCATTTTATACTAACAGGATCTATGTTTAGATGGACATCGGAGATTACCTCGTGACGCGTGCCCAAAAGTTAAGTTCACGAACGAATTAACACTCTTGATATTCCTCGCCTACGCAATCGGAGTCTACAATAGATATTAACGAGATCTAAGTTAGTTACCTATGTAACCCCTTTTTATATATAAAATAAACAATTAAAATAATTCAATTACCTCAAAGAAATTCTTAATGATTTTAAGAAAGTTTATAAATCAAAGTAAATCATTTATGAAATCATTTTAAGTACTCACAAAATTACTTCAATGTCATTTTTATTGACTTGAACAATTATTTTAAACATAAAAATTAACTTTATTATACTCCTTATTTTATTCTAGAAATTTAAAATCATTATAAAAGACTAAGTTATTCCAAAACTTACTAACTTAAATAAAGTAGGCTAATTTTTTAGGAAGGTTATAAAAGTAACCAAATAAAACAAGTTTTAAAATACAATTAAATTAAAAGAAAAGGAGAAAAGAAGTATTTTTAGGAATTCAGTTCCTCAAACTGAGAAGGAAGAACGAAAGAAGAGGAGGGAGAAAACAGAGGAAGCGAAGGAGGGGAGAAGAAGAGGAAGGTTGGGCGCTGGTGGTTTGGGCGGCGCACGGCGAGCGGCCGGACAGGCTTGGTGGGAGGGTGGTTTGAGTGGGCTGCTGGTACGGGTTCAGCCAGGGAGGCAGCAGGGTGCTGTGAAGGGAAGGTCGCGCGGGAGAAGGTGAAGGGCTGGCGGTGTTGGGTGGTTTTGATGGTGGCGCACTCGAAGACTTCGACGGAGTCGGTGTTTCAGGTGGTTAGTCGGTGTGGTTGCGGTGGTTTCCGGTGGTTCATCGTGACAAAGGAGGAGTTTAATGGTGGGTTGAAATTTTAGTTTAAATTTCCAAAACAAAATCAGAAATTAGAAGAGAAGATAAAGAGATTGAAGCAAACCTTTGAAGTTTGTTTGCTTGAGCAATTGGGGTGAATAAAGTTCAGTATTTTTAGAGGTTTTGGTCAGAATTTTTGAGCTTTGGGTCAAGCTCCATTAATGGTGGAGGTGAGGTGTGAGGGCTATGGTGGTAGGTCTTTGAAAATTTGTCTCTAATATCCGAAAATTGTGGATTGAGTTTCAATTATTTACTGACAAAGCTGAGATTTTGTGTTGAAAATCTTAGTTCTTGTGTGCTGTGAATCAGACGAAGAAGAATGGAGGAGAGGAAGATGGTGATGAAGATCCCATTTTCTTTTCCCCCATTTTTTTTTTTTTTTTTTTTTTTTTTTTTTTTCCTTTTTCTTTTTTTTTTGGGCTAAAAATGACACATGGCTATGGACTTGTATTTGGGCTTTGGATTACTAAAATGGATGGACAACTTGAATGAATAAGAATGCCCACAACTAAATACACCTTTCAATTACCATATTAAAATACTTTGAAATAATGAAAATGAATAATTAGTTTATTTAAATAAATTACATTTCAATTAAATCATTTAAATAAACTCGTGAAATAATTCAAAACTAAATGAAATTATTATTTTAATGAACATAGTTATCAAATAAAATCGCATTATCATAAAATAAATTTTAAGTGGAAATAATATTAAACCTTAATAAATAATAAAATAAATTTCGAAATTTCGGGGTATTACATCTACTCCTCCTTAAAAACAAAGTTCGTCCTCGAACTTAAGTTAGATATTTAATATTAACGAAATAGTAGTTTTGCGCTTTGTTAGTATTACATTCGGTCCCTCTTAAGGAGTTTCGTCCCCGAAACTCCTTAATCGTACCTCAGAAAAGAGTTCAGGATAACGCTTTCTCATGTCATCTTCTGTTTCCCAAGTTGCTTCCTCGGTTTGATGATTAGACCACAACACTTTGACTAACTTTACTGCCTTATTCCGGGTATTTCTCGTTTTGGAATCAAGGATTCTAACAGGACGTTCTTCAAAGGTGAGGGTCTCATCTAGTTCAATGGTTTCGGGTTGGATAACATGGGAGGGATCAGGGACATATTTACGAAGTTGAGACACATGAAAGACATTATGAACATTGGTTAACTCTGTGGGCAAAGCTAATCTATAGGTTACTTCCCCAATTCTTTCGAGTATCTCATAAGGTCCGATATAACGAGGACTCAACTTTCCTTTTCTACCGAACCTCATTACGCCCTTGGTTGGTGAAACTTTCAGCAACACTTTTTCTCCAACTTCAAACTCTAAATCTCGTCTCCTTTGATCTGCATACGATTTTTATCGATCCTGAGCTGCTTTCATACGCTCTTGAATCAACTTCACCTTGTTAGTAGTCTCTTCTATCATTTCTGGTCCCAAATTCGTTGACATCGCTCCAACATATAGGACTCCTACATTTCCGTCCATACAATGCCGCATAAGGTGCCATTCCTATGCTCGAGTGATAATTGTTGTTGTACGAGAACTCAATGTACATCAAATGATCATCCCAATATCCTCCGAAATCCATCACACATGCTCTCAACATATCCTCCAAGGTCTGAATGGTTCTCTCCGTTTGACCATCTGTTGTTGGGTGGATGGTTGTGCTTAATTTCAATAGTGTACCCACGGCTGTTTGAAGCTGTTTCCAGAACTTAGATAAGGATCTCGAGTCCCTATCCGAAGCGATGTCCTTCGGAACACCATGTAGCTTAACCACCTCATTAAAATAAGCATCGGCCAACTGTTTCAACTACCAAGTATCCTTCATTGCCACGAATCTTGCCGTCTTAGTCAAGCGGTCCACTATTACCCATATTGTATTCTTTCCCGACCTCGTATTTGGTAATCCCACGATGAAATCCATGGAGATAGATTCCCATTTCCATCCTGGCACTTCCAACGGTTGCAATTTCCCTCTAGGCTTCATATGCTGTATTTTCACCTTCTGGCATGTTAAACATTTTACCACGAAGTCGACTACTTCTTGCTTCATCCTAGGCCACCAAAAATGCTTTTTCAAATCCTTATAAAGCTTATCTCCTCCTGGATGTATGGAATATGGCGAACTATGGGCTTCCCTTAGAATTCTCGTCTTGAGTTCCTCATCCTGTGGCACACACAATCTCCGTTTATATCTCGAACTCTGGTGCTTGACCACTTTCTTTCATCTCTCTCAACTTGC
Organism: Beta lomatogona; assembly: GCA_947646795.1. Classification (NCBI taxonomy): domain Eukaryota; kingdom Viridiplantae; phylum Streptophyta; class Magnoliopsida; order Caryophyllales; family Amaranthaceae; genus Beta; species Beta lomatogona. Next base: position 732,009 of record CANSNZ010001011.1, on the reverse strand, counting down.
TTAACCACTTATCTGCAGCTTGTTTCACCCGAATCTCCTCAAATATGTCTGGTCCAACAGTAAGAGCATTCAACTGAGCTTTCACATAACCGGGCTCAACTATTTCCAAACTCAATCTCTTGATCTCTTCACACAGTTCATCTGCCAAAATCAACACGTTTAACGAATGAGCACTCTTCCTACTCAATGCGTCAGCTACTTTGTTCGCTTTTGCCTCTTGATACACTATCTTCAAATCATAGTCGTTTATAAGCTCGAGCCAACGTCTCTGTCTCATATTCAACTCCTTTTGTGTATACAGATACTTCAAACTCTTGTGATCTGTAAAGACCTTACGTTGCACTCCATACAAATAATGTCTCCAGATTTTCAGTGCAAACACGATCGCTCCTAACTCCAAGTCATGAGTAGGGTGATTTTGCTTATGCGGTTTGAGTTGTCTCGACGCATAGGCCACTACTTTACCATGTTACATCAAGACACACCGAAAACCTTTCTTTGAGGCATCACGGTAGACTTCAAATCCTTCTACTCCAGAGGGCAATGTCAATACCGGGGCTGTTGTGAGTCTCTTCTTCAGCTCTTGAAATGCTTCCTCACACTTATCATCCCAATGAAATTTTGTTGTTTTCTTCATCGGGTTAGTGAGAGGTTGGGCCGTTCTCGAAAAATCTTTCACAAATCTCCTGTAATATCCAGTTAAACCCAAGAAACTCCGTACTTCGGTGAAGTTCTTAGGTTGAGGCCAATCGGTCACTGCTTGAATCTTCGATGGATCTACGGAAACGCCTTCTTTTGATATCACATGACCCAAAAATGAAACTTTTTCCAACCAAAATTCACACTTCGAGAACTTCGCGTACAATTGCTTTTCTCGAAGAATCTCCAGAACTTTCCTCAACTGATCCTCATGCTCTTCTCTATCCTTCGAGTACACCAATATATCGTCGATGAACACAATCACGAACTTGTCCAGGTACGGCTGGAAATTCCTATTCATGAGGTCCATAAAAGCTGCGGGCGCATTAGTGAGTCCAAAAGGCATGACGATGAACTCATAATGGCCGTATCTCGTACGAAAGGCTGTCTTAGGAATGTCTTCTTCAGCGATTCGTAGTTGGTGATAACCTGATCGTAAATCGATCCTGGAAAACACTGTTGCACCTTGAAGCTGATCGAACAAATCCTCGATTCTCGGGAGCGGATATTTATTCTTTACCGTGGCATTATTCAACTCCCTATAATCGATACACAACCTCAAAGATCCATCTTTCTTCCTGACAAACAACACTGGGCTCCCCAAGGCGAAACACTAGGTCGAATGTACCCTTTATCCAACAACTCTTCCAATTGCACCTTCAATTCTTGCATTTCTACAGGTGCCATTCGATACAGAGCCTTAGAAATAAGTCTGGTCCCAGGGACTAAATCAATCTTAAAGCTCACTTCTCTCTCTGGTGGCATTCCTGGAAGCTCTTCGGGAAATACATTCGGAAACTCCTTTACTACCGGAATTTGAGTCAACTCCTCATTTTCCACGCTTACGTCCCTTACTTGGCACAGGTAGACTGGGTAGCCTTTTCTAAGATAGGTTTGAAAGTTTAGGGCTGAGATTATCTTGACATCAGGCTGGAAGGTTATGCCTTTATAAGATATCCTATTTCCCTTTGGTCCTCTAAGAGATATTTTCTGGTTATGACACTCGATTTTGGCTTTATACTTAGCTAACCAATCCATTCCCAAGATAACGTCAAAGTCTTTTAGGTCAAAAAGAATAAGATCGGCCGGTAATTCAGTACCAGCTATGACTACAGGAATACTTCGGAAAAGAGATTTACATGAAACAGTTTCACCGGTGGGCATGGCTATATTGGCTTGACAAGACTGGGTAGACTTGAGGGGATACCTATTAACAAAAGTGCTAGAAATAAAAGAATGAGACGCTTCAGAATCAAAGAGTACATAAGTAGGGTTTGAGTTTACGAGAAAAGTACCCGTCACAACGTTGGCATCGGTGTGAGCTTCAGTTCGGCTCATGACATTGATTCTTCCACTGGTGTAGCCTCCATTGCTATTCTTTCCATAGTTTCCATTTCCACCTCCAAAAGAGCGGTTGTTCTGGTTCCCGTTCTGTGCAACATTTCCTCCACTAGGGCGGTTGTTATTGAAGTTTTGAATTCTGTTTCCACCTCCATTGTTACCATTGTTCCCATTTGGTCCACTTTGAGCTTGCTTCTTGGGACAGTTGAACGATTTGTGACCTACTTCTCCACACTCGAAACACTTGATTCTTTCACCCTGACAGGTGAAACTTGAATGACTCTTGGCACACTTCTTGCAAACAAAGTGCTTTTGGTTCCTATTTCCTTGCTGGGTCTGTTGTCCAGAATTCTAATTGTTACGGTTGTTGTAGCGTCCACCATTGTTATTGTTGTTTCCACCATTGTTGTTATTGGGCCTTTTTTCGTACCCTTGGTTATTGCTGTTGCCGGCAGGTTCCTTCCTTTTGTGTCTTCCTAGCACCTCTCTCTCACGCTGTAAGATTCTCTCCAGGTTTGAGGCTTTAGCATATTCTTCCGCGAAAGTAGTAGAGGTGCTACCTCCCATTCGAGTCTAAAGATCAAACTTAAGTCCGTCTTCAAACTTCTGGGCCTTAGTTCCTTCATCTAGCACTACAGTCGGGCAGAATCGGGCATACTCATTGAATTTCTGAGCATACTCTTGCACACTCATGTTATAACTCTGGTTAAACCTACTAAACTCATTGTACTTTTGCCTACGAATGTGCTCGGGGAAGAATCGAGCCTTAATCGCTACCTTAAACGCTTCCCAGTTAAAGTTCTCTTGAGCTTTAACAGTAGGTCCTATACTTTCCCACCAAGTATCAGCATCTTCATGTAGATAAAAGGTTGCTTGGTCTACTTTTTGGGCCTCAGGCGTACCCGTGGCCGTGAAAATCTTTTCGAAATCTCTTATCCAATTCTCGAGAAGTAGCGGGTCTTCTCTCCCAACAAAGGTTGGTGGTTTCAAAGCGGAAATCTTTTTCGCCATTGCAGCTTGCGGATCGTCTCCATGGTGGTTGTTGTTGATCTGGTTTTGAAGGACTAAGCCAAAGCTCTGAGCTAGTTGCTCAAGAGTCCTAAGTCGTGCTGCAACTTGTTCAGGAGTTTCGGCCATTTGGTTTTCTTGTCGCCTTGCTCTAGATCGCGTATAAACGTATTGCATAAGCTACCTGCGTTATTCACATTGTATTTCTACGATTCACATTGATTCTTATATAAAAGTTAATTCACATAATCATGGTTCTCACCATTCATTCATTTCATACTTAATTCACATATCAAAGGTTCATCATTCATTTCATACTCACTTCACATGTCAAAAGTTCATCATTTATTACTCCAAAAAGTGCCATAACAATTCGTTCATAGTAGCATAAGAGTTTTCAAATAGTCAAATAAGCATTAGTTGCACCATCATTAACTAAGTTAACAAGTTAATTGGTCTTTTACGACCTTAATTAGAAATCTAAGGGTCAGGGCTAGAGTTATGGATTTCTAGTCAGCATACTCGGACGGATCCTCGTCTTCACCTTCATCTCCGTCTCCATCTCCATCTCCATTGAGATTTACAACGGGTGAGGCAGGGTTGCTTCCTACTTCTTCATCGTCACTATAGTTGGGTTCCTCGTCATCACTGGGTAAATAGTCATTAAGCCACTTGGCCCTAGCATCGAGCATTCTTTTCTCCAGGTAACTCAACGTGAGATACCACTTTCCTTTCAATGTGTATCGTTCATAGTTTGGCCTTCCATTTTTCAGAACATCAGAGTATTCGCTCTTGATTCCGACATAAGGACCATCGTTGGGGAGAGTGTGAATCAAAACATCGGCCTGTTTAGGCGGCGTGAGGTAATCTGAATGCCTGTGGCCTTCGTTGAGGTGGTAACACTTCATTGTTAACCGTAACCTGTAAATATAGGCTGAAACAGACTCTCCTACCCTCATCCTTGGAAGGTAGGGTCCTTGACGAGGGGTTCTGGTGCATTTCCTGGCGGTCAAACGTGTCTTGGCCATCTAACAAAATATCATAAACAATTAATAAGTACCTTTAGCGAGTACTTTCATACATGTACACATAACCCATTCGTACCTAGACTAAATCCTTAAGTCATATTTTCATCCTATTAAGTCATTTTTCTTAGATAATTTATTATTTTGACTTCCTAAACCAATTTTTAAGTTTTACCCTATTTGATTCATTTTCCCCCATTAATATATTTTAATAATTTTAATCTTTCCCTAGTTAACTAAACTCGGCTCTGATACCACTTTGTAACACCCCCGCCAACCCGAACCCTTTTTCATTTAATAAAACTCAAGATGGGGAGGAAATCCACGAGGGTTCGAATCAACGGGCGTGCTACCACCGCACTTATCTCCTTGGAAATTAATGTAAGGCTAGATTAAAGCATACTAAATTCAAATTAATAAACCCTTACAACCAAGTAAAATGTTCATTACATATTACTAATTACTAAAGTATTTCAGAGTTCCAGCGGAAGCTAAATCATAAGCTAAGTGGATGACAACTCTAAGTGATCTCCCTTTTGTTCCCCCGTCGATCACCCACCTGCACAAATACATTGAAAAGAAACAGGAGAGACAAGCTCCCAAAAATCAGAAAAACTGAGTAATTCCAACTCCATCCCGTAAAATACTTAAGTTGAAAATATATTGTAAAATAGTAGGTTAATAGGGTTAGAAAGCATAACACACATACATATATATAAACAACGAATAATCACATAATTAATTTCAATTAATCCAATTATTTAAGGAGAGGAAAGAGAACGCCAGTAAGCCGGGGTTAATCCCCTGTAACCACTTACTTCAACATTGTAGGCCGGGGTCAATCCTCTGTAGCCACCTACGGATAACATAATGGTCATAATAACAGAGTCCCCAGTGTGCACACCCCTTCTACTTGGATCACAACAAGATAGAAGGAAGACAGTAACAGAATAATCAGCATAGTAACCAGAGAACCTGTAGGGGCCGCTGAACCTCTCATACAGGGCAACCTGTTCATCATTTCCCTCCGATATTTCAGTTTACGTGATTAACATCTTTTAATCAAGTCATCACATAAGTCACGTACACATTTACGTCATCTTGTCAATCTAGTGTGAACATATTCAATCCATCATAATCTCAATCCATTCATAGGGTTTCAATAACTCATTTCATAAACACAACCATCACTTGAGTTCATTTATCACTTCAGATTCATAATCATTTCATTATCGCAAGTTCTTATCAATTCCAACTTTCATAAAGTCTCAATATATATAACAATAATGATAATAATAATAATAATCATAATAATCATAATAATAATAACAATCATAATAATAATAATAGTAATAATAATTACAATAATAATATTAATAATAATAACCATAACATTACTAAATGACATTAAACGATTTTAATAACTGGAGTAAAAGATTAGTGACTAAGTTGATATTAATAATAACAATAATAACGTTATAGTAAACATCTTTGTCATATCGTACATCGTCCATAGTCATGATTCATTATCGAAATCCATAGTCGTTGTCCATTTTGTCCTTCATATTCATAATTCACATTAAGTCGATAATCCATAATTATAGTCCATACTTATAAATTTTATAAGCACATAATCACGTAATCAATTCATTTTATACTAACGGGATCTATGTTTAGATGGACATCGGAGATTACCTCGTGACGCGTGCCCAAAAGTTAAGTTCACGAACGGATTAACACTCTTGATATTCCTCGCTTACGCAATCGGAGTCTACAATAGATATTAACGAGATCTAAGTTAGTTACCTAAGTAACCCCTTTTTATATATAAAATAAACAATTTAAATAATTCAATTAACTCAAAGAAATACTTAATGATTTTAAGAAAGTTTATAAATCAAAGTAAATCATTTATGAAATCATTTTAAGTACTCACAAAATTACTTCAACGTCATTTTTATTGACTTGAACAATTAGTTTAAACATAAAAATTAACTTTATTATACTCCTTATTTTATTTTAGAAATTTGAAATCATTATAAAAGACTAAGTTATTCCAAAACTTACTAACATAAATAAAGTAGGCTAATTTTTTAGGAAGGTTATAAAAGTAACCAAATCAAACAAGTTTTAAAATACAATTAAATTAAAAGAAAAGGAGAAAAAAAGTATTTTTAGGAATTCAGTTCCTCAAACTGAGAAGGAAGAACGAAAGAAGTGGAGGGAGAAAACAGAGGAGGAGAAGGAGGGGAGAGGAAGAGGAAGGTTGGGCGCTGGTGGTTTGGGCGGCGCACGGCGAGCGGCCGGACAGGCCCGGTGGGGAGGGTGGTTTGAGTGGGCTGTTGGTGCGGGTTCAGCCTGGGAGGCAGCAGGGTGCTGTGAAGGGAAGGTCGCGCGGGAGAAGGTGAAGGGCTGGCGGTGTTGGGTGGTTTTGATGGTGGCGCACGCGAAGACTTCGACGGAGTCGGTGTTTCAGGTGGTTAGTCGGCGTGGTCGCGGTGGTTTCCGGTGGTTCATCGTGATAAAGAAGGAGTTTAATGGTGGGTTGAAATTTTGTTTTAAATTTCCAAAACAAAATCAGAAATTAGAAGAGAAGAGAAAGAGATTGAAGCAAACCTTTGAAGTTTGTTTGCTTGAGCAATTGGGGTGAATAAAGTTCAGTATTTATAATGGTTTTGGTCATAATTTTTGAGCTTTGGGTCAAGATCCATTAATGGTGGAGGTGAGGTGTGAGGGCTATGGTGGTAGCTCTTTGAAAATTTGTCCCTAAAATCCGAAAATTGTGGATTGAGTTTCAATTATTTACTGACAAAGCTGAGATTTTGTGTTGAAAATCTTGGTTCTTGTGTGCTGTGAATCAGACGAAGAAGAATGGAGGAGAGGAAGATGGTGATGAAGATCCCATTTTCTTTTTCCCTTTTTTCTTTGTTTGTTCTTTTTTTTTTTCCTTTTTCTTTTTTTTTTTGGCTAAAAATGACACATGGCTATGGACTTGTATTTGGGCTTTGGATTAATAAAATGGATGGACAACTTGAATGAATAAGATTGCCCACAACTAAATACACCTTTCAATTACCATATTAAAATACTTTGAAATAATGAAAATGAATAATTAGTTTATTTAAATAGATTACATTTCAATTAAATCATTTATATAAACTCGCTAAATAATTCAAAACTAAATGAACTTATTATTTTAATAAACATAGTTATCAAATAAAATCGCATTATCATAAAATAAATTTTAAGTGGAAATAATATTAAACCTTAATAAATAATAAAATAAATTTCGAAATTTCGGGGTATTACAACCTTACTTGTGGATTCGACTCTAAACTTATCCTATATTGGATAGTTTAGGTATTTTTAACGTGTTTACAACGAGTCCGTCTAATCTCTGTGGTTCATCACTTAATGTTGTCGGGGCAAAAGGTCTGGAACTCCATCCTTATACGGGACAAACTTACCCCGCAATCAGCACACAGAATCCTAGAAGCTCACATCCCTTATGCTGACGTGGAACATGAATATGTTTGGGGATGGAATAAATTTCCGTCTCTCAGTACAAAGGAGGCATATGCATTCCTCATACAGAAAACAATGGGGATGAGTCCTACGATGAGCACAAAGAAATTTTGGAGGAAGCTCTGAGCTTTGAAGCTTTGCCCTAACTCGAAAATATTTGTATGGAGATTGATAAACAAAGCACTAGCAACAAACGTCAACCTGCGGAAAAGAAAGATTCTAGTAGCGGAAAATTGTCACTTGTGCAGGAGTGGAATCGAAACAGAAAATCATTTGTTCAGGGATCGCGAAATCATCAAACGAATTTGGAAAAGTTTAGAGAGCTAGGAATAAATATTAAAGTTGATGCGAGTGTCCCAACAACAGCATGGATAGAGAACTACCTGCGGTATATGTGGGCCACGGAGAGCCAAGATTACTGTAGTAGTAAGGTGTTCATAGCCACGCTTTGGGCCATATGGTTATATCGAAATAAAATAGTTTTCAAAAAAGAATCGGTGCAACCGTCAGTAATTATCAGCCTTGTTAGGGAACTGATGGGGGAAGGAGAGCACAACATCTTCATTCCCAGCACCAACTTTGCCAACAATCTTGGAACATGAAGCCTCTATTGAATACTCAGCATCCTAAAGTAACAGATAACCGGGAATACTGTTGGTTTCAAGTGAATGGTGCTTGGAAGCAGAAAGATAGTAGATTAAGTGCAGCTGGTATTGGATAGAAACCCACAAGGGATGACGGCGTGCTGTTTGAAGGTAATGACACAGTAGCGACATCGTCTACACTCCAAGTTGAGGCACATGCATTTCTTCAAGGCATGAGTGAAGCAGTGCAGAGGGGAATTAGCAAAATATATAATAATAATGTAAACTGACTCAACTCAACTAGTGCAACCAATAAATGAAACAAGTCAGAATATAGACATAATCACCGTAGTGTTTTTTTTTTTTTTTACAACAAGAGCATAAAATCAATGTACTCATATCATGACCAACCTGAACAACTTCCCTATCAACCTTCCTAATTTCACAGTAACTAAACTTATTACACATAGCCATTATATCATATCCTATAATACATAATTGAAAAGGAAATTGATTCTTACTTATCATACATACTAACAACCTAGAATCAGTAAGCACAGAAATTGCCGATACGCCGCATTTCAAACCTTCCCGTAATCCTCTTAAAACGGCTATTGCTTCACATTGACGTGCAGAAACTGCTTTAACCTGGTCATTCCCCTGAAATTCCCCACCATCCGCCAACACCCCCTTCCAACCAATACCTGCTGACGGACAGTCCTTTCAAACATTTTTTTCCAAGCGCCATCCACTTTAACATTACATATGCTAGGCTGCTGCCGGCTAAACTGAACCACCAGATCTCTTTGATGAAGAGTCATATTTCTATGATTCACATGCTGATATTTGAACCTATCTTCCTCCTCCTGATAGCCTTCTTCCGCCATACGCATAATACCTAATGGATTTGGTTTATGATTACGAAACACCACATGATTTCGATGTTTCCATATAGCCTAGAGATGTGCAAAAAAACTCCTTATTCTATTACTCTGAGGGCCATCATCTTTCCAAAACTTGTGCATAAAGTTAGTAATCCAATAATTAATTGCGACATGGTTTGTACTCTGCACCTGGATAACCAACCATGATCCCCACCAGATTCTAGCAGTAACTGGGCAATGTCGAAACAAATGAGCCTCATCCTCTGCTGCTTCTTTACATATATAACAACGCTCAGTAATGTTGATATTTCTTTTCCTGAGATTGCTGTTTAAAGCCAACGCCTTCATCAATATGCGCCAAACAAAGACTTTCCACTTCGACCTCATATTTATTGCCCATAGTTTCTTCCAATACTTACTATCTACATTCTGCCTATTTTGCATATCTGGTGACGATTGCAACAAAGCATATGCGTCTTTAACCGTGAGAACTCCAGTGTTCGTTCTATTCCAAACATACGAATCTCTGACATCAGCTTCCGGAAGGTGAATCGACAGAATCCGATGTGCAACATCCTTAGGGAATATCCTCCAAACTAGCGAATGCATTCCATCTCTTCGATTCAGGAATGATTAAATCCTTGACTTTCTGAATACCCAATGGTTCTAAATCACATCCCCTTTTTAAAACTATAGGATTTCCCTCTACCCAATGATCCCTTGTATTGTGAGTCTCAGCCCCATTTCCAATTACTCTACTAAATGCCATCTTACATTTATTAACAGCCCAACTCATACCTTTAAAACCCCATGATGTCGGTTCAATATGCTGCTGTTTTAATCCAATTGAAACAGGCGATCCTTTGTATTTAGCTCGAAAAACTCTAGAATCCAACAGATCATCCCGGTTATGCAGCCTCAAAGCCTGTTTAGCCAATAGCGTCGTATTAAACGTTCGGACATTCCTAATCCCAAGACCTCCCATTCCTTTAGGCATTTCAATCTTTTCCTTGCTTGACCAATGAATTGACGTTGATGCTGACAAATTTTTCCACAAAAATCTGGAAAATATCGCATTAATACTGTCCGAAATTCTTTTAGGAAGCAGAAACACAGAGAGGACATGATGGCATAACGATGCTAGGACTGCATTGATAAGGAGAATTTTCCCTGCATGCGAGAGAGCAAGATGCTTCCAACTACCCACCTTCTTCTGAATTTTTTCGAGAATTGGTAAGAACTTACTGGAGCTGCGGCCATCCAGTCAATATTATTACCCAAATATCTGCCTAATTCTTCAGATACTGGAGTTCCAATAATACTTCTCATATGTACTTTGTAACTCTACGGAGTATTCGGGCTAAACATGATTAACGACTTTGAAACAATTAATGACTTCACCTGAAAGTTGACTAAATCGATTTAATAACATCCTTTATAACCGCACAAGATTGAGGTGTTGCTTTAAAAAACAATAGAGAATCATCTGCAATGAAAAGATGCGATACTGGAGGTCCATTCCTTGAAACTCTAATGCCTTGAAACAACCTCTCATTCTCCTCTTGAACCAACATTCTGGAGAAAACCTCCATTACTAAAATAAACAAATACGGCGACAGTGGATCACCCTGCTGTAACCCACACTTTGGCTTGAAACTTTTTGTCGCTTCGCCATTAATCAAGACAGAATACGTAACAGTAGTGACACATTGCATGATCCAATGTTGCATCCGTTGTAGGAGCCATCGTAAAAAATCCCAATTCACCTTATCATATGCTTTGAACATATCAATCTTCAGGGCTGCTAGATGCTCCCTACCACGCTTCCTCCTTTTTAAGCAGGTGACAATTTCATGCGTTAACAGGCAATTATCTGTTATCAATCTCCCCGGAATAAAAGCATTCTGAAAAGGGCATACCAGAGATTGCAAAATTGGTTTTAACCTATTGACCAGGACTTTAGAAATGATTTTAAAAACAACATTACAGAGGCTTATAGGACGAAATTGCCCTGCTACCTGAGGATGTTCAACTTTTGGAATAAGGCAGATAAGCGTATTATTCCATTCCTGTAAGAGATACCCATTATTAAAAAAATAAGATACAGCCGCTACAACATCCTTACCAACGACCTCCCAGTTCTTGTGATAGAAAATTGCTGGCATGCCATCCGAACCAAGTTCTTGTGATAGAAAATTGCTGGCATGCCATCCGAACCAGGCGCTTTCAATCCTCCCAGTTGAAAGATTGCATCAGTAATCTCCGGCTCAGAAACGCTAGTACTCAAATGCTGCTTCTGTATTTCCGACACTGTTGGTACTAATTCAGCAATGTCCCTCGTCATAGGCAACACTTCATCAGTCCAATTTTTACAAGTTGATTGGAAAAGATCAATATAAAACTTTGAAATAATATCTTGAATATCATTTATATCCGTCTTCCAAGCACCCGTATCATCCTTAAGCATCAAAATCTCATTTCTCATTTTCCTCGATTTTGTTTTACGGAAAAATCATTTACAATTCGTATCCTCAAGCACTATCCACTTCCCTTTTGCTCTTTGCTTCCAGAAATCTAGCTGAATCTGAATCCTCGTTAACACTTGTTCCCGAACTTCTGCTTCCTGACAACCAGTTATACGATCTTGAACTAACAATTGTGCCTCCTGACAATCCTGTGACCACTTCTCCCAATCCATGGCCATCTTTTTCTTATATTCTCTACACCATTTAAAAACATGAAATCTTAGTATATTGAGACATAAGTTCTTAGAAAGTGACATTAGGATAGTAGACAAAGCTAAAGTCAGGCATGCACATGACTTGGCTACTAAAGCAAGAAATGTCATGTTGGCTTAGTTGTACTATCTGAGTACTTGCTGCCAAAAGAAAAGTCAAAAAGCACCAGATTCTTAAATTTTTGCACATTACATCAAACTAAGTTAAATTATTAACAGCCTTTGAAAAAATCTCATGCACAAATACAACTTGTAATTCGTAGCCGCAACTAGGTAACAATAAAGATATTGCACAAACCGTCTCAGATAAACAGATATTTATTTGCTCAAAGTGTACTAGTTAGTGAGATGAAAAGTATAAAATGTAACTGATACATGTTAAACTGTGGCAAGCTTTCATTGTTTGTATGGGATTGATTCAGAACTCGTGCATTTTTAATCCTCAAGTGGATTGAAAATGTGTCCAGTGAATAGCACAACTCCAGTCATGTCTTCTCTAATGACGAACATAAATGGATGATCAGCCACGAAGTCTAACTTCTCCCAATCCGGTAAGCTCCTTTGAGCTATCATCACAGCAGAAGCAGCAGCAGCTTCACTACCTTCCTCATTAACTTCAATAAAAGATTTTTGGAAAATGCTCGAAACATAGAGATTTTTAGCCATAGGTGAGTCTACCATCTCAGTAAGGCCACCCCCTTTAAAGGGTAACTCGACACCCAAGCCCTTCAAAACCTTGGAGGCTTCAAATCCAAATGAAATCTTGAACCTTGGAAGCTTAAAAGTACCCACTTCAACTTTCTTGGACGGAAGGTGTCCATTCAAGAAACCAGGTTCAGAGCTTACTTTCTCTACCAAGGATGGAAGTCCATCCTTTAAATCTGGAAGAAAGAAATACATGGAAAATTTGCGCTTGTCTCCTCCTTGTATATAAGATAGACTAAGGACTCTGAAACCGTCAAAAGCTTGGATGAACTGCTTCTTATTGCTAGTCATAAAAGGCACCTTAACCAAGTTACCGTTAAGAAGATGAAAGTTATCTTCTTTTGTTATAGATGCATCAAATTTCTCACTCCATGCGCCCTTGAAGTAAATCGCATTTGCAAAGATGAGTCTGGTTGTGTTATCAACAGTACCAGGAGGCAGCAACTCTTTAATAAGGCCACTAGTTTGCTTCTCAGCCCATGTATTCACTTCGGAGGCCACTTCAACTGCCTACAAACACAGAAGAAACAATGTCATGTGCCTAGAGTGTATTACGCCAATGCCGAATAAGTGAATAGTAATTAGGCAAAAGCAAAATCATATAGCGCATCATCATGTTACTCACATTATTAAGCCTTATATCATTTGTCATAACTATATTCACAGATGTCTGAGTTCATAATATTCACAATGACAGCATAAATTGATTTTGTGAGTTACTAACAGTAAAAGCTATAGCACTAACACAAAAAGCCATGAACATACTAGTTGCTGTTAGTTAGTATATGGGCTGTTAGTTTTTCCGACTCCAAAAGTTGCTTCAAAAGAACAAAAAGCTAGTTGTCTCACATTGGTAGTTTAGAGGTATTCTACCTTCTTTATATAGAGTTTCCATCTTTATACATTTGTTGAGGTTTGTGTGCAACAAATCAGCCTCGCCCACCAATACTGCTGACCTATCATAGACGTGGCAAGAGAGGAGTCAAGGAGAAGAATGATAGGTAACGGTCATATCAGAGAATAGCAGAGAATATCAGAGAATGTCAGAGCATATTCTGTAATCACAGAGAATAATAAGCTGTAAGATGAGGTGTCCTTTTTCTGCTGTCATTAGGAAAATGAAAGCTGTTATAGCTATAAATAGCTATAAATAGGTATCCAGAAATTGTGTAGTATCTTAGTAGTATTGGGAGAGATCTTGGCCTCTCGAAAGCCTTGAAGTTTTGTAATTTCCTTTTGTTCAATCAAACTCACCTCATCCCTTTGTGAATCAGTGTTGTGCTTCGTTGTGTGAGTGAGAACTCTGTCTGTTCTGTTCATTATTAGCTTGCTCATAACCAGTTTGTTACAACTTGGTATGAGAGCAACATCGATCCATGGCTCCGGTGACAACAGCCCAGAATGCTCAGCGCATGGAAAAACTCGAAGAGGAGGTTGCAGCCCTCAAGAGTACCATGGCAGAGGAGATAGCGACGGCAGTGGCAAAGGCGGCGGCTGAGATGCAGACCTTTATTACCAACCAGATTATTGCAAGCATGGATATTTCGACCCAAAGGTTGGAAGGACGCATTGAGCGTTCACGGGAGAACCGAGAAGGTATCATCGAAAAAAATACGATCGGACGAGCTCAAGTTCCAAGAGGAGGTAAGGGCTTCTTTGAATCAAAGGCGCACGTCTCCTACTCCTTTTGTTACCCACGAGGAGGAGGAAGGGTCACAGGGTGAGGGGTTCGTTCAAGGGGGGTTTGGGACCTTCATCCCTGGAGAGAAAAGGGGGGAAGAAGAACTCACCTCCGCAGAGAACCCAGAAGGCGGTGGAGTCTTTATTGTGAATCCGAGTGGATGGGGATCTGGAGGAGGTCCAGGTGGATCCCGACCGAACGGAGAAAGGTACAGAAATGAAGGGGAAATCGGAGGCACCGGGGGAGTAGGTGGTGGTTTGGGCTGGAATGGCTATGGCAGGAATGGTGGTGATGGGGCTACATGGGAAGGCGTCAGAAGAGGTAACGGAGGAACTAGATGGGGTGGGGTGGAGTTGGTGGAAACGGGGGCGGTAATGGTTGGGACGATGGTGGGAGAAACGGGCCTGGTTGGGGTGGAACGGTGGTAGCGGTGGTTCCGTCTGGGGTGGTAATCATGGGGGAAATTGGAGGTATCAAAAGTTGGATATGCCGCTTTTTGACGGTCATGATCCCGATGGTTGGGTGGTGAGAGATACTTTAACTTCTACTACCTTAGCCAAGAAGAAAAGATGGAGGTTGCGGTAGTGGGGTTAGAAGGCGATGCCCTATCGTATCACAGGGAACATCAACGGCGGGCTATCAGAAGGTGGCCGGAGCTACGAGAGTTAGTGTTGCAGCAATTTTGCCCACCCAACGCTGGATCGTTGTACGAGCAGTGGCTCGCAGTGAGGCAAGTAGATTCAGTCTAGAATTACAGGAGACAATTTGTTAAAATGGCTACCCCATTGGACCGGGTCCCTGAGAGAATTTTAATGGGCCAATTTTTGCATGGGCTCAAAGAGGAGGTGAAGGCAGAAGTTAGACAAATGGATCCTTTAACATTGGATCAGGCTATGGAGGACGCCTCAAAGGCAGAGGAGAATTTTATTTTCTAGAGGGCCCAAAACTTTATCCTAATTAGGCCCAAAAGGAGGGGGTGCATAGGGAGGAAAAGGCTCAACTTACTTCTCTACATCAGCCCAATCCAATCAAGCCTCAACAGCTGCAAACAAGAGTTGGGTAGGACCAAGCTCACAAACCTATCTACCAAGAGTATCTTCTAACTCACGAAATCAGTAGGGGGAGTAAGGAGACTTACTGATCGAGAATTACAGGAGAAGACAAAGGTCTCTGCGCTTTCGGTGCGATGACAAATGGTAAATCGAACACCAATGCCAGAGGAAATAACACAGCGTGCTGCTCACGTGTGAGGAAGAGGAAGAGGGAGATGTCCGGTGTGAAGAGTTGGAGGGACCACCTGCCAAGGGGAGCCACCTCCGGCGGAGGTATCCCTGAATTTGGTAGTGGGTCTAACTAACCCAAAGACTATGAAGCTGTTGGGAACGATAAGGGAGCAGCAGTGGTGGTCATGAACTCATGATCGACCCCGACGCCACGCAGAATTTCATATCGCTCGACATAGTGAAGAAATTGGGCTTCGAAATTTCGAATTGCAGGAGTTTTGGTGTGTCGTAGGGGAATGGATATTTAGTCCAAGGGGTCGGAGAATGTAAGGGGATAAAATTACAATTGGAAGTGCTGGAAGTGGAAGAGGATTTCTTGCCATTTAAGCTGGGTAATTCAGATATGATTTTAGGGGTTCAATGGTTAGAAAAATTGGGCTCGGTGGTGACTAACTGGAAAAACCAAACCATGAAGTTCCAACTAGGGGAAGAAGCGATTGTATTACGGGGAGACCCGTTGTTGGCTAGCTCACGCATTTCATTGAAGGCGATAATCCGAACCCTACACAAGGATGGGGGAGGTCTTTTGATTGAGCTGATGGGGGAAGAACTGCAATTGACCGAGCAACAGAAGGAGTCGAGGGTACTGATACCCACCTACCTAAGGGCCTTGATAGAGTAGTTCCAAGGGGTATTTCAAGCACCAACAGGACTACCCCCAGACCGAGGTCATGAACATCGGATTAGCCTCAAACAAGGAAGAGATCCCGTGGGGGTGCGACCTTATAGGTACCCACAGTACCAAAAGGATGAGATCAAGCGGTTGATCAAGGAAATCCTCGAGGCAGGGATCATCCGACCCTCTAACAGCCCAATTTCCAGCCTGATCTTGCTAGTGCGCAAGAAGGATGATTCTTGGCGCTTTTGCGTTGATTACCGCACACTAAACAAGGAGACGGTTCCAGCTAAATATCCAATCCCCGTAATTGACGAGTTGTTGGATGAGTTGCACGGGTCCAAGATTTTCACCAAATTGGACCTCAAGTCCGGAAATCATCAAATTCTGCTCAAACCAGAGGATACTCATAAAACAGCCTTCCGTACTCACGAAGGTCTTTACGAGTTCCTAGTCCCTTCGGCTTGACCAATGCTCTAGCAACCTTTCAATCACTAATGAACGAGATATTTCGGCCCTTTCTTCGCAAATTCGTACTTGTGTTTTTTGATGACATTTTAATCCATAGTGCAAGTGAGGAGGAACATGTCACTCACTTAGCAATGGTGTTGCAAACTCGTGGAAGAAAATCAGCTATTTGTCAATATGAAGAAATGTGAAATTGGGCTACCTGAGGTAGCATATTTGGGCCATAAGATATCCGAAAAAGGGGTGGATGCTGATGCAGATAAAATCCGAGCCATGGTTGATGAGGAGCCCCCAAAAAATCACATGGAGCTCCGTGGGTTTTTGGGGTTGACCGGATATTACCGTAAGTTCGTGGCCCACTATGCACAGATCGCGTAACCGCTCACAGCCCAGTTGAAGCGGGACTGTTTTGGCTGGTCACAAGAGGCTAACAGGGCCTTTGAAGAACTTAAGAAGGCTATGACAAATACGCCAGTTTTGGCGATGCCTAACTTCACACTCACCTTCATTGTAGAGACCGACGCATCGGGGTATGGAGTGGGGGCAGTGATGATGCAGGAGCAACACCCCATAGCCTTCTACAGTAAGTTATTAGGCCCTCGCGCGCTTAAGCAAAATCAGTGTACGAAAAGAAATAAATGGCGATGTGTCTTGCCATCCAAAAATGAAGGCACTACCTACTTCGGCTACATTTAATCGTGCGCGATCAGCAGAGTTTGTGCTTCATAATGCAACAAAGGGAGATTGGTGCTCAATACCAACGTTGGGTGAGTAAATTAATTGGGTTGGATTTCGAAATACAGTACAAACCAGGGGCCTCTAATCGCATAGCGGATGCGTTCTCGCGCAAGAATCAAGGGGAATTGGAGTTAGGGGCTGTTCTGTGTACTCAAGGGATAGATTGGTCCACCCTACAGCAGGAGGTTGAACAAGATCCGACACTCCAAAAATTAAGAGCAGGCCTGCAGAAAGATGAAAACTCCCACAACGGCTATACTGTAGTTGAAGGCAGGTTGCTGTATAAAGGGAGGTATGTGATTCCAAAATCTTCTAGTTACATCCCTAAATTACTTAAGAATATCATGATTCTCCGATGGGGGGCCATTCGGGAGACCTCAAGACTTACCTGAAATTGGCGGCAGATTGGTACTGGTGTGGGATGCGACGAGACGTGGCAGCATACGTAATGAAGTGTGGAGTTTGCCAACAGTATAAGGCTACCAACCTCTGCCCACCAGGATTACTACAACCCTTGCCCCTTCCAGTGTTGGTATGGGAAGACATTGCCATGGATTTCATTGAGGGACTTCCCCGCTCTAAGCGTTGTGACACGGTCCTTATGGTGGTCGGCAGATTAACAAAGTATGCTCATTTCTTGCCCTTAAAACACTCGTTCACAGCATACACAGTTGCTTCAATTTTCATCAAAGTAGTCAATCTGCACGGATTTCCATCCTCCATTGTATCCGACTGTGATAGAATTTTTATAAGCATATTTTGGAGAGAATTGTTCAGTTTGCAAGGAACCAAATTGAAGCGAAGCACGACATATCACCCAGAAACGGATGGGCAATCCGAAGTGGTGAACAAATGCCTTGAGACATACCTCCGTTGTTTCACTTCGGGTCAGCCTCGCAATTGGGGCTCATAGCTTCATTTGGCCGAGTTTTGGTATAGCTCATCCCCACACCTTTCTACAAAAATCACGCCCTTTAAAGCCCTCTATGGAAGAGATCCGCCTCATTTACTTCGCCTAGGTAGGGGGCATACTGCAGTAGACAACCTCGAAGCCATGCTTATCGAGCGCGAGGCCATCCTAGATGACTTGCGCCTCAACCTTGTCAGGGCTCAGCAACGTATGGCCAAGTATGCGAACCAACACCGGAAAGAAGACACATTTGAGGTGGGAGAACGAGTATTCCTTAAGCTCCAACCATACCGACAACAATCCCTGGCCAAGCGTCCATTCGAGAAGCTAGCAGCCCGTTTCTATGGACCGTTCACAGTGCTGCAGCGCATTGGAGCTGTGGCTTACAAGCTGGGCTTGCCAATCCATAGCAAGATACACCCGGTATTTCACGTTTTACAGCTGAAAAGGGCAGTGGGGGAAGCTAGGGTAGTGACTGATCTACCAAGTACTATATCTTCAGACCTGGAATGGGTAGCTGAACCTCAAGAAGTTCGGGATGTGCGCACAGTACGACCTCTATCTGATCCAAGAACGGAAGTGTTAATCAAGTGGCAACAGTCTTCTCCCTTTGAAGCTACTTGGGAAGAGTTCCATTCAATCCAACTTCGTTTTCCACACTTCCATCTTGAGGACAAGGTGAGTGTTTGGGCCCGGGGTAATGCAACAAATCAGCCTTGCCCACCAATACTGCTGACCTATCATAGACGTGGTAAGAGAGGAGTCAAGGAGAAGAATGATAGGTAATAGTCATATCAGAGAATAGCATAGAATATCAGAGAATGTTCTGTAATCACAGAGAATGATGAGCTGTAAGATGAGGTGTCCTTTTTCTGCTGTCATTAGGAAGAATGAAAGCTGTTATAGCTATAAATAGGTATCCAGAAATTGTGTAGTATCTTAGTAGTATTGGGAGAAATCTTGGCCTCTCGAAAGCCTTGAAGTTATCTTGTAATTTCCTTTTGTTCAATCAAACTCACCTCATCCCTATGTGAATCAGTGTTGTGCTTCGTTGTGTGAGTGAGAACTCCATCTGTTTTGTTCATTATTAGCTTGCTCATAACCAGTTTGTTACATTGTGTGGGAAGGAACTAGTCACCACAACCGCGTCGACCGGGCTCGAGCGTGGGCGTGTGGCGCGTTCGCGGTTGTGGTTGTTGGATATTTTTGTTCACTTATTTTTTGCCGCAAATCAGCATTCATATCTTTGCTGATTTCGTAACCGTTATTCTTTCCGTTATCCCTTAATATCCGCCTAATCGATTGCTTTCCCGATTGCCTTCCTCTTTATATTTGAGCTTGTTCAGTAAAAACACCTCTTCAAAAATGCAGTCTACTTCTTCTCTTTTATGGGCATTGTTCAAAGTGTTCTCAAACTGTGACTCTAGACTACACCGAAGGAGCAGTAGTCGTGTATCCCTAGAGGTTGATTACCAAGAGTCCATGTGTACATAACGGGGTAAATTCAACTTTAGGGCAGTGTTCATTCATGCCACGGCTTTTAGAAAAGTTAACTAGTATAGTTACCAGTTTAGTTCTTCCACTCTAAAGTTGAATTTTCGTTTTTATTTCGTACATCTCTAGAACTACTATGGCTGGTGAAACTGTTATCCCTACTGCTGCGCCTATTACTGCTGATCCTTTTATCCCTGATATGTCTAAGTTAGACCGTTTTGATGGCAAGAATTATAAGATGTGGTCTGATAAGATGGAATTTTTTTAGGACAAATTGGTGTTGATTATTGTCTATTTTCCAATGTTGCACCCGAGAATTCTATTAGGGATTTTGTTAAGGATAATAAAACTTGCCGTGAGATGTTATTGCATTTTATGACTGTTGCACTTTATATGATCTATAGTAAGATGAAAGATGTTAAGGATATTTGGGATGCTTTACAAACTAAGTATGGTACTAATGATTTTGGGACTAAGAAATATGCTTGTAGTCGTTGGTTAAAATTTTCTATGACTAATAATAAACCTGTGCTAGATCAAGTTCATGAGTATTAACATTTATGTGCTGATATTGTTGCCGAGGGTATGAAAATCTGTGAAACTTTTCAAGCCAACTGTCTTATTGAGAAGTTACCCCCATCATGGGAAACCAATGTCCATTCTATGAAACACAAATAGAAAGACTTAACCCTTCAAGAGCTTGTCTCCCATATCAAGATTCAGGAACAGAACCGAATCCAAGCCAAAGGAAATCTATTGATCATTTTTCCCCTGCTCCTATTTTGGTTGAATCTAAGAATGCAGATAAAGGACCAAAAGGTAAGGGTTCAAATCAGTTTCATGGTACTATGCATAATAACAACTTCAAAGGAAGACGATTCAAGGGAAATTATTTCGTTTGTGGTAAGTTTGGTCATGCTCCAAAAGATTGTCACCAAAGAGGCACTCCTATAAACCATTCTGCAAACAATAAAAGGAAAACAAACCTCAAACCAACCTTGCTGAAGATGTTATTATTGTTGTGGTGTCCGAGGTAAATCTAGTGAGCAATGTGACCGATTGGGCAACTCGCCACATCTGTTCATGTAAGAAAATGTTCCATGACTACAACAAAGTTTCAGAAGGCGAATGTGTCTTCATGGGCAACTCAAGCACGGTGAGTGTACTTCGTAAAGGAAAGGTTTTTTCAAAATTAACTTCTGGAAAAACCATTGTTTTGCAAAATGTTTTACATGTGCCTGATATCCGTAGAAATCTCATTTCTAGTTCTCTTTTAAACAAAGCTGGTATCAAGATGACTTTCAAATCTGATAAACTTGTATTAACCAGAAATGATTATTTTGTGGGTAAGGGATTTTGTAATGGGGGGTTATTTGTTCTTGATGTTGTAACTGATAATAAAACTTCTACTGCTTCCGTTTATATTGCTAAGTCGGTTTTTTTATGGCATTCTAGACTAGATCATGTGAATGTTGCATCTGTCAACACTTAACAGACTTAAAAAACTTAGTCTTATTCCTGACTTTAGCAATACCTCATTTGATGAATGTGAAGTATGTGTAGAAGCTAAGCACCCTAAAAAAGCATTCAATAAAAGTGTTGCTCGTTCTTCCACCTTACTTGAGCTGATTCATAGTGACTTAGGTGATTTTAAGAATTCTATGAGTAGGGACGGAAAGCGTTACTATATTACTTTTGTGGATGATTTTTCTCGGTTTACTACGGTTTATTTATTGACATTGCCAAAAATCTTAACAACAACAATAATAATAATAGTAATAATAATAATAACAACAACAACAATAATAATAATAATAATATAAATAAATAAAAATAATAAGTTGTAGTCTGAACTGAACTGAAATGAATAAGTCTGAATTGAACTGATCTGAACTGAACTTAAATGGCCTGAACAAAACTGATCTGAACTGAAATGAATTTTCATTTATTCAGTCCAAAAGAACAGATCCTAAGAGAGCTAGAATTGAGTCTTATTTTGGACCTGATTTCATTACTACCTTCCTTATTGAGAAAGAGTGTTTAGATGAACATGAAGTGAATGCCTTTGTCTTAGAAGAAAATCCGAGGACCTAATGTGAGGCCATGAGATAAGTTGACTCTAGTTTCTATTTAGAGGACATTGACAGTGAGATTGAGTCCATTATGAGTAACAATACTTGGGTTTTAGTGGACCTTCCTCGAGGTTGGAAGACCCTGAGTAGTAATTGAATTTTTACAAAGAATTGCAAACCTGATAGGACCTTGGATAAGTATAGGGCTAGACTTGTGGTTGGAGGACATCACCAAAGGAAAAACCTAGATTTCTTTGATACCTACTATCCTGTGACAAAGGTTGCTATCATTAGAACTTTAATTGCCCTTGCATTTATTCATGATTTGATTGTGCATCAAATGGATGTAAAAACTACTTTTTTGAATAGTGAGCTAAATGAAGAGATTTACATGAAGCAACCCGAAGTTTATTCCAAAACTGGTGAACTTGGTTGTGTTTTCATATGTCTATTTGTGGATGATATGTTGATTTTCGAGGACCAATGTAGACATAGTGAACGCAACTAAGGCATTCCTAAATTCTAGTTTTCAAATGAAGGATTTGGATGAGGCAGATGTTATTCTTGGCATAAAGATTACTAGAACTGCATATGGGATGTCTTTTAACCAACCTCATCTTATTGAGAAAATTTTGAAGGAGTTCAATCAATTTGATTGTACTCCGGTGAAAATCCCATATGATTCTAGTATTCATTTCAAAAAGAATAAGGGTGACAATGTGTCACAAGAACAATATGCCAAGATAACTAGAAGTGCAATGCTTTTGATGAATTACACTCGACCTAGTATAGCATATGCCGTTAGTAGATTGAGCAGGTATATTTATAGTCCTAATCAAGAGCATTGGAATGCTTTAATTAGATTGTTGAAGTATCTAAAATGCACTATCAATTGGGGTTTGCATTAACTAAGATCACCTTGTATTCCTGAAGGATTTTGTGATGCTAATTGGGTCTCAGTGGTTATATTTTTACCCTTGCTGGAGGTGCTATATCTTGGAAATCATCAAAACAAACTTATATTACCAAATCTACTATGGAATCTGAGTTTATTGCTTTACGGCAGGACAGGAAGCTGAGTGGCTAAGGAGTTTGCTTGCTGATATTCCATTGTGGGGGAAGCCAGCTCCATCAGTACGACAGGAAGCTTGAGTGGCTAAGGAGTTTGCTTGCTGATATTCCATTGTGGGGGAAGCCAGCTCCATCAATTTCCTTGCGTTGTGACTCACAAGCAACGATCCAGGTAGCGAATAATCAAGCTTATAATGGAAAGAGAAGGCATATTTGCTTACGGCATGCTATTGTGAGAAATCCAATTAGAAATAATGCAATGTCAATCGAGCATGTAAAGTGAGAGAGGAATATTATGGTTCCTCTCACCAAAGGCCTTTGTAGAAAAATGGTCCTGGAGTCAACACAAGGAATGGGATTGAAACCTATTGTGGAGTAAATTGTGATAGATGCCTTTCTTAGGATTTCCTAAGCTCAAGTTGTGTATACTACTACCAATCCTAATAATAAAAAGTGATGTAGTATTGATTTATTGTTATATGTGTAAGGATGAGCCAAAGGCTCTTAATAAGTTCATAGCCTTGATAAGGTGGTTTGTGACAGTACAAACTTGATAGACTTACTTATGTAAATGTGGGAGTTACACCGAATCTCCTATGAGGATCCCTAAGGCTTTGGACCTCTAGAGCACTCATGAAAATCCAAGCAAATTTTGGAGCACTAAAATTACAAATCGCGAGAACATTATTGATTTGAGAAAGGTTTAAGTGCGCAAATGTAAATTATTAACAGTAGAAAGTTTCAAAGAGAAATCTACCTAATACGGCAGTAAGACATGCTTGTATGCACTGGGTATCAATTCAAGTCCATAAGCCATTGATGCTTAAAAAACTGAATATTCATGCCCATAATTCCTTTTCAGTTGTCTTGGCCTTCTTTATTCTTTTGAATCATGTGGGGGAATATTGGAGTCTGTATATGGAGTTTTAGTCTTTCTCACTTCAAAAGTTGTTTAAAAAAAACAAAAAGCTAGTTGTCCCACATTGGTAGTTTAGAGGTATTCTACCTTCTTCATACATTTGTTGAGGTTTCTATGGGAAGGAACTAGTCACCACACGCGCGCGCCGGCCGGGCTGGGCTCGGACTAGGATGCGGTTGTGGGATATTTTAAACGCCTCTTTAAAAATTCAGTCTACTTCTTCTCTTTTATGGGCAATGTTCAAAGTGTTCTCAAACTGTGACTCTAGACTACATTGAAGGAGCAACTAAGAGTCCGTGTGTTTGTAACAGGGTAAATTCAACTTTAAGGCAGTATTTGTTCTCACCACGACTTTTAGATAAGTTAATTAGTATAGTTCTACCAGTTTTAGTTCCTTTAGTTACTAACATCCAACTGGTAGCCGAACATAGAAACAACACATAACAACCAGTAAACATCAAGATTAAGCCTTAAAATTGTTCGGACTGCATTCTTTCTTGCTAGCACATGCCAAGAGGTGATGACACAATGATGAATAGGCCACATATACAAATAGCTAGGCTAAAGGTGTATTTAGTTGGACCGATTTCGATAAGAAAGTGGTTTTGACGACTTACAAGTTGATACAAGGTTTGATCTCAAAAAAACCAACTGACAATAAGGTAGTTACTTTCTCCCGACAATTCAAAAGTGCACAACAACAACTAGTTTACTAAATACTTGATAGATTAAGAATAAACAAGATGGTACATCAAGTGATCTAAGAAAAGACAAAAGAAAACATACTTTGTTGAGAAAATCAACTTGATTAGAAGCCGCTTTGTACACATCATCAACAACTTGTTTAAAAGTGGGCTTAAGAGGAAGGGTTTGATCAACCCAAACCCCATTAGCAAAACTCAACTTGGGCCCACCAACTGGGCTTCCGTCGGCGAAGACGAGTGATACAAGCTCTGAACAAAGCTTGTTGAGATCATCGGAGGATTTAGACTTCAGAAAGGACAGAATCTGGTCCCGGGTTGACCCCGATGACCCGGATGCTATCAGACTCAACACAACATGAATTGACAGCGGTGACAACACCAGGTTCGTATCTTTCGCCTCGGTTGAAGACACGTGTCCCGTCAGATTCAGTGAGACGTCTGTGTGGTCGGTGATTGATTGCCGAAGGTCCATTTGCTTTTTCGAGTTCTTGAGAAAAAACTAAGAAAGGGGTGGTTTTGGCAGTTTTTGGACCCGTTGATAGTGTGTTGAAACCGAAGGGATTAAGGAGCGAATATGTTTGACGTATGAGAATACTTGGGATAAAGCGCCTATAGATAGTGGTGTCAAGACATGTTCTCGAACAGGTTCTGGATAGACCTACGGCGAATCAGGTCAGACCCGGATAGGTTAGGATTCTGTCAGTCAGTATTCTGGGTCGTGATTAGTCAGTTTTTGTTAATCTGGGTCGATCACATTTAAATCATGGGATTGTCGGGTCCCGGAAAGGTCTGAGTCGTTCCATTTACAAGTCGATCCATTCCTGGCTAACATCGCCCGTGGACATTTTTAGCCGCATTTGCACATGTCGTATTCGGGTTTCATGTACGGTTGGGTTGAGTCAAGTGTATTCGAGTTGAATCGCTTATGACCTTAGTTCGATCATTGTGAAGCATCGGGTCCATTTGCTATTGAACGTCAATTTGACTTCGGTTAAACTCCGAGCCAGGTCATTTTATATCATGTTGTTACCTTCTTTTTCAACTAATTATCACTTATCAAATAGTTTTTAGATCGAGTTATTATACATTGACTACTATAGAGGTATGATCAATTTTGATTTTTTAATGGATTTTGTAAGCGAATCATATTATTAAAAGTATCCAGATCGACATATATACATTGACTACAATAATAATAATAATAATAATTAATAAACATAAAGTGATGGTAATAATAAAACAAATAATAACAGTAATAATAATAATAATAATAATAATAATAATAATAATAATAATAATAATAATAATAATAATAATAATAAAAAAGAATACTAACAATAAGAATAACAATACAAATACTAACAGTAATAGTAGCAACAATGCTAATAATAGCGATAACAATAACAAATATAACGCGAACGCGGTATATATGTATTATGTTGTGACTATATGTGATGAAGTATAAACAAATTATTTATCAATATGTTTAATCATTTTAGTAGTACATTGGTATTAAAATAATTGTAAAACCATTCTAATACTATATTGATTATAAATTAGTACAACGACTCTTGATATGTTATAATATTATAAACAAATGACAATCATATGTTTACAACAACGGTTCGTATGAGGCCTAAGTGATTGTAACGAGAGTTAATATGTTGTACAATAATAATAATAAACATAACAACAGTTTATATAAATGATAGTAAACCTAACAACCATAAGACAATAAGTTAACAAGTACTTACTAGATAGTAACTTGTTAACAACCATATTTTAACTTAGAATTTAGTCAGTTACTCACTTAGACTTATACCAACTCAGTAACTCACTAATTTGTTCCTAGATAATTGAAAGAAGTTGTTATTAGATAAGATTAATGAATATATCAATATAGATTATTAGCTAATTCAAGAATAATACACTAGCTAATAGTCTTCATGTGAAATGCATTTCGAAACTAAAAACATGTATTTAGATTGAAACAATTTGTTATCGGATGAAATCAATGAATGTATCATTGTAAGTCGATAATCTAAGTCAATGTAACACTACATATAAGTTCACTTAAATAAATATAATTTTACTATTACTTAATTGAGTAATAGACTAATAGTTGTATAAGTAACGCTATAAGGAGTCTAATCATAATTTAGAAACTCAATTCACAATTTTAATTTAATAATAATAATAATAGTAATAATAACAATAATAATAATAATAATAATAATAATAATAATAATAATAGTTGTACTATGCTAATTAATAAACAATAGTTATACTTAAATAATATTAATAATAGCTTCAATAAAGAAAATTAAAATTTTAAATTATAATAAAATAATAATAATTAACTAATTACTAATGATTGTGAGTTACTAAACCAAGACAACAACTATTAAGATAATAAGAATATAAGATTATCAATCCATGTGCTAGGTTATTCTATTTTTCTATTGGCTAAAGAATGATATCATGGATCATGAATTAGAACCATTGATATGAGAAAGATTAAAATCTAACCATTAATTGTGTATTGAAACATAAAAGAAGCACTAGTAGAATAATTGCTTATTGTTGCGGTGGTAATGTTGCGGTTTTACCCATACGCAGCAATAAATCATGTGAAAAGAAAAGGTAAAATATAAAATAGACCTATTGCTGCGGTTTCCAGCCAAAACCGCAGCAATAGGTCTCAACGGAAAAAATTCCAAATTTGGTTGACTGTTTGACCAGATCTATTGCCGCGGTTTCCAGCCGAAACCGCATCAATAGATTAAAATATTATTTTTTTTTATAATATTTGAACCTATTGTTGCGGTTCCTAGGAAAACCCGCAGCAATAGACTCTTAAATTAATAAAAGAACCTAGCTAGGGTTTCTTTTTTAAGGTGAGAGAAAGATGAGCGCGCCTCATACGTTCTCTCTCACTCGTTCTTCCTTACTTCTCTCTCACTCTCATTCTTCCTCACGCCTCCTCGTCCTCTCTCTCTCACTCTCATTCTTCCTTCCTCCCTCTCTCACTCTCATTCTTCCTTCCTCCCTCTCTCGTTCTCCGGCACCATTAAAGTGTCTCGCTGCTGTTAGTCGCCCCTCCATTAATATGTCAATAAAATTCGATTACTGCCCAAATCAACCCCGCGTATTATAAAACGTGATTTTGGCACTCCATATATATTCTTTTGATTTCGATTTTTCCATTTGGAGTTTGGACCTTCGCGATTGTGGCGGTTTTGGTTTCCCGTTAACGACCAATAAAGGTAAGTGACCGTTGCTCAATTCTGTTTTTCCCCCATCAAATTCGTCATTTATCTATAAATTCTCTTTCAATTACTTTTTTACTTTTTATTGATTTTCTAACATGATTTTCAGTGATTATTCTGAAAATTTTGACTTGTTATGTAGATGATGGAGGGGTCGATTGAAGCTGATAATTGTAGGCACATAATCGTGTCTCCCTATTTAATACCCTATGATGACTAATACCCCGCTCCAATTGGTCCGGATCGAGGAAAGAATAAAGAACGAGTCTAAAATAAAATATTTTAAGCCCAAACCATTTTATAACCTCTTTTTATTAACCCATTTCCTAAAACTTTTTTTTATAATTTTTTTTATAAAAGCCCACTTTCTAAAACATTTTAAAATAAACTTTTAAAAGCCCATCTTCGAAAACCTTTTAAAAATAGTTGTTATGAAAGCCCAATTTTATAAAACCCCTTTTCTAGCCCAATTTAATTAATAGAATTAATTAATTATATTGATTAGTTTTATTAATAAAAATATCATTTACAAAAATAATATTTTCCCAAACTGTTTTTAAATATCTTTTATCTAACTCTTTTCTAAAATCTTTCATGATAAAATCTTTTAGAGACCTACTAACTTTCGGAAATCTAACCAAAACTCACGAACCAAATAACTAAATCCTCCACCGCCTAATACTTCGTCTAACATCGTCGAATCCTGTACAACAATCCACCAATTCACATCACCTGATCCTAACAAAAACATACTACCCCATACAAGACTTCGTTATCTCACACCAACACTAATCATCATCATCATTCACCTATCATCCCACTAATAAGAAAGCACCTAAACAAAGTCAACGAACCAAAACAAAAAGTTACAACCATATTTACAACACAAGATATCAATGGAATATACTATACGCAACAATAATTTTTCAAGACTGGTTCAATATTCAATTTTCCACGATCCGTGCAAATCAACGACCCCGGACGGTGGTATAATTTCTGAGTGTCACATAAATTAACAAACTTTATTTATTTTATTTCTTAATATATTTTTATTATTTTCTTGAAGTTACTAACATTCTATTCATGATGTAGATTGTTAACGCGTTCATGCGACTGTAAGTATTATACATATTATACTAACTTCCTGCGATATTTTCTTTTCTTATTTTTATTTCTTATTTATGAACATATTATTTTTGTATGTGCTTGATTGCAATATTTATCACCTTGTATTTATTGTTAATCAAGACCTAAATAAATGTTCTAACAAAATCAGATAATATGGACAACCTGCCAGGAACCCAGTAATCTGATTATTAAATCACATGTCACTAAAGATTAGTCTTTTATGTGTTTCCTGAACCAACTTAGACTAATAATTTTTAGGGTGCTTTAAAACGTTATATGATTATTCTTTTGCATAAAATCTGTAATGAATCGGTATTTAGTAGAGGCCAGCAATGGGCAATATAGTTCGTGACTGTATTTGTATCCTCACCCCTGAACTCGATCTGTGGTTCACTTTGACATCGATGGAGTCAGGACGGGAAAATCTACATTGGATAAGTCCCTAAGATGTCCCTACAGTTCAATATCCAATTAGGTTTATAAGTTTTTTCCTTAAAATGTGTTGGCGACTTCAAAAATCATATTTTAAATAAAACCTTAACAATGGAGTAGTCAAATAAACGCGCTGACACCGCGTGTAGGCAGTAAAGGAATTAAAAATCCACGCCTACAATTTGGCGACTTCACTGGGAAGGATTTTTAAAAAATTAATTTTTTAAAATGACTGGGTGAAACTTGAAAAATACGATTCATTATTCTTTTATGCCTTTGAATAATATATTGTTTTGCATATGCATCGCTATTGTTCAGCCACCATAAGGACAATCTACCTTGCCTCATTAGCACATGTTCTATGTGTGAGGCCACCCCGGGGGTTTGCACTTTGTCCATCCAAAAAGCTTCCTGAGCGATAGTGTTGGATCTTAGTCATAAGCAAACCTACCCAACCATGGCATTGGTGTCTTGTTCCTGACTTGAGAACTGGAGTGCGTCTTACACGTGGCCACCTCTTTAAGCAGGGGTACGAAGCGTGGGATCAATCTCTTAGTCATGAACCTTTTTCAGCCTCAACTTAAACTTGACCATAGTTGAACGTAGAACTGGACTTTAGGTTGAGAACTCTGCATATTATTACCTTAATTGTGCATATTTGTGTGTTGCATGTGTTTAATTGCTATATGTTACATAAATTTTTTAGATTTAAAATCATCAAGTGAATTTACGTCATTGAAAAAGCGAAAACGAAATTTCATTATACTTGCGCGTCGCACATCATCTATGCGCTTGGCGCAGCTTACCAGCGCCGGACGCAATCAGCGTCTCTTCCTTGATTTCCACTCTGCTAACTGCGCTTCCATAATGCGTGAGGCGCGATTGCTTGCGTCAAGCACATTTTCTTTCATCGCTCGCAGATGTCTGTACTTAGCACAAATTTGATCCCTTCGCCTTGATGTATGCGTTTAGTGCATCTAGCCTTTTGTTGTGCGCTGAATCTTAATTTCATTTCGTTGCCGACTTCCTATCAACCCCACATTTTACCAAGCCATATCTCCTATTCTTTTTAGAAAATATATCTCATATCTTTTTTGAAAATCCATCTCAAAAACATATTTTCACTCTCTAATCTCCTATCTATTTCAAAAAAATTATCCCATCTTTTGCCAAACTATATCTCCAATCTTATCTGAAAATTCATCCCCATCTTTTAAAAAAAAATAAAAAAATCATTCTCCTATCTTTTTCAAAATTTCATCCCATCTTCAATCTCCTATCTACTTCAAAATTTCTATCTCCACCAAAAATCTCCATCTTTTTTTTCCTATCACATATCTTTTTTCAAAATCATCCTATATCCTATCTTTTCATGTTATTTTATCCATCATTTGAGCACATCATTTAGGATTCCTTTTAGTGTCCATCTTGTTGTAAAAGTCTCATCCGCTTAGGAATTCTAACTGCACTAAAAGTCTGTCTGACAAAAATGTCTAGGTTCATCCAGTTTCATTACGTTTAGGGTTCTTAACCCCATCTAACTCTGTCCATGTTAGGAGTCTTAATGTCGCTTGAGTCTCATCCATCTTAGAAGTCTATAATCCATAGAATGTCCATAGAAGTCTAAATCCATTAGAATTCGTTCGTTTTAGGAGTTTCGAATCCATTAGAGTTCCGCCCATATTAGGAGTCTAAAACCATCTGAATTCCATTCATTTTAGGAGTCTAGGTCCACTAGAGTTTCATGCATGTTAGGAGTCTAGCCTCTTTGAAAGTTCATCAAGTCTAGAATTCTTAAGTCATTAGAAGTTTGTCAAGTCTAGGATTTCGTATCCATTAGGACTGCATTCATACTATAATCCTTTTGCATTGCATATTCCATCATTCATACTTCCTGCATAACTAGAGTCCATAGGAGTCTTATTGCATCCATACTTTCCATTTCATTTCATGCATTCCACATTTAGTAGTCCCGAACTACAAGCAATCTGATTCCCTCTTTTGGGATACATAGGCAGCCTTTATAGGTTCAAACGCATAGATTGAGTCATGCATACATACATTAGGTTTAGGTGCATACAAAAGAGTCATGCATACATGCATTAGGTCTAGGTGCATTCAAAAAAGCAAAAATCCAAAAAAAATATATCATTCATTTAGGAGATGCTATTTTGTTCCTAAAAGCTCAACTCTTAAACACATACATTCTTTCATTCCATTTCACTCTCTCCATCATCATTCTATCTCTAAATTTTCCTTGATTATCCATGTAGAAATCAAGCGACGTTGAAATGGACAGTCCATCGAATAACGAGCAACAACTTGCCGAAATGGCTAGAGCTTTAGCCAAGCTGTCTAGCATGATCGAAGAAATAGCTATAAGGCTTGAGAAGATCGAGTCTGGTGAGTCTCCTGGATTCAACAAGATAATGGAGAGTCTTGTTCATAGGGTAACCAATGCAAATTCCTATTTTGAGCCCATTGATAACACCAAACTGAAAGGGAAACTTCCTGAAGAGTTCTCTATAACTGACATCCCTAAATTTAAACCAACTCATAATCCAAAATATCATTTAAGGAACTTCCGTGCAACCATGATCATCAAATCGGTTGACCCTGAACTTTACCCACTGGTGCTCCCGATGTCGTTGGGCCCAATCTGCCAAAACTGGAACTATTCACTGGATCCCAAGCATATTGAAACTTGGATCATTATTACCAGGGAGTTCATGAAACAATATGAACATAATGCTGTAATCCAAACCTCACTAAAAGAATTGGAAGTACTGAAACAGGAAAATAGTGAAGGCTTTACTACCTATCTAAACAGGTGCCGAGAGAAGTCCTCTCACATGGTCTCCAAGCCTCCTAAAAAGACCTAATTCGCACCTTCATCGCCAACTTGTTGCCTGAATACAAAAACCATCTCAAGTATTTAGGTATCACAAGTTTTACAAAGGTGTATGATATAGGCGTGCAAATTGAGGATGATTTACTGAAAAACGCCCACAACAACAAGAACAATGTCATTAATGTCATAGAGGCTCTTGCCAGGCCTCCAAGAAAACGCAAGAGAGAATACACCTCACTGGGTATAAGTTATGGAACAGCTTTTGACCGCCTTCGCGCAAAAGGACACTTTTCCCTCTTGGGCCTACTCCAGATCCAGACGAAGATAAAAGGGGGCCAAATTGGGACAAAGATGCTTAATGCAAGTACCATAGAGGCCATGGACATAAGACTGACAATTGCTACCCATTGCGAGGCCTTATTCAGGTATGATCGATGATGGGAGACTTCCAATTTCTCCTACTACTAAAAAGCCTCAGATTTAAGATCACTTGTCACGTGACGTAGGAGTCTAGGCTTAGGATTTCATTTTCTGTTTCATCTCTTCTTATTTTTTTCCCATTCTAATATAGAATTTCCCTTTTTATTCCATGTACTCATGATTTTCAATTAATAAATGAGTGTTTCTTTATTTACTCTCTAACCTTGCACTAATGAGCATTAATGGAAATCACGATTGTCGCCTTAAAAGAAATGAATTTCTAATTCTCATGACTATTCTAATAAAGGCAATGAACAACTGGCATATATAAAAGAGGCATTCCTCCCCTTCCCCATAAATATTCCTCCATTTCAACCTAAATGCATAACACCCCTCTCCCTTTAACCTACTTCATGGGAAGTACATTTGACAACTATTCAATGTAAAGGGCAATTAAAAAAAAAAAAGAGCAACAAACAAGAAAAAAAATAGAATAAAAAACGAAGCAAAAAATGTTGACCAAAAAAAAAAAAGAAAGAAAAGAAGTGCAAAAATATAGAATAAAAAAAAAGATAAGCCCATCAATAGCTTTGTCAACTGTACTTTCTTTTACCTTCAACCTTTGATTATAAACCTCCTACTTCGTTATCCAAGGCCTTGACCTCCATAACCAAAAACATTACAAGCCAAATCATACTATCGATAAACCAATCCATAACCATGCATTGCATTCCCATAAGCCATAAAAGACAAACCAAAGCCCGCTAGGTTGAAAACCCGTAAGGGCGACTTAGGCAAAAGTCAGGGCACCTTCTTATTCATTAGGCTGAACTACGAATGGTCTGATTCTGCTAAAGATACGAAGGAAACCTCACCCTGAGGTCCGACCGCTTCAAACCAAACGAAACCAACATCATTATCCACCCTTGCTAGACCTCTTACAATTCAATGCTTAAATTCATTGCAAATGGTTCCAAAGCAAAATGCTAGGCCACCAATTAATATGCTAAGAGCTACGACTGGCCTGATTCCGTCATGGATACGTAGGCAACCTCTTTTGAGGTCCGGTCATTTTAATTCAAAACATATTTTTTAAGGCTTACCTAGGCCCATGAGAAAAGCGCGATCGCCCAAAAATCATGAATTTTCAATGCTCATTAGAACTAGACTGGGATTTGAACCTGCATCGTTAGCCTACCTTATTGCATGAGTCAATTCATTATGGCTCCATCCTCTTCTAACTCTTATCCCTTGCCGTTTTCTCAACCATATTATCGCTTCTAAGCCAACCTTAGCATAATCTTTCAACACTCAGCGCTATGATCTCGCCGTATCTTTTGAGTGTTTATTTCTTTGGCCTTTCTTGTCTCTTTCACCTTAGGAACCCTATATGGAATCTTCGGTCGAAACTTCCGCTAAGAATGATGAGATATCTTCAAAACCAAGCAATCAAGCTGAATATTTCACCAACTCCATCTTACTGGGGGCTTCATCACTGATCCACACAGAAAATCATAGGCTCCAAATCTAGGCCTATCGTAATAAGGACTTCATTACGAGTCCATACATGAAATCTTCGGTTTCAAGACCCACACTGATACAAGATTGAACCTACTTCATGGGCTCACTTAGGCCCTTGGCATACAAAACTCGAAGCATATGCGACTCAAACGCTACAAAAGCTCGTTCTATAACGTATTCCAAATCGAACGTATAATCCATTGAGTACATAGAAGATCATTAGGCTCCATGTGTACCCTGATCAGGATTTCATTACGAGTCCATACAAAAGGTTGTCGGCTCTAGACCCATACGAGACCCTAACTGTTTTACAGGCTCACTTAGGCTCGTAACAACTACAACAATATCGCATCAAACATAACTTACATGGATCATCCTTAGGGGCTTCCCCTTTCTTCTCTTTCGAAAACAGTTTTCTAAAACGAAAATTTGAGCTTCTAATGGAACGATCAAATCATCAAATCATATCATCTGCATTAGTGTCATATCTCTACATTTGCATTACGTATCTACATCGTCCAAACATTGTGTCAAGCATTGCATCTTTCCTCCTTAGCCATAGGATTCTAGCATTAATCATCGAGTCACACACACACACATGTATGCACACACGATAGCACCTTTAAGTCTCGGGTATTAGAGGTCACTCTTTATAGGTCATGTCTTTTCCTATTCATACACTAGCACCCACATCACGGGACACATGCATGTCGTCTAATTGTTTGTCTGTATATATGTGTGTTATTTGTATTCGCAGGTACCCAACATTAAACGACTCTATATGGGTTATATTCCACCAAGGCTTGCGGACCATTACAATTTACCAATAGAAGACAAGTGCTATATACATAGTGCATCCAGCGCACCGACAACGCCTTGCCACACGCAGCAAACTGCGTCCAGCGCAGCATACCACGCCAAGCGCAGGCCTGTGCGTCTGGCGCACAGCTCTGCACAGCGCGCTTGGGGCCTTCTTAGCCAAGGGGAGCCCACATGCTTAACTCCTTATGAATTCAAATGTTCATTACGACAGGCATTAAAGGAATTAAAAATCCCTAGTGAAGTCGCCAGTTTGTAAGCGTGGATTTTTAATTCCTTTAATGCCTACACGCTGTGTCAGCGCGTTTATTTGACTACTCCATTGTTAAGGTTTTATTTAAAATATTTTTTTGAAGTCGCCAATAATTTTTTAAAGGAAAACTTATAAACCTAATTGGATATTGAACTGTAGGGACATCTTAGGGACTTATCCAATGTAGATTTCCCCGTCCTGACTCCATAGATGGTCAAAGTGAACCATAGATTGAGTTCTGGGGTGAGGGTACAAATATAGTCAAGAACTATATTGCCCATTGCTGGCCTCTACTAAATACCGATTCATTACATATTTTATGAAAAAATATAACCATATAACGTTTTAAAGCACCCTAAAAAAATACTAGTATAAGTTGGTTCAGGAAACACATAAAAGACTAATCTTTAGTGACATGTGATTTAAAAATCAGATTACTGGGATCCTAGCAGGTTGTCCATATTATCTAATTTAGTTTGAACACTTATTTAGGTCATGATTAGCAATAAATACAAGGTGATAAATATTGCAATCAGGCACATACAAAAATAATATGTTCATGAATAAGAAATAAAAATAAGAAAAGAAAATATCGCAGGAAGTTAGTATAATATGTACAATACTTACAATCGCAGGAACACGTTATCAATCTACATCATGAATAGAATGTTATAACTTCAAGAAGATAATAAAAATAAATAAAGAAATAAAATAAATAAAGTTTGTTAATTTATTTGACCCTCAGAAATTATACCACCATCCAGGGTCGTTGATTTGCACGGATCTTGCAAAATTGAAAATCGAATATTGAACAAGTCTTGAAAAATTATTGTTGCGTATAGTATATTCCGTTGATATTTTGTGTTGTAAATATGGTTGTAACTTTTTGTTTTGGTTCGTTGACTTTGTTTAGGTGGTTCCTTATTAGTGGGATGATAGGTGAATGATGATGATGATCAGTGTTCGTG
The DNA here is from genome assembly GCA_947646795.1 of Beta lomatogona. Taxonomy (NCBI): domain Eukaryota; kingdom Viridiplantae; phylum Streptophyta; class Magnoliopsida; order Caryophyllales; family Amaranthaceae; genus Beta; species Beta lomatogona. The sequence goes on along the minus strand of CANSNZ010001011.1, from coordinate 695,884 downwards.
TGAGATTACGAAGTCTTGTATGGTAGTATGTTTTTGTTAGGGTAAGGTGATGTGAATTAGTGGATTGCGGTACAGGATTCGACGATGTTAGACGAAGTATTAGGCGGTGGAGGATTTAGTTATTTGGTGCGTGAGTTTTGGTTAAGTTTCCGAAAGTTAATAGGTCTCTAAAAGATTTTACCATTAAAGATTTTAGAAAAGAGTTAGATAAAAGATATTTAAAAACAGTTTGGGAAAATATGATTTTTATAAAAGATATTTTTATTAATAAAACTAATGAATATAATTAATTAATTCTATTAATTAAATTGCTAGAAAAGGGGTTTTATAAAATTGGGCTTTCATAACAACTATTTTTAAAAGGTTTTCGAAGATGGGCTTTTAAAAGGTTATTTTAAAACGTTTTAGAAAGTGGGCTTTTATAAAATTATTTATAAAAAACAGGTTTTAGAAAATGGGTTAATAAAAAGAGGTTATAAAATAGTTTGGGCTTAAAACATTTTATTTTAGACTCGTTCTTTATTCTTTCCTTGATTCGGACCAATTGGAGCGGGGTATTAGTCATCATAGGGTACTAAATGGGAGATACGATTATGTGTCTACAATAATACCTCGATGAAAGCACGTCGGATGAGAATCTCTCACTCGATTCTCGCGACGGATGGCTCGAGTTTCAGATCTTGGCTCGAGTTTCAAATCTCAGATGGCTCTTGGCTCGAGTTTCAGATCTGGATTTTTTTTTCCGATTTATTTCCATTTTTCAATTTTTCAGATTTTTCATTTGTATACAATCAGATCTTGTTTTTCAATTTTTCTGACATGTTTAGATCATTTCTATTTTTATTTTTCGTAGGTAGTTTGGTTTTATGTTTTGGATCTGGTTACTTTTTTCTTTTATACTTTATTTGTAATTACAATTTGTTTGTATGTGGTGATATATATTTTTATATTTAGTTGTGTTGGTTTTTTTTTTCATCATTTATATTAGATTTTGAGTCTTGGTTTTCTTATTGTATTGTTTTTTATTTTTATCTTTTAACTTTGATGGCAAAATGCAAAAAAAAAAAAAAAAAAAAAAAAAATCACTTGTACAGTATCTATTGCCGCGGTTTTGGGAAACAACTGCAGCGATAGCTTAACATTTTTACGCTTTTGAGGGACTTGTTGCTGTGGTTTTGGGTAGGAATATTGCTGCGGTCAAAAACCACATCAATAGGTAACTGCGCCCTTAATTGCTACGCGGCCAAAACCGCCGCAATAGGCCACTTAATGACCGCCGCTATTAGCATTTATTCTACTAGTGAGGAAAAAAAATGGGATCTAATCTTATCCGTTGATGATTTCTAACCAACGAATGAGATTAAATTTAGAAACCCTAACATTGTTAGGTATAAAAGAAGTGTGTTTGTTTCCCCCCACATTTTTCTTCTGCTTCCAGCCTCCCTCGACCCTCCTCTGCTCCCTCTATTTCTCCTCCTCACGCCATATCCTCTCTCTCAACTCTCAGATCCTCTCTCACGCCACCACTCTAACGCCACGACTCTCACCCTCTCTCCTCACCACCGCCACCATCGTTCTTCCCTATTTGCTTCCCCAACAACCACCCGAAGTTTCCACCACCTGTAATGCCCAGATCGGTCGCACAAGCCGCCACCTGCCCGGGTTGACTTTCTTCCTCGCACTTAGATCGGCCGCACCAGCCACCACCTGCCCTAGCCGTCAGTTATTTAATCAAGCAATGATTTTTTAGCTTGTTGATTGTCATCTCAGCCGCACCCACGAACAACCACAACGCACCACTCTCTTCCTCCCTCGACTGTTATCTCCGCCGTGGTCTGGGTTTGAGTTTTTTATTTTTATTTTTATCCATCCTACATCTTCTGGTTAAAGTTAGAGTTTCTTTTTTCTATTTTTAATTTATTTTGTTGGTTGTTCTAAATTGTTTCTTAATTTAGCTTGTTAATGTATCACAGAAACATTGTAGAAATCTTCAACAAGTCTGATTTTTTTTTAGATTTTTGATTTGTCTTGTCAACGTATATTATTCCGTAATTCGTTTATTAATTTAGCTTGTTAATTTTTCACGTTTTTTAGTTGCTTTTTTTTTGCGTTAGAGCTGTTGTAAATTTTCTAGTTGAACTTCTCATTTTAGATTTGTTGAATGCGTTTTTTGGTTACATTCTACTGAAGAATAAGGAATTTTGTAATTCATTTTTCTTGTTTTTATTAAATTATTTGTTCGTTTACTGCCTTTTATTTTTATTAATTTAATTGTACTATGATAAGGTATGTAGAATCTCTCTTGCTTTTTCAGAAATGATAAATATTGTTGGTGGTGCTTGCTGATGGAACAAGATTTGCAGAAAACCAGTAGTTAGCAAGTACTTGATTAAGCGTTATTGACATAATTAACTGGTCAAGCTCATTTACTATTGAGGAGTGAAGGTTGCAATCCATTATAGCCACTAATACGATTTTATACTTCTTTTGCCTATCAGTGTAGTTCTTAGTCATCATGTAGTTGCTCGCTGTGATCTAAGCTTGAAGTACCATGTTAGGTTTCAATTAGTCGCCAACTGGTAGTCGCTTATCAGTCGCAAAACTAGTGTCTTACTCAATTTTAGTCGCTAAAATCATTTAGCGACCAACACAAAATTGGTCTCCAGCAGTTGCTAATCAAGTTTGGCGACCGATTTCCCTATTTTTGCTACCGATTTATACGGTCGACAAGACTTGTTTTTCTTGTACCGCGTCGTAGGTTGGTTTGAAAAATTGGATCAAATTCCGTCATATCTAGCAAAATATATAACATATTTAAATGATTTTTGTAGATATAGAAAAATAATTGAATTTTAATAATTTTATGGGGTTTAGTCGTCCAAATAGGTTGGTTTGGATCAAATACGGCATATCTTATTTTATCTGGTTAATGTGAATTACAGTTGAATTCTGTTCGGTCATAAACAAATAGGGTATTTACTTGGTCTAGTCGGATTTTAGGTTAATATCTTGTTGGGTTATGGTCAGGTTCGGGTTTGAATGCAGGTGGTTAGGTCAGAATATAATCTTGCCGAGTGCCGGTCAGGTCTGGGTAATCCCAGGTCAGGTTTCGGCCTGGTCTAGGGACTGACCTTCACAGGTCGAACCAAGTTCAAGTTAGGTCGATATCAGGTTGACCCAGCGGTCAGATCTGTTTCCGACACCACTACCTATAGATATGTAAGAATGTAAGATACTTCATCTAAAATTATACTCCTTGTAGGGATGGGCATGTGTATAGGACCCAGCGGTGAGATCTGTTCGGGATTCTGTCTTAATATATACTAGATCCTGATCCTACACTTGGACCCTAAGGTTATTTAATATTTTTTGTCTTTTGTGTTTTAGAAAAAACTCTTCGTATTTATCCAAAAATTTTAACTTTTGTTATTTGGACCATAAACTCTAGACCCAGACCCTAGATCCTACAGATTATAGGCACTATCAAAAGTAAATTAATATAAATGATATTGAAAATTGAGCAAAAAAAGGAAATAGGCTGGACCCTAAACCCGGACCCTAGACCCTCTAGACCCTAAGGGTCTAGGTCTGGTGCAGCTTTTCTAGACCTTAGGGTCCGAGTTTGGGTCCAACAAAAATTTTAGGGTCCGGGTCTAGGGTCTGGCCGGACCCGACCCAGACCCTACCCATACCCATCCCTTCTCCCTTGGTATCGTTTTAGTTGTCATAATTTGGAAATATAAATAAAATAAAGTAAGAAAACATCATTTATTGTTATATTCTTTCATTTTTATATTACTTTTGCCCAATAAGAATTGAGTTTAGTGGCACAATAGAAATTCCTCAGATAAAAAAAAATAGTGGCACGTCAAAATTTTTTTGTTGTTTAATAAGGAAAATTTGACAACTACTCCCTCCGTCTCTTATAAGTTTACCCACTTCATTGGACAAATAGTTCTAGGAGTAATAGTATATGGGTCCAAAAGTGATAGAGAAAGTATAAATTTATGGAGCCAAGAGAAAGAAGGATAGTGACAAATAGAAAAATGATGTTTTATGTAAAAGGTAATAAATTTTTTTATTCACCAAATACCCCTGACAAATTTTTTTATTCACCAGATACCACAACTTTTTTCCGAATTCACCATATACCCTTGACTTTCTAAAAAATACATCCAAATGCCCTTAATGACTAATGGCGGTTAACTCCATTAGTCATTAGTGTTAATTAACCCTAAAAAACCCTAATTAACTCTAAAAATCCTAAGTAGACCCTAATTAACCCTAAAACCATAAAAATCCTAACTAACCCTAACCCACCCCTAGCCCACCAACCCCCACCCACCCCTTGCCCACCACCACCACCCCCCCATAACCTCCAGCCCCACCACCCCCTCCCCCCCCCCGCCGCGCCTCCCCTTCCCCACCGCCCCAACCCGCTGCGCCTCCCTCTAACCGCCGTTAGTCATTAAGGGCATTTGGAAGTATTTTTTAGAAAGACAAGGGTATATGGTGAATTCGGAAAAAGTTGGGGTATCTGGTGAATAAAAAAATTTATCAGGGGTATTTGGTGAAAAAATCCAAATATAAAACTAATAATGGGTCCATTCCAAAAACTGAAAAGAAAAGTGAGTAAAATAATAAAAGACAATAACCCAAAAAGGAATAAGTAATAAAGGGAGTATTTTGGGTCTTCATTAAAAGGAAATTTTAACAATTAAGATGAAATGGAGGGACTAAGTCCGTGCGATGCGCCATTTTTCTTTGTTCATATTTTCATATTATGATTCATTTATGTAAATACTTCATGATTACAAAATCACATATCTTAAATTAAATCGAAAGACACTTTTTTGAATGGGACTTTACCGTTAATGACATTCTACAATCTATAAAATTTGATGTAGATTTTATCAAGCATCATCTCCTTGATAGATAAGATAACTTTCTACAATTCTCTCTCTAAAAGTTTTCTCTGCACTTCAACCCTAACATTCCCCGCCGCAAACTCTAAACCCTAGAGGGCTCGACTTTTGCGTGAGCCACCTCGGGCTCCTCACGCCGGCAGTTGAGCCCTCCCAACCCTAACCCCCGTCGCTGGTTTTTGCTTTAGTTTTAGGTGTTCTCTTTACTCGCAGGTCTCCGGTGTGTCGCAACGTGTAAAGAATCACGTCGCCGCTAGTTCGAGTCTTCCACCTTCCCCCATCCCCAGTCACATCCGTCGGGAATCCCTTCCCCCTTCCCTGTTCCTTCGTCGGGCTTCCCTTCCCCATCCCCTGTTTTTGTTCATCGGGCATCCCCTCCCCTTCCCCTGGTTTCGCTACTTAGTTGGGCTTCCCCTCCTCTTCCCCCTCCCCTGTTCGAGTTGTTCAGACGAGTCCTATCCCCATCCCCTGTTTGAGTTTTCAGATGAGTCCTATCCCCATCCCCATCCCCCTGTTTACTAGGTTGTACTTCATTATTTAATCAATGCACGTTTTCTCGATTTCAAAAAAAAGAAAAGATAAGATAATATTCCAAAATTGACAACCCTTTTTTCTTTTTAGTTTTTTGTCAAATGTAAACTTATTCCCAAAACCTTTTTTTGGTACTTCTTAACTAATAATAATCAACGGTAAAAGTTAATGATTTGTTTTTCAATCATTCTTAACTCATAGTAATTGTTTATACTCAACAAACTTTTATCATACATTTGAAAATTAGTGCGCTCTAAACTCCTAAACTGTATAATATATCTATATATGCCATATACAAAAAATACAAACATTTTCAGAGAGGTAAGGTAGGAAAATACTTGACAATTCATTTGCAATACACATTTGTATGAGTGTAACTATTAATTAACTTATGCAAAGCATCTTATAAAGCATATTTACAACCTCAAGGAGCCCTTTGGGGGAAAGGATACCCTTACCTTTCTCCCCAACTCCCAAACTGTCTAGCCCACTAAACAAGTCTGGTCAACCTGATATGATTTTCGAGGCTGTTTTGGAATCTTTTTGTGTTTTATGATTTTTGTGGACGAAAGTAAGTAACAAGGATACGAACAATTCAACTATCTCGGTATGAATTGAACTAGGTTTGAAGAACAAAACTATCTCGGCTAAATTCAACAGTGTTATTTTACTATCTCGGCAAAAACAACAATAATTCACAAGGAATAACTTTTATCAAAACTCAATTCTAACCTTTATTCTGGTTAGGCGCCTATATTTATAGAAGAAGAAGCAAGAAGACCTTGCCTTCCAAGCTATTACATTACACGGCTAACTAATCAGGCTTCTAGGAAAGTTTCTCCTAAACTTAAGCCTAGAATCTAGCTAGAACTTAAGGAAACAATAGCTTTAAGGAAAGAGGTGTAACACCTTCCTTAAATACTCTAAACCACACGCTTAAGTAAACCCTTATTATAACTCAGATTTTTGGCCCTTATTTCAACCAAAATGATATTAACTAATTTAACTAACAAACATAATAAAAGACATATTTTTCGTTACAAGTCAAACCTTCACTTTAAGAGTAAAGTAAAACCATGCAACAACCTAATAAAGCAAATAAAGATATTTGACAGACAAATCCTAACAGATCTAGAATTTGGACAACCATGTCCACATCATACTCCCCCTTTTGAAGAAAAACGTTTCCTCAAGTTTGATCGTCAAAGTAATCCAAGATATCATCCATATTAAGCGCACAATAATATATACCACTAAGATGTGGCGTCGTTCATCACTATCTTTTGCTTCGAAATCTCAATGTTTCCGAACTCCATGCTACCATTAGATTCAGATCATCATTCCCAAAAGGAATATCATGAAGGACCTTTGAAAGAACAAGATCAACAACAACCCTAGGAACCAAAGTAAAAGGAACATTAACTAAAGGCACAATTTCCTTTATATCAACGTTAGATTTCACCTCTTCATCATGAGAAACTGTAAAAATCAAATCTTCATCCTTGGAACAAGATAAAGTTGCGATCTTTTCTTCATCCTCAACAATAGGAAGTGGCTGTTTTTCTTCATGCCATTTCTCTTTTAGTTGTTGAACCAAATCTTGAAGCTTCGCACAACTCCTTTCAATTCGTGCTAATATTTCTTGAAGGGTTGGTGGACATCTAAGATCTTGTAAATCATGTTTAGCCCTTTAAAATCTTTCACAAGCCTGTTGCAACTCTTGTCTCCATCCACTTGAACTCATAGATTTCAAACTGACATAAAACTACCAGAATTTTGCATCGAAAGTAACTGCTCGCTGTGAAGTCGTTGTCTCCAAACCACACGAAACATTTACAGGACCTAGCCCTATATGTATTGAACACCCAACCAAAATTTCAAGCAAAAATATAAATCCGATTGTTCGCAGTTTTAATTCTCACAAAACTGGTCTAGAATAGCTCGGTCTTGCCCAATTATCAAGAACTTGTTCGACTAAATAGCAAACGTTCTTCAAAAATTATGAAACTTTACAGTATTAAACTAGACCAAAAGTAGTCCAATTTTAACCCAAGAAACACTCAAAAATTCGTTGTATGCTAGGAGAACAAATTGCCCAAAGTTTACCTGAAAACTGCTCGAATCTGCCAGAAAAGTAGCTATGAATGTTTCGATTGCTGCGAATTCGATACTAATTGAATTGGTACGAAATTTTGACACAATAAACTTCAAGATGTCTACTGTTACCACACAAAATGTTAGCTCAATACAAGCTTGCACGCTCCCTCACGCGCCTTCAAATCTACACTGCTCTGATACCAATTGATATGATTATCGAGGCTATTTCGGACTCTTTTTGTGTTTTATGATATTTGTGGATGAAAGTAAGTAACAAGGATATGAACAATCCAACTATCTCGGTATGAATTGAACTAGGTTTGAAGAATAAAGCTATCTTGGCTAAATTCAACAGTGTTATTTTGCTATCTCGGCAAAAACAACAATAATTCACAAGGAATAACTTTTAGCAAAACTCAATTCTAACCTTTATTCTGGTTAGGCGCCTATATTTATAGAAGAATAAGCAAGAAGACCTTGGCCTCCAAGCTATTACATCACACGACCAACTAATCAGTTTTTTTAGGAAAGTTTTACCTAAACTCAAGCCTAGAATCTAGCTAGAACTTAAGGAAACAGGAGCTTTAAGGAAAGAGGTGCAACACCTTCCTTAAATACTCTAAACCACATGCCTAAGTAAACCCTTATTACAACTGATATTTTCGGCCCTTATTACAACCAAAATGACATTAACTAATTTAACTAACAAACATAATAAAAGACATATTTTCTGTTACAAGTAAAACCTTCACTTTAAGAGTAAAGTAAAACCATGCAACAACCTAATAAAGCAAATAAAAGTAGTTGACAAACAAATTCTAACAGAACTAGAATTTGTCCAACCATGTCCACATCACAACCTATGATAGTTTATGACACGATAAGGCCCTTCATCTTACCTACCTAAAAGCATATAAATAATAAATCTACAACTGTTACTTTTTCTAGTTCAACCAGACGACATATATAGCTTACATTGGATGTTAATCTTCATTTACTTAATAGTAAAACTATGAATGTTTGATATCTTGAAAATAAACGTTCAGAGTTGATAATTGTCAACAAGAAAAAAAGAAAAAAAATGCAAGTCAGAATTGAAATATAAAAATGAAAAATTTAAAAATTTAGTAAGATAAATAATTTCAAAATCATCTAGTAAAGCATCTAAATACAACATACTCCAAAGCCCCCAACCCCCCTTAATGAGAATCGAACCCATGACTGTTTAGGTGGAAGATAGAATGACTTATCATCCTTCCACTTCGCCATCTTTAAAAGAAGATGAAAAATTGTTAAGGACAGTTATATGCAAATAACAAATGTTGTTGTATGGAAGAGGTCTATGCAGTTTTCAAGTACATTACCTAAATGAAGAATTGAGAGGGTAAAATTGACTAAATTAAACCAAAATTAAGCAAGACAACTACCACCTTAAGGCAGTAATTAAAAATAGACCCACTATCCCAAAGCCATTTTTAAACATCACATCTCTATTCTATAAGGCAACTAGGAGAGGACACCAAAATATAAAACCCCTATTTTACCCCCATTAAATAAATCAAATTACATCTAGTAAAATAAAAAAAAGAAAATAAAATAATATACAACAAAACTAACTGCTCATTTCAAAAAACTAAAAACTAAAAACTAAAAATTAAAAAAACAAATGTAAACCAGAGTGTAATCCAAAAAAAAGCTGTAAGAAACCAAAAAAAATTCCTAAATAAGGGGAAAACAAAATGCAAGTCTGCAACAACACTAGTAGTTTAACATTTTTAGTTCTTCCACTTCGCCATCTTATCTCGCAACTTCTCCCTTCAATTCTCTGAAAAAAATTCCTAAATGGGTGGTATACGGGAAGACATAGAGGAGGAGATTTAGAGAGAGATAAAGAGGGGCCGAAGAATATGTGGAGAGAGATATATTTTTCTTGAAGGGAAGAGATATACTACTTGAGTAACTCAATCCTCAACTCCTCATACTTTAATATTGTATCAAAACGATGGTGGGTACATTCATGATCTTACCAACTACTATATTGAATTATTCTTTGAGGGAAAAATATATTGAATTGCATCACAAACAAAAAGAAAATATCTCACAAAAAGTTTTTATCTGTATTACACTACCAACTATTATATTGAAGTATTGTTTAGAGTACCTTTAAGCCATCATTTTATATTGGTTGTGGCTCCTTTGTTAAATGACACTATTTTATACATTTATTTTTAAAATATTTAAAATCCCTGATTTTTTTTTGCTTAGATAATAATTAATTTATTTTCTACATGTTTTCGCGCGCATAGCGTGCATATAAGACTAGTAACCTTAATAAGTCACCTAGGTCCTAGCACCAATACTCGTTCTTAAATGAAATTGCTTATAATCGTGTAAAGAAATTCTTAACAACCAACATACGATAATGAATACATTCTGAATAATCAAATTTCTAGGATATATTACTCTTAATGCTACTAAAAATATTAAGTTCTATAGCACCTTAGCCATTAAAAAAAACCTGTTTAGTGATAGGTCGTCATCGAGCCTACTAAAAATAAATACCTAACTTGGTCTCTCAAATGGGTAGAAAAGGGCAAGAAAGGATCGATCCCACAAGAATTAAGGGGAGCACTGACAAGTATTGAATTGTAATAAGCTAAGTCAAGTCTATCCTTTTGGAAGAGATTTATGGGTGAAAGCAATAAAAACAAACAATAACAAAAAGGGCCTATGGAAGGAGTATCTGCCAATCAATTCATTCACAAACCAAGAAATCACAATGGAAAATCGACAAGGGGGATCAATTAAGGGAAATGGATCATCCAGTGGAACTATAATCACTCTTTCGAGCTAGCTAGACTGGCCTAGTCCCCTACCACATAACCTATTGTCTTGGCTAAGGGGCATTCAACCAAGCATATCCATAAATATAATGAATATAAACAAGCAAACAAAGTCCCTTAGGCTAGGTAGTTACTATTCTCATAGTCCTTCATGCCTAATAATCGACTTAGACAACCCCTTAACTTCATCTTTCGATCCTTCACTAAGAGTACCTAAATTATACTTCTATGATGGCCAATCATACAAACATTCATGAAAATGCCAAATCAATTAACCAAAATTTGTATTTCAATTCAAAACTCAATGTTGGATTTAGAGGTTCACGAAGTCATCAATGACTGCAAATCTTTACCAAATAAAAGAACTACTCACAAATCATGATAAATCCTAAAATAAGAACATTAACAACCTAAAATATGAAATCAAGCACTAATCTAACACAGACAAGTAACTAGAGTGAAAGTGAAACAAAAATAATTAAATAAAGCAAAGAAGATATGAGAGTGAGTAAGAAATTTACATTAAAATTGTAAGAAGACTCCAAATCTTCAAGTTTCCTTCTTAGATTCTTCAAATTTCAAGTTTTGAATAAGTTTCTTTCACTTTTCTCTCTAGAAGATAAGAGTTTCTCTCTCTAAAAATCGTAAATTAATCCTCTAGATATAACTAATGGAGGCTAGCCCTCCAGTTTTCTCCCTCTTAAAAGTTAGGGTTTGTGCCATTTAAAAGATTAAGCATTACATCATTATATGGGTCGAAAAACTGGGATTTTGCAGAGATCAAGCGAAGCATATGCTCTGTATAGTATGGAGCAGAGGCTTCATACAATTCAGAGTAGGCATAAGTTTTCCTGGTTTTTTGGAGACGCTCCATACAATCTAGAGTGGACGCACCATTATGGCAGACACGTCTGACTTTAAACGATCATATCTTTTTCTATTTAAATGGATCTAGGCTTGTACTATTCATTGAAAAGTGATCGAGCCAAACTTTCATCTTCAACTTGAATCACCCAAAAATTTTGTGTTTGTTGAAAGTTATGCTCTTTTGAAGTTGACCCTTGTGCATAAACTCTTCCAAAAGGTCTTATTTCGCCAAAATTACTTGATTCTATGCTCGACGTGCAGGATGGAAACCTTTGAGGTTGATCCTACAACATGAAACACAAATAAGCACTACCAAACCCTATATAAATAGTCAAAATAACTAATGTTCATAAAATAAGATACTAATAACTCAATTACTCTAAGTTAAGAAAAATTTGCTAGAAAAAGATAGATGAGGAGATAAAAAAGACTATAAACATAAAGGAAATAAGGCCTATTATATCACTCTTCATTTAGTTATAATGAATTCAAGAGTACAAAAAAACGGGTAATTTATATCATGCAAGTATGAAAATTAGATCAATACATTCATGAACACAATCTGGAAATATATGCCATGCCGAGCTCCGTTTCCATGATACCAATTTGGAACGAGTTCCCACTAATGTAATCAGAGTGGAAGAAGAAGGGACGAGGAGCGGTAGCTGTTTTTTGTTGGACCCGTTTTATAATTGATGTAATAGGTAAGTCAAACAACTATGTATTATGTAAAACAGTGTTAGATACAAAGTAATTGAAAACAAAAACGAAATGACAGAAACTAGACTAAGACGAGTATTTCTACGTCCTTAGGATAATATTAGCCCCACTATTACGCTGATGGGATTAACGCTAATTTACCCTCAGGATTCCCTAATCTAAGAAAGGATTTACAGCAATTAATCCATCCTCCATGAACATGGTTAAGAGAGTTTTGAGAGAAAACGTTTTATGAAGGAGAAGAGAAAATGAAAAACTGATTGCAAATATCGTTATGCCAAAAGGTATATATTGGGATAAAATCAGATGGCAGTCATAGGAAACTGTCAATAAAATATTATCCCAATATCCGAAAAAATAATTAATTAATAATTAAAAAATATTTCGGCAGAAAATTAAATACTAATCAAAATGTTAAGTCTTTAATTAACCCGCGCGTCGGGCACGTGCAAAGTGCTAAGTGCTAGTCTTTGATTAGAAATATACAAGTATATTAATAACCCAAATACAATCACATCCAAGCCCAATGCTAACCTAGGCCCAAGTAGTTAGACCATCATCCAATTTAATATAACTATCACATGGGTTAATATAAAGACAACAACAACACTCTATTCCTTCCATGTGGGACAAACACCCACTCACAAACTCTCCAACTACATATTGAAGACTATAATCCAACAGTCCCCCACTTAGTCTTCCATATAACAAAATGTGCATACATGAAAGAATCTTTCGTTTCGAACTTTCACTTAGTGAAAGATCTTCAAGACTCTAACGAAATTTATGGCATCGAAAGCTTTTGAGCCAAAATTTCTTCTGTCAGAATTATCGGAAGAACTCCACACACACTCGTCCATAACCATGTTCATAAACAAGGTAACACTAATATGGCCATGTGCTCATCCCGGTTCATAGACATTTACAAAAGTTTCGACCCAAAACTTTTGTTAGAAGCGGCACCACTTCTAATGTCTATATAGGTGAAATTATTCAAACACTAGAAATTTCATTAAGAGTAACAACTCACCCTAAAACACACACTAGAAAAAATTAAGCTAGTGTGACCAGACCAGTTATCAACAATTTGTTATTACCACATTGAACCTTCTAATTATAAAGATATATAAGGGAACGGTTGGGTTTCCATCGTTGCTGATCAATTAAACGGGTCTTAAGCCCATCTCTCAGATTGTTTCATAAACCATAACCCTTGGTAATCCTTTCGTAAAAGGATCTGCCAATTAGGTTATTGCAAGACCGTACATAAATAACAGTTATAATCCCGTCGGATATCAACTGTCTCACATATGCATGTCTTAAACTGATATTGTAACAACCTGCTCCAAATAGCAGCTTAATTAAGACCTGATACTGATAATTATGAAGTTAAGCTGCTAATTAAAAGGACTGTTAGGGCGGATTTCCGCACCTTCCCTGCTAGGGAAAATTAGGAAATCCCATAGTATCCAAGCTTATTATGAAAATAAGTTATAATAAATTAGTTATTACAATATGTTTTGAGTACATAGATTACAAATTGAAAATACAAGTTTAACCTACCAAGGAACATTATATAAAACAGATTATCTCATAGCAGCGGGCTGAACACATTGATCACGACTTCACATTCGCAAACATAAGCTAATTCAGACATTCTCTCTAATCCTGCAAAAACAGATGAATCTGCCTCCACCAGGACAGGTTCATAGAATAAAACAGGTCAGCTTACGCTGGTACACAAGTCCCACCGTTTCCAAAATAATAAGGTGGCTTAAATTACGCAATCGTTTCTTATACTCAAAGTGTAAACTCATAATTAACGAGATACTTTTATTCTTATTCAGAAATACGTTAATACTTGCTCATAAATACGTTGGTTCTTTCCTGTAAACTTCCATATAAATACTTTTGCATATACTGGAGAAATTTCCAAGAATTATCTCAAGATATCACACATCGTTCTCCATGTATATAACACAAATAATAATCTTATACTTATCACAAACATAGCATAACTCCAGTGAAAGAACACGAATGGAGAGGGCCAGGCCACAACTCCAGACTTTTGAGGGACGTCTCCCCACCTTTCTTATTTTCTGCTTACAAGACTTCAAGGTCATGACCCTACATAACGGAGCAAAATCCGCTCCAAACACATAATGAGCAAACCCGCTCTACAAATGTTGTTCACTTCCCCTTATAAAACAGAACTTGTAATCATACAAAAATATTTATACTCAACACTTGTACTTAAATACTTATGCTGAAATATTTATACTTAAACACTTATACTGAAATACTTATACTTTTTAGCTATACTCAAATAACTTACTTAAATACTTATTTATAATCACTATTTCAACCATCATAACAAACTTTAACTTATCAAAACAAGTTTCGTAAAACAAGCTTGCTATGCCAAGTTCCACTATTTTGGGGAAGTGACTTACTAACAAGGTATCGGAAACGACGTCATGGTTATCCAAAGCGGTCAATAAAGCGATCAACAAGATATGGCGGCATTCATAGGTTTTACAAGAGGTTCTTCAATATATAAAAAGGTGCCGCCACACAAGTACTCAAATGATCAATTTCATAGTTTCGGTGTTAATATCATAATATGGGGTTTAGGTGTGAATATATATCGAAACTTTTATGCTTGGCTAAGGTTTAGGTAGATAAACAAATAAGTGGATACATTTCGTAGGTACTCAACATTTAAAGGTAATTAATGAACCAAAGAAAGATGGTTGTTTAACCCGAAAAACAACTAGGCAAAAGTAGAGTTTTAGGTGTTCTTTTACTCCATGAATTGAGGTTGCGTGTTTAATGAGGTAAATGAAGAAAAGGTTTATTTGATAATCAAGACATGAATGTTCCAAGGAAATATCATGGAAGTTTAGCCATAACAAGATCTTTAATCAAAACGCAATCGAGATATAGCAAGGATTGATAAATGTTTTTGAGGGAACTTGTTATGCGTACAACAACTTCCGGACATCATAACTTTTGATGTACAACTCCAAATGGAGTGATTTTGGGTCTAAATTCAATAACTTTTCAAATCTACCACTTCCAAGAGACACCAATGCGAAAAACAGAGTGGAAAAGGAACATATTTGGCAGGGAAAGTCACGACAGCATAGCTCAAGAGAATGGATAATCACTTTCTTATTCGGTTATTCCGAGAGTCTTAAGGAACTTGACATGTAAGAGATTTTTAACACAATATCTTCCATAATAAAACACATGCAAATCAATTTTTATACACATTCAAATATAATCCAAGTTTTCACAATTCCATAAACAAATTCCATGATTAAAGCTAGAAACAAAGTTTAGGTGGTGGAGCTTGTGTACATTTATTCGGTGTATAGAAATCAAATCTCCTTCCATCACTTTTAAATTTCCTCCATCAACCTTCTAATACCTTAAATACAGCATACATAACTTAAAATTCAAAAATTAACCCAAAAGTAATCAAATTCAATCTAATAAACCTCATAAGTTCTACAATTTAGCCACATCTTACCTTTCTTGATTTTCCTTGTTGCTACTGAAGTGAAACCTCAAAACTAACGATTGCCCAGTATGGAGAACAGCTTGAGGAGTCTAGGGAAACAATTGCATGCAAATTTCATAGCTAACATCCAAAGAAAACAAGTTGCCAACAGCAGCCCTCAAACACGCCATAACTGGCGTGAAGAAGGGGGAGGAGTTTTGTGTAGTTTTTGTTGTGTTTAGTGAAATGAAATCTGATGAAATAAGTAGGAACCTTGGTCACATATATATAGACAATGGGTAATGGCAAACTCGTGATTTTGATTTAGTATTAGGGGTAAATTCGTCATTTCCCTTACTTAGCAACAATCCAGAATTCTTAAGGTTCTAAAACTTTGGATTATCTCCTTAATCACTCCCTAATCCTTAATTATGTTTAACTAAATATCCCAAACTATACATTATACCTTAATGGAGGTATCTTGACTTAATTATCCTTTAACCTTAATTTTCAAGGTAACTTACATCCAATACCGATAATAACTCCATATCTCAAAACTCCGGAACGATACTCAACGTTCCTAGCGTAATTTAGAAATGAATTATCTTCATTCACAATTCACACAGCTCAACACATAATAAGACATAATATTCATCTTACAAGCAAAAGTTCTCATAAAAAGCTATTCGAAATTTTTTTATTCCAGCGACAGTCATAACAGATTACATACTGATTAGTACTTTTATAATGTTAATAATCCTTACTTATCAAAATAATCTTAGCTTAAAAAGTGGGGCTATTACACTCTACCCCCCTTAAAGAAGTTTCGTCCCGAAACTTTAAAAGACACATATCATAACAACTAGGAGTAATACAACACATATATTAGAACAATTAAGGGTAATACTTTCCCAAATTAATCGCATTTGCTCCATAGTTTCATGGAATAACTTAGGCGTTACTGGAACATCATCCCCACGATTAAGTGTTTGACAATTACATTTGTACAAAGTTTGAGACAGAACCATACTCAATTGGTAGTTATCGGTATAGAAGAATTTTGTCCATGCTAATTTATCCTTCCTTGAACCCTTAAACTTCAATACACAAGGTTGAAACATATATCTTCCAACATTTGAATAAAACACTTTGTTTGCGCATGCAACTTCTCTCAGTAATGCGAGTATCCCGATCAGAATAATAGTCGTTGGAACTCCGTGCAATCATACAGTTCCTGTAGTATATGCATTAGTTAACTGCTCTTTACTTCATGCTATCCATGAAAATATATCAAGTTGTTCTTGTCAACTTATTCTCAACTACTCGAAGAGATACATTGCCTCTTCTTGAATTGGGCATTCTAAGTACTAAATCCATTGAGATTAGCCCCATTTATATTATGGTACTGGCAATAGTTGCCACAACCCCGGTATCTTCCCTCGCTTAATCTTTACTTCCTGGCAGATTAACCATTTTATAACATATTGCGATACATCTCACATCAACCTTTCCACCAGAAGTATTTCTTGATATCCCGAATTATTTTATCTCTTCTAGGATAAACCGAGTACGCACCTTTATGTGCTTTCCTCGAAACTTTTGTTTATTTTTATTTAGCTCCGAATTGTCAGAAACAAACGACACCCATTTATTCGTATGCTTCCACTAACATATACATGAAAATCCGTTGTCTCATTTTTTTTTCTATCTTTAACCTCAGTTCCTTGATAACTTAGCTTGAACTTATTTAGCTCAAATTTCCTCAAAAGGTATATTTTAATCACAAACATTAATCCGTCCTTGCAAATCTTTTTTTTTTTTTAATCATTTTCAACTCAGTTGCCTTAGTTACTTATACAACTCTTCTGTTATTGAAATGATGGGATTAACATTCTAACGAGGTCTCCCATTCCCATCATCTACTACCTCATATGCCTTTCCCAGGTGATAATAAATGTCTACGTTATAATCCTCGAGAAATTTTAGCCACCTTCGCTGTTTCACATTCATCTCTTTCTAAGTAAAGATATACCTTAAGCTTTTATGGTCAGTATAAACCATACAAATTACTTAATTTTATAAGGCCTCCGCAATTTTAAAGCAAATGTCTGAACTTCCACTTTATACCATGCCCAACATATTTTCTCTTATGAGCGTTAGCTGCCTAGAAGAATTCACTGATGCTACATCAATACACATCCAAAATCTTCCTGAGAAACATCACTATATACTTCAAATCCTTTATTTGTCCCCGAAGGCAAAGCTATAGCTGGGGTATTAGTTAACCTTTTCTACAACTTGTAGAAAGCTTTCTTGAAATTTTCCATCCACTAAAACTTCGTTTCTTCCGCAAAGTTCCTAATACTTCTTTAAGATGCGCTTCCTGATTCTTTGAACATACCGAAATATCATCTACAAGAATTGTCATAATTTAGTCTAGTAAGATTTGCAATATCATTGCATCGTATTTACGTACATTACTGGTGCATTACTAAGTTTGATCGGTGTTTTCACACACTCATAGTGACCATAACTCATTCTAAATGTCATATTCGAAATATTTTCCCTTGCTGCGTGCATCTAGTAATATCCCTGATCTTAGATCTACTTTCAACATTCCAACTAATTTTAATTGATCGAATGAACCATATATTCGAGATTACGAATTCCTATTCCTGAATGTAATCTTATTAGTCTACTGATGATCTTTAGATAATTTTATTATTTCATCTCCCCGTTTGAAACATTGGTCGAATATAATCTTTTTGCACTATTCTTCTAACTACGTTATTAACTCGGCCTTCTTAGCTTTAAAAGTAGGCGTGGTCCTTGCCACCTATCATATATAAAAACCGATCACCTTATATAATCGCATTGCTCGCAAATTATCGAATAATACATCTGGGGACTTATCAATTACTAGAGTTCCTTCCATCCTCCATTACTTCCTTATGATTCTCTACTATTTGAGTTTTGTAATCAATACCTTCCTGTAACACATCTCCATTTATCACCCTGCTTAGTTCTTCCAAGCTTGACAACGACACCCTGCTATATAATACTATCTTTGCTTGGTTCTTTCTCAGCCAAGACATCCTCCAAAATTATATTATAATACTCCGAATCGAGAAATATTAAACCCACATGCAACCTTGACCTTTGCAATCTTAATTACACAATCTCTAAATAATCATTTACAACAACTCGGCCCTCTATCAGACATATAAATTGTCATAATGAAGTTTAACAAAAACACGATGGAGATACATAAATGGGCTGTCCCCAAACACAACAAATTAGCTAAGGCTTTAGAATGTGTTTTTTTTTTCCCTGAAACCACATCACTTGAAATTTCTGCAACTCTGGTGTAACTTTGACTTCGCCTCGACGTTTACATCTTCGCTTCTTGATTTCCCCGTCCGTAAATCTTCTTTTTCTTCAATGTTCTTTTCTCTTTTTTTTTTTAAAAAAATTTCCATCTGCACTTACTCTAGAGCACAATCATATGACCTCCCTAAGGTCGGATAGGACCCAATTCTCTTGAGTTTCAGTTCCTCAAAACAATGCCCGACTTCCACTTTTTTTTTTTATGACAATATTCAACTTAAATATTTGAGGAAATCATATGCCAAAAACATTATATACAGATTCCATTCTAATAAGTAATATCAAATTTTCAAATTCCAAAATGATTTTCGTACTGCAAAACATATAAGAGAAACATATAATTTATTCGTATTCACGTTCATTTCACAATCGAAACCATTACATAGCCAACTACAACACATGTTATTGGAGGTATACAAGTTATTTATAAAACCAATCACAAAGTACTTGTAACTAAAATAGATGGACTCCAAAAGTTTAACCTGGTCAATTCCCCATCATAATTTGTAACACCCTGATTAGGTTATTACACAATCATATTGATTCTTATATTACCGAAATGATATCCATTCAGGATTATTGTCTCCACACCTTAGACCTTTATAACCATATTACACCTTAACTATTTGTCTCCAACAATCATCTTCTTTTAAGGTTAATAAATCCTACTCCATATTGCTATGTCATGCATAAATATAGCACGATTCAACTACCTACCTGAAATTTATAACTCCAAATATTTACACTTATTATCCATATCAATCTCAAATCTATAACTTATAGTAGTTTACTCAATGTTTGAATTTAATGTTCATATTAATCCTAACTTCATACTCGTCCTCTCTCAACTCATAACACTAAATCCTTAACTCTCCATTTTTATCACTAGCTTAATACAAAAGCAAAATATACTTAATACTACCAACGTAATTATTTTGAGTGTACACACGCCTATATATATATATATATATATATATATATATATACATACTCTCTTTTCTATCTGTCCTCATAATTTCACAATAAATTTATTTATGAAAGAAACACAAACACAAGCTTTAGCACAACCAATTTTTTTTTTTTTCACTCCGTCTTCCTCTCCATGAGTTATAAATTTATACATCGTTCCGTAGTGAAGATTGTCTGATATGGCTAACCTCACCTCTGATGCTCCATAATGTTATTCATCCCGCCTCCGTTTCTTCCACAACACTTCCAACCTTAACAAACTCGTATCCTTATTGTCCATAATTACATCATAAAACTGAACTACTTTAGTATTTCTACACAGTTCTAACATTCTCCATTAAATTTGACGGAAACTAGCCCATGGCTCACAAATCACATCAGCTTAAGTCCTGGGTCACCTTTAGTGGCTCCTACAAGCATCCATAACCTATTTCCATTCTCGGTATGTGACCTAGTTCCTAATTAGCTTGGTCCATAGCATCATCTTACCATATATCGATAGCAAAATAAGTATTGTGTCCTCTTTATATAAGCATGTTCTTGATTACGCTTTCATAACATTTACTCGGAACCATCTACACCAAAATCTCATTACATTTGCGTACACATTCGTACACATAAATTCACATAGCACAAACATAATCACGCACATATATTCACAAATGTTTTGAAAACATATATATATACATATATACATATATACATATATATATATACATATATACATATATATATAAACATATATACATATATATATATATGATTGGCTTTAATTTTCCTTTCTTAAGAAAATACTTGTTTAAACTCTTATTGTTTCCAAAACTTGCAAATTAGAAATACTTAATTTTGGATTTGAAAACCTTTGCTCTGATACCACTTGTAACAGTCTGCTCTAAATAGCAGCTTAATTAAGACCTAATACTGATAATTATAATGTTAAGCTGCTAATTAAAGGGACTGTTAGGGCGGATTTCCGCACCTTCCCTGCTAGGGAAAATTAGGAAATCCCATAGTATCCAAGCTTATTATGAAATTAAGTTATAATAAATTAGTTATTACAATATGTTTTGAGTACATAGATTACAAATTGAAAATACAAGTTTAACCTGCCAAGGAACATTATATAAAACAGATTATCTCATAGCAGCGGGCTAAACACATTGATCATGACTTCACATTCGCACACATAAGCTAACTCAGACATTCTCTCTAATCCTGCAAAACTAATGAATCAGCCCCCACCAGGACAGGTTCATAGAACAAAACAGGTCAGCTGACGCTGTTACACAAGTCCCACCGTTTCCAAACTAATAAGGTGGCTGAAATTACGCAATCGTTTCTTATACTCAAAGCCTAAACTCATAATTTACGAGATACATTTATTCTTAATAAGAAATACGTTAATACTTGCTCATAAATACGTTGGTTCTTTCCTGTAAACTTCCATAGAAATACTTTTGCATATACTGGTGAAATTTCCAAGAATTATCTCAAGATATCACACATCGTTCTCCATATATATAACACAAATAATAATCTTATACTTATCACAAACATAGCATAACTCCAGGGAAGGAACACAAATGGAGAGGGCCAGGCCACAACTCCAGACTTTTGAGGGACGTCTTCCCACCTTTCATATTTTCTACTTGCAAGACTTCTAGGTAATGACCCTACATAACGGAGCAATACCCGCTCCAAACACATAATGAGCAAACCCGCTCTACAAATGTTGTTCACTTCCCCTTATAAAACAAAACTTGTAATCAAACAAAAATATTTATACTCAACACTTGTACATACATACTTATGCTGAAATACTTATACTAACACTTATACTGAAATACTTATACTTTTTAACTATACTCAAATAACTTACTTAAATACTTATTTATAATCACTATTTCAACCATCATAACAAATTTTAACTTATCAAAACAAGTTTCGTAAAACAAGCTTGCTATGCCAAGTTCCACTATTTTAGGGAAGTGACTTACTAACATGGTATCGGTTACGACGTCATGGTTATCCAAAGCGGTCAATAAAGCGATCAACAAGATATGGCAGCATTCATAGGTTTCACAAAGAGGTTCTTAAATATATAAAAAGGCGACGCCACACAAGTACTCAAATGATCAATTTCATAGTTTCGGTGTTAATATCAAAATATGGGGTTTAGGTGTGAATATATATCAAAACTTTTATGCTTGGCTAAGGTTTAGGTAGATAAACAAATAAGTGGATACATTCAGTAGGTACTCAACATATAAAGGTAATTAATGAACCAAAGAAACATGGTTATTTAACCCGAAAAACAACTAGGCAAAAATAGAGTTTTAGGTGTTCTTTTACTCCATGAATTGAGGTTACGTGTTTAATGAGGTAAATGAAGCAAAGGTTTATTTGATAATCAAGACATAAATGTTCCAAGGAAATATCATGGAAGTTTAGCCATAACAAGATCTTTAATCAAAACGCAATCGAGATATAGCAAGGATTGATAAATGTTTTTGAGGGAACTTGTTATGCATACAACAACTTCCGGACATCATAACTTTTGATGTACAACTCCAAATGGAGTGATTTTTGGGTCTAAATTCAATAATTTTTCAAGATCTACCACTTCCAAGAGACACCAAGGCGAAAAACAGAGTGGAAAAGGAACATATTTGGCAGGGAAAGTCACGACAGCATAGCTCAAGAGAATGGATAATCACTTTCTTATTCGGTTATTCCGAGAGTCTTAAGGAACTTGACATGTAAGAGATTTTTAACACAATATCTTCCATAATAAAACACATGCAAATCAATTTTTATACACATTCAAACATAATCCAAGTTTTCATAATTCCATAAACAAATTCCATGATTAAAGCTAGAAATAAAGTTTAGGTGGTGGAGCTTGTGTACATTTATTCGGTGTATAGAAATCAAATCTCCTTCCATCACTTTTAAATTTCCTCCATCAACCTTCTAATACCTTAAATACAGCATACATAACTTAAAATTCAAAAATTAACCCAAAGTAATCAAATTCAATCTAATAAACCTCATAAGTTCTACAATTTAGCCACATCTTACCTTTCTTGATTTTCCTTGTTGCTACTGAAGTGAAACCTCAAAACTAACGATTGCCCAGTATGGAGAACAGCTTGAGGAGTCTAGGGAAACAATTGCATGCAAATTTCATAGCTAACATCCAAAGAAAACAAGTTGCCAACAGCAGCCCTCAAACACGCCAGAACTGGCGTGAAGAAGGGGGAGGAGTTTTGTGTAGTTTTTGTTGTGTTTAGTGAAATGAAATCTGATGAAATAAGTAGGAACCTTGGTCACATATATATAGACAATGGGTAATGGCAAACTCGTGATTTTGATTTAGTATTAGGGGTAAATTCGTCATTTCCCTTACTTAGGAACAATCCAGAATTCTTAAGGTTCTAAAACTTTGGATTATCTCCTTAATCACTCCCTAATCCTTAATTATTCTTAACTAAATCTCCCAAACTATACATTATACCTTAATGGAGGTATCTTGACTTAATTATCCTTTAACCTTAATTTACAAGGTAACTTACATCCAATACCGATAATAACTCCATATCTCAAAACTCCGGAACGATACTCAACGTTCCTAGCGTAATTCAGAAATGAATTATCTTCATTCACAATTCACATAGCTCAACACATAATAAGACATAATATTCATCTTACAAGCAAAAGTTCTCATAAAAAGGTATTCGAAAATTTTTGATTCCAGTGACAGTCATAACAGATTACATATTGATTAGTACGTTAATAATGTTAATAATCCTTACTTATCAAAATAATATTAGCTTAAAAAGTGGGGCTAATACAGATATGTCTAGACTTACCATTATAAATCTTATTGTAAGCTCTAGACAATGTTGCCTCACCATAGCAGTGCAAAGAAATAGCTGGCATAGGTTGTGGCCACAACTTTATATCCAATAACATATTTCTCAACCACTCGGCTTCTTTGCTTGCTGCCCCTAAAGCTAAAAATCCAACTTCCATTGTTGAATGAGTGGTGTAAGTTTTTTTCTTTGAGGCCCAAGAAACAGCACCACCACCGAGCATGAAGATCTAACCACTTATGGACTTATTATCTCCATCACTTGATATCCAACTAGCATCTGTATACCCTTCCAGTACAGCAGGGAAATTCCCATAGTGCAAAGCATAACCTTTGGTTCTTTTCAGATAACCAAAAATTCTTCCAATTGCTTGCCAATGACCTGTACTAGGATTACTAGTAAATCTCAAAAGTTTGGATACTGTAAACGCAATATTAGGTCTAGTGCAATGCATAGCATACATAAAACTTCCTATTGCACTAGCAAACTCTAACTGAGCTACAACTCTTCCACTGTTCACACTAAGTTTACATGATGTATCATACGGGGTGTTAGCTTACTTGAAATTCAAATGCTCAAATTTCTTAAGCATCTTATCAACATAATGAGACTGACTTAAGGAATAACCCCCATTATTTCTTCTAACTTTGATACCTAAAATAGTATCAACTTCATTTAAGTCCTTCATCTTGAAACAAGAACTCAAATAAGTTTTGGTTTCAGTTATGCCTTTCATGTTTGTTCTAAATATCAACATATCATCAACATAAAGACATAAAATGACTCCATAATCTTTTGTAAACTTAGATTATATACATCATCAGTAGAGTTATGTATAAAGCCATGAGATAGAACATCAGAATCAAAATTTTCATGCCACTATTTTGGTGCTTGCTTTAAACCATACAATGACTTTATTAGTTTACAAACTTTATTTTCGTGACCAGGTAGTACAAAACCTTCATGTTGTCTCATGTATACCTCTTCATCTAAATCACCATTTAGATAAGCATTTTTTACATCCATTTGGTGAACATACAAACTATATAAAGAAGCTAAAGCTATTAACACTCTAATGGATGTAATCCTAGCAACTGGAG
This sequence comes from Beta lomatogona, assembly GCA_947646795.1. Taxonomy (NCBI): domain Eukaryota; kingdom Viridiplantae; phylum Streptophyta; class Magnoliopsida; order Caryophyllales; family Amaranthaceae; genus Beta; species Beta lomatogona. The sequence continues at coordinate 671,065 of CANSNZ010001011.1, read as the reverse complement.
CATAAGTATCAAAATAATCTACTCCTTCTTTTTGGCTAAACCATTGACATACAAGTCTAGCTTTAAAAACATTAATTGACTCATCATCCACATTTCTTTTCACCCTAAAAACCCACTTACATCCAATGGCTTTAGAGCCAGGAGGCAAATCTGATAAAACCCAAGTCTTATTAGACATTGAAGACTCCATTGCATCATCTATTGCTTCCTTCCAAAAAGCAGAATCTCTAGAAGCCATTGCTTCTCGAAATGTCTTTGGTTAATTACTTTCATCCTCAACATTGAGAAGTAATGGGATTTTCACTAGAATTTATTCTCACATTACTAGAAGAAGGATGATGACTCGATTCTAGGATAGAATGAATTTCTGTTTGTGGTATTTGCAAGACTCATCCACACTTTTGGAATCACTTCGAAATTTGTTCTCAAAGAATTCAACGTCTCTAGACTCTACAATCACATTTGTATCTAGATCCAAAAGCCTATATGCTTTAGAGTTTTCTGCATATCCCACAAATACACTTTTCAAAGCTCTTGGACCCAATTTAGTTTTCTTTGGATATGGGACCTTGTAAAAAGCTAAACATCCCCAAACTCTAAAATAACTAATATTAGGTTTTCTTCCTCTCCAAATTTCATATGGGGACAATTTCAACTTCTTTGAAGGAACTCTATTATGTACATGACATGCAGTTAGTAAGTCCTCACCCCATAAATTCAAAGGTAAATTGGAGTTAACAATCATGGCATTAACCATATCAACCAAGAGTCCATTCTTCCTTTAACGAAATTTATGGCAGCGAAAGCTTTTGAGCCAAAATTTCTTCTGTTAGAATCGAAAGAACTCCACACACACTCGTCCATAACCATGTTCATGAACAAGGTAGCACTAATATGGCCATGTGCTCATCATGATTCATAGACATTTACAAAAGTTTCGACCCAAAACTGTTGTTGGAAGCGGCACCACTTCTAATGTCTATATAGGTGAAATTCTTCAAACACTAGAAATTTTATTAAGAGTAACAACTCACCCTAAAACACACACTAGAAGAAATTAAGCTAGTGTGGCCAGACCAGTTATCAACAATTTGTTATTACCACATTGAACCTTCTAATTATAAAGATCTATAAGGAAAAGGTTGGGTTTCCATCGTTCCGGATCAATTAAACGGGTCTTAAGCCCATCTATCGGCTTGTTCCATAAAACATATTGTAATACCCCCAAAATCCATACATGTCTAAACTATGTTGCATCGACCTTGGGAGTGTTACCGCCGCGGTTGAACGCAAGGCTTATCTAAAAATAAAACATTAACTTAGTCTTTATTATAAAAACTAAATTGCAGCGGAAATAAAATGCTAACTTAAACTACAACTCGGGAATCACCAATGACCCCTTTTACTCAAACCATAAACTTAATAGAATATAAATAAATTCTAGAAGGTTAAATCAAAACACTTTAAAAGTTTATAATCCAAAAGTAACCCCCATATGCCCGAACTCATGCAAAGATCACCAAGATAGCTAATCTCGCTCCCCATTGAAACATCAATGGTTCATCACAGTCAACAAACAACACAAGTAACAAACAATCGGCTATGCTGAGTACGTACATAATCAGTTACATAATACACTAAACATAATCAGAATAATAATAACAGTTCCTAAACATGATTCTACAAAAACATTAAATTCCGTTTTTACAACTTATTTCGCATCGAACGGGCTTCGTCATCTTTCTAGAATCATACGGGCTACTTAATCCTTAATAGACAACTTGGTCTATTAGATGAAATGTAAATACGGTTTCGTTCCGTTCCACATCCATCACCTTAGTATCCATACCCCCAAGATCGCACGGAACCTTCCGCCTACTTGAGTTATCAAAATTTCGTAAAAGGATATGCCAAGTTATTGCAAGACCGTACATAAATAACATTTATAATCCCGTCGGATATCAACTGTCTCACATATGCATGTCTTAAACTGATATGTCTAGACTTACCATTATAAATCTTATTGTAAGCTCTAGACAATGTTGCCTCACTATCGCAAAGGCAAAGAAATAGCCGGCATAGGTTGTCGCCACAACTTTATATCATATAACATATTTCTCAAACCACTCTACTTCTTTGCTCGCTGCCCCTAGAGTTGAAAATTCAGCTTCCATTGTAGAATGAGTGATGCAAGTTTGTTTCTTTGAGGCCCAAGAAACAAGCACCACCACCAAACATGAATATCCAACCACTTGTGGACTTATTATCTCCATCACTTGATATCCAACTAGCATCTCGTATACCCTTCCGTTAGCGAGGCAAATTCCCATAGTGCACAAAGATAACCTTTGGTTCTTTTCACATAACCAAAAATTCTTCCAATTGCTTGCCAATGACCCGTACTAGGATTACTAGTAAATCTCAAAAGTGTGCATGCTGCAAACGCAATATCGGTCTAGTGCAATGCATAGCATACATCAAACTTCCTATTGCACTAGCATACTCTAATTGAGCTACAACTCGTCCACTTGTTCACACTAAGTTTACATGATGTATCATACGGGGTGTTCGCTTCCTTGAAATTCAAATGCTCAAATTTTTTAAGCATCTTATCAACATAGTGAGAATGACTTAAGAAAAGCCCCCACTATTTCTTATAACTTTGATACCTAAATTAGTATCAACTTCATTTAAGTCCTTCATCTTGAAACAAGAACTCAAATAAGTTTTGGTTTCAAGTATGCCTTTCATGTTTGTTCTAAATATCAACATATCATCAACATAAAGACATAAAATGACTCTATAATATTTTGTAAACTTAGAGTATATACATCTATCAGGAGAGTTATGTATAAAGCCATGAGATAGAACAGCAGAATCAAATTTTTCATGCCACTATTTTGGTGCTTGCTTTAAATTATACAATGACTTTATTAGTTTACAAACTTTATTTTCGTGACCAGGTAGTACAAAACCTTCAGGTTGTCTCATGTATGCATCTTCATCTAAATCACCATTTAGAAAAGCAGTTTTTACATCCATTTGGTGAACATACAAACCATATAAAGAAGCTAAAGCTATTAACACTCTAATGGATGTAATCCTAGCAACTGGAGCATAAGTATCAAAATAATCTACTCCTCCTCTTTGGCTAAACCCTAGACATACAAGTCTAGCTTTGAAAACTTTAATTGACTTATCATCCACATTTCTTTTCACCCTAAAAACCCATTTACATCCACATGGCTTTAGAGCCAAGAGGCAAATCTGATAAAACCCAAGTCTTATTAGCCCTTAAAGACTCCATTTCATCATCTATTGCTTCCTTCCAAAAAGCAGAATCTCTAGAAGCCATTGCTTCTCGAAATGTTTTTGGTTCATTGCTTTCATCCTCAACCTTGAGAAGTAATGGGATTTTCCTGGTTACCACTTCTCTATTTCCTTCTACAAGAAAAGCAATAGCTTGTGAATTGATAAAGTCTGAACCCAAATGTTTTTCCTTTCTAACTCTTACACTTCTCCTAGGTTCAATAAGATCATTAGGATTTATTCTCACATTCCTAGAAGAAGGATGATGGCTTGATTTTGGGTTAGAATTAATTTTTGTTTGTGGTATTTGCAAAGACTCATCAACACTTTTGGAATCACTTCGAAATTTGTTCTCAAAGAATTCAACGTCCCTAGACTCTACAATCACATTTGTATCTAGATCCAAAAGCCTATATGCTTTAGAGTTTTCTGCATATCCCACAAATACACTTTTCAAAGCTCTTGGACCCAATTTAGTTTTCTTTGGATATGGGACCTTGTAAAAAGCTAAACATCCCCAAACTCTAAAATAACTAATATTAGGTTTTCTTCCTCTCCAAATTTCATATGGGGACAATTTCAACTTCTTTGAAGGAACTCTATTATGTACATGACATGCAGTTAGTAAGTCCTCACCCCATAAATTCAAAGGTAAATTGGAGTTAACAATCATGGCATTAACCATATCAACCAAGAGTCCATTCTTCCTTTAACGAAATTTATGGCAGCGAAAGCTTTTGAGCCAAAATTTCTTCTGTTAGAATCGGAAGAACTCCACACACACTCGTCCATAACCATGTTCATGAACATGGTAGCACTAATATGGCCATGTGCTCATCATGATTCATAGACATTTACAAAAGTTTCGACCCAAAACTGTTGTTGGAAGCGGCACCACTTCTAATGTCTATATAGGTGAAATTCTTCAAACACTAGAAATTTTATTAAGAGTAACAACTCACCCTAAAACACACACTAGAAGAAATTAAGCTAGTGTGGCCAGACCAGTTATCAACAATTTGTTATTACCACATTGAACCTTCTAATTATAAAGATCTATAAGGAAAAGGTTGGGTTTCCATCGTTCCGGATCAATTAAACGGGTCTTAAGCCCATCTATCGGCTTGTTCCATAAACCATATTGTAATACCCCCAAAATCCATACATGTCTAAACTATGTTGCATCAACCTTGGGAGTGTTACCGCCGCGGTTGAACGCAAGGCTTATCTAAAAATAAAACATTAACTTAGTCTTTATTATAAAAACTAAATTGCAGCGGAAATAAAATGCTAACTTAAACTACAACTCGGGAATCACCAATGACCCCTTTTACTCAAACCATAAACTTAATAGAATATAAATAAATTCTAGAAGGTTAAATCAAAACACTTTAAAAGTTTATAATCCAAAAGTAACCCCCATATGCCCGAACTCATGCAGCATCACCAGCATAGCTAATCTGCTCCCCATTGAAACATCAATGGTTCATCACAGGTCAACAAACAACACAAGTAACAAACAATCAGCTATGCTGAGTACGTACATAATCAGTTACATAATACACTAAACATAATCAGAATAATAATAACAGTTCCTAAACATGATTCTACAAAAACATTAAATTCCGTTTTTACAACTTATTTCGCATCGAACGGGCTTCGTCATCTTTCTAGAATCATACGGGCTACTTAATCCTTAATAGACAACTTGGTCTATTAGATGAAATGTAAATACGGTTTCGTTCCGTTCCACATCCATCACCTTAGTATCCATACCCCCAAGATCCCACGGAACCTTCCGCCTACTTGAGTTATCAAAATTTCGTAAAAGGATATGCCAAGTTATTGCAAGACCGTACATAAATAACATTTATAATCCCGTCGGATATCAACTGTCTCACATATGCATGTCTTAAACTGATATGTCTAGACTTACCATTATAAATCTTATTGTAAGCTCTAGACAATGTTGCCTCACTATCGCAGTGCAAAGAAATAGCTGGCATAGGTTGTGGCCACAACTTTATATCATATAACATATTTCTCAAACCACTCTACTTCTTTGCCTGCTGCCCCTAGAGTTGAAAATTCAGCTTCCATTGTAGAATGAGTGATGCAAGTTTGTTTCTTTGAGGCCCAAGAAACAGCACCACCACCAAGCATGAATATCCAACCACTTGTGGACTTATTATCTCCATCACTTGATATCCAACTAGCATCTGTATACCCTTCCAGTTAGCAGGCAAATTCCCATAGTGCACAGCATAACCTTTGGTTCTTTTCACATAACCAAAAATTCTTCCAATTGCTTGCCAATGACCTGTACTAGGATTACTAGTAAATCTCAAAAGTGTGCATGCTGCAAACGCAATATCAGGTCTAGTGCAATGCATAGCATACATCAAACTTCCTATTGCACTAGCATACTCTAATTGAGCTACAACTCGTCCACTGTTCACACTAAGTTTACATGATGTATCATACGGGGTGTTCGCTTCCTTGAAATTCAAATGCTCAAATTTTTTAAGCATCTTATCAACATAGTGAGAATGACTTAAGAAAAGCCCCCACTATTTCTTATAACTTTGATACCTAAATTAGTATCAACTTCATTTAAGTCCTTCATCTTGAAACAAGAACTCAAATAAGTTTTGGTTTCAAGTATGCCTTTCATGTTTGTTCTAAATATCAACATATCATCAACATAAAGACATAAAATGACTCTATAATCTTTTGTAAACTTAGAGTATATACATCTATCAGTAGAGTTATGTATAAAGCCATGAGATAGAACAGCAGAATCAAATTTTTCATGCCACTATTTTGGTGCTTGCTTTAAATTATACAATGACTTTATTAGTTTACAAACTTTATTTTCGTGACCAGGTAGTACAAAACCTTCAGGTTGTCTCATGTATGCATCTTCATCTAAATCACCATTTAGAAAAGCAGTTTTTACATCCATTTGGTGAACATACAAACCATATAAAGAAGCTAAAGCTATTAACACTCTAATGGATGTAATCCTAGCAACTGGAGCATAAGTATCAAAATAATCTACTCCTCCTCTTTGGCTAAACCCTAGACATATAAGTCTAGCTTTGAAAACTTTAATTGACTTATCATTCACATTTCTTTTCACCCTAAAAACCCATTTACATCCAATGGCTTTAGAGCCAGGAGGCAAATCTGATAAAACCCAAGTCTTATTAGCCCTTAAAGACTCCATTTCATCATCTATTGCTTCTTTCCAAAAAGCAGAATCTCTAGAAGCCATTGCTTCTCGAAATGTTTTTGGTTCATTGCTTTCATCCTCAACCTTGAGAAGTAATGGGATTTTCCTGGTTACCACTTCTCTATTTCCTTCTACAAGAAAAGCAATAGCTTGTGAATTGATAAAGTCTGAACCCAAATGTTTTTCCTTTCTAGCTCTTACACTTCTCCTAGGTTCAATAAGATCATTAGGATTTATTCTCACATTCCTAGAAGAAGGATGATGGCTTGATTCTGGGTTAGAATTAATTTTTGTTTGTGGTATTTGCAAAGACTCATCAACACTTTTGGAATCACTTCGAAATTTGTTCTCAAAGAATTCAACGTCCCTAGACTCTACAATCACATTTGTATCTAGATCCAAAAGCCTATATGCTTTAGAGTTTTCTGCATATCCCACAAATACACTTTTCAAAGCTCTTGGACTAATTTAGTTTTCTTAGGATCTGGGACCTTGTAAAAAGCAAAACATCCCCAAACTCTAAAATAACTAATATTAGGTTTTCTTCCTCTCCAAATTTCATATGGGGACAATTTCAACTTCTTTGAAGGAACTCTATTATGTACATGACATGCAGTTAGTAAGTCCTCACCCCATAAATTCAAAGGTAAATTGGAGTTAACAATCATGGCATTAACCATATCAACCAAGAGTCCATTCTTCCTTTAACGAAATTTATGGCAGCGAAAGCTTTTGAGCCAAAATTTCTTCTGTTAGAATCGGAGGAACTCCACACACACTCGTCCATAACCATGTTCATGAACAAGGTAGCACTAATATGGCCATGTGCTCATCATGATTCATAGACATTTACAAAAGTTTCGACCCAAAACTGTTGTTGGAAGCGGCACCACTTCTAATGTCTATAAAGGTGAAATTCTTCAAACACTAGAAATTTTATTAAGAGTAACAACTCACCCTAAAACACACACTAGAAGAAATTAAGCTAGTGTGAGCAGACCAGTTATCAACAATTTGTTATTACCACATTGAACCTTCTAATTATAAAGATCTATAAGGAAAAGGTTGGGTTTCCATTGTTCCGGATCAATTAAACGGGTCTTAAGCCCATCTATCGGCTTGTTCCATAAACCATATTGTAATACCCCCAAAATCCATACATGTCTAAACTATGTTGCATCGACCTTGGGAGTGTTACCGCCGCGGTTGAACGCAAGGCTTATCTAAAAATAAAACATTAACTTAGTCTTTATTATAAAAACTAAATTGCAGCGGAAATAAAATGCTAACTTAAACTACAACTCGGGAATCACCAATGACCCCTTTTACTCAAACCATAAACTTAATAGAATATAAATAAATTCTAGAAGGTTAAATCAATACACTTTAAAAGTTTATAATCCAAAAGTAACCCCCATATGCCCGAACTCATGCAGCATCACCAGCATAGCTAATCTGCTCCCCATTGAAACATCAATGGTTCATCACAGGTCAACAAACAACACAAGTAACAAACAATCAGCTATGCTGAGTACGTACATAATCAGTTACATAATATACTAAACATAATCAGAATAATAAAAACAGTTCCTAAACATGATTCTACAAAAACATTAAAATCCGTTTTTACAACTTATTTCGCATCGAACGGGCTCCGTCATCTTTCTAGAATCATACGGGCTACTTAATCCTTAATAGACAACTTGGTCTATTAGATGAAATGTAAATACGGTTTCGTTCCGTTCCACATCCATCACCTTAGTATCCATACCCCCAAGATCGCACGGAACCTTCCGCCTACTTGAGTTATCAAAATTTCGTAAAAGGATATGCCAAGTTATTGCAAGACCGTACATAAATAACATTTATAATCCCGTCGGATATCAACTGTCTCACATATGCATGTCTTAAACTGATATGTCTAGACTTACCATTATAAATCTTATTGTAAGCTCTAGACAATGTTGTCTCACTATCGCAGTGCAAAGAAATAGCTGGCATAGGTTGTGGCCACAACTTTATATCATATAACATATTTCTCAAACCACTCTACTTCTTTGCCTGCTGCCCCTAAAGTTGAAAATTCAGCTTCCATTGTAGAATGAGTGATGCAAGTTTGTTTCTTTGAGGGCCAAGAAATAGCACCACCACCAAGCATGAAGATCCAACCACTTGTGGACTTATTATCTCCATCACTTGATATCCAACTAGCATCTGTATACCCTTCCAGTTAGCAGGCAAATTCCCATAGTGCACATCATAACCTTTGGTTCTTTTCACATAACCAAAAATTCCTCCAATTGCTTGCCAATGACCTGTACCAGGATTACTAGTAAATCTCAAAAGTGTGCATGCTGCAAACGCAATATCAGGTCTAGTGCAATGCATAGCATACATCAAACTGCCTATTGCACTAGCATACTCTAATTGAGCTACAACTCGTCCACTGTTCACACTAAGTTTACATGATGTATCATACGGGGTGTTCGCTTCCTTGAAATTCAAATGCTCAAATTTTATAAGCATCTTATCAACATAGTGAGAATGACTTAAGAAAAGCCCCCACTATTTCTTATAACTTTGATACCTAAATTAGTATCAAATTCATTTAAGTCCTTCATCTTGAAACAAGAACTCAAATAAGTTTTGGTTTCAGTTATGCCTTTCATGTTTGTTCTATATATCAACATATCATCAACATAAAGACATAAAATGACTCCATAATCTTTTGTAAACTTAGAGTATATACATCTATCAGTAGAGTTATGTATAAAGCCATGAGATAGAACAGCAGAATCAAATTTTTCATGCCACTATTTTGGTGCTTGCTTTAAACCATACAATGACTTTATTAGTTTACAAACTTTATTTTCGTGACCAGGTAGTACAAAACCTTCAGGTTGTCTCATGTATGCATCTTCATCTAAATCACCATTTAGAAAAGCAGTTTTTACATCCATTTGGTGAACATACAAACCATATAAAGAAGCTAAAGCTATTAACACTCTAATGGATGTAATCCTAGCAACTGGAGCATAAGTATCAAAATAATCTACTCCTCCTCTTTGGCTAAGCCCTAGACATACAAGTCTAGCTTTGAAAACTTTAATTGACTTATCATCCACATTTCTTTTCACCCTGAAAACCCATTTACATCCAATGGCTTTAGAGCCAGGAGGCAAATCTGATAAAACCCAAGTCTTATTAGCCCTTAAAGACTCCATTTCATCATCTATTGCTTCCTTCCAAAAAGCAGAATCTCTAGAAGCCATTGCTTCTCGAAATGTTTTTGGTTCATTGCTTTCATCCTCAACCTTGAGAAGTAATGGGATTTTCCTGGTTACCACTTCTCTATTTCCTTCTACAAGAAAAGCAATAGCTTGTGAATTGATAAAGTCTGAACCCAAATGTTTTTCCTTTCTAGCTCTTACACTTCTCCTAGGTTCAATAAGATCATTAGGATTTATTCTCACATTCCTAGAAGAAGGATGATGGCTTGATTCTGGGTTAGAATTAATTTTTGTTTGTGGTATTTGCAAAGACTCATCAACACTTTTGGAATCACTTCGAAATTTGTTCTCAAAGAATTCAATGTCCCTAGACTCTACAATCACATTTGTATCTAGATCCAAAAGCCTATATGCTTTAGAGTTTTCTGCATATCCCACAAATACACTTTTCAAAGCTCTTGGACCAATTTCGTTTTCTTAGGATCTAGGACCTTGTAAAAAGCTAAACATCCCCAAACTCTAAAATAACTAATATTAGGTTTTCTTCCTCTCCAAATTTCAAATGGGGACAATTTCAACTTCTTTGAAGGAACTCTATTATGTACATGACATGCAGTTAGTAAGGCCTCACCCCATAAATTCAAAGGTAAATTGGAGTTAACAATCATGCCATTAACCATATCAACCAAGACTCCATTCTTCCTTTCAGCAACCCCATTTTGTTGAGGTCTATAGGGAGCACTAACTTGATGAACAATACCATTATCCTCACAAAAGCAAGTAAATTCAGTAGGGAAATATTCCCCACCCCTATCACTTCTTAAAATTTTCAATTTCTTACCCTTTTGTGTTTCTACCATGGCTTTGTAAATTTGAAACATATTATATGCTTGATCTTTTGATTTCATTAAATAGACATAGGTAAATTTAGAACAATCATCAATAAAAGTAATAAAATACCTACATCTGCCCCTAGTTAAAACGCCATTTAACTCACAGATATCTGAATGCACAAGTTATAAAATTTCAGATTGTCTATCAACTTTTGGGAAAGGTTTTGTTTTCATTTTTGCTTGTACACAAACTTCACACTTTTCTTTATGTTCATTGCTATAGGTAATAATCCCGTTTTTGCACATAAATTTCATTGTTTGATAATTAACATGTCCCAAGCGACTATGCCAAAGATTATACCTTGTACATTCTATATTAAAACTGAAATTAAAAGATTGCACACAAGAGTAACTAGAACTATCTTCTTTATTGATACTTAGTTTAAACATGCCATCATATACATAACCTTTTCCAACAAAGGAACCAACTTTAGACAGAATAATTTTATCGACTCTATAAGAGTTTTGAGTCCTTTCTTACAAAGCACAAAACCAGAAACCAAATTCTTCCTAATTGAAGGAACTTGTAATACATTAGTAAGAGTTACTTTCTTTCCAGAAGTGAATTGGAGCATCACACTCCCTGTTCCATGAACCTTGTTAGTGTGATGATCTCCCAACAAAATTTCATGACCATCCACGGCCTCCACATAATCCTTGAAAAGTGAGCGATTGTTGCAAATATGTGTGGTAGCACGAGAGTCATACCACCAATCATCACTAACAGCAACCGAAGCCATTTGCAATTCTTGGATCATACCAACATGCATTTTAGAAATCATGGCAACAATTTGATCATTATCCTTTTGTTCTACAACATTTGCAATCGCCTTCTCTTCATTATTCTTCTTCTAGTTTTGGTTCTGATTTTGCCCCTTGTCCTTCTTAGGGTTCCTACAGAAACGTTTCATATGGCCTTTCTTGCCACAATTATAAGATACAATTTCAGAAAAAATCCTTCTTACCCTTTTTATTCGGGTTAGAAGTATTAGAGTTATTATTTGCCGTTCTTTTACCCTGTATGATTCTTCTGACTAATATAATGCACTTTAGAACTTGAAGCAATGTTCAATTCCTTTTCCCTACTACATGTATCTTCTTCAATTCATAGGTGTTTCTGAATTTGTTCTAGAGTGAATTCCTCAGAGGTATGCAGTAACTTTTTCCTGTAATCATTCCAAGATGGTGGTAGTTTAGCAATAATTCCCCCCACAATTAATTTTTGCGGAATAGTTATGTTAAAGACCATAAATTTGGAGGTTAAAATAAGGAATTCATTCACTTGATCTAGTATAGAAGTGCCATCAACCACAGAAAATTCAAAGAACTTAAAAGTAACAAACTTATCTGACCCTTGATTTTCTGCATCATACTTAAACTCCAGTGATTTCCACAACTCTTGTGCAGACGGAATTGGAGTCTAGAGATCATACAGGCGATCAGAGAGAGGATTCAGAATGTATCCTCTGCACATCATCTCATCCTCAGCGCATTTCTTGCGTTCGGCAACCATTCCTTCAGTGTCTTTGTCTGATGGTTCTGGTAAAGTACCCAACTTTGGATCCAGAACATAAAAGATCTTCAGAACAGTGAGTAAGAACGACATCTTCTCCTTCCAACGCAGGTTATTGGTTCCATCAAAGCGATCTAGTTTCACAGTATCATTACTGAGCATCTTCATGTTGTTTTCCATTAATATTATCATAAGATTGTTAGATACAAAGTAATTGAAAACAAACACGAAATTACAGAAACTAGACTAGGACGAGTATTTCTCTGTGCTTAGGATAATATTAGCCCCACTATTACGCTGATGGGATTAACGCTAATTTACCCCCAGGATTCCCTAATCTAAGAATGGATTTACAGCAATTAAGCCATCCTCCATGAACATGGTTGAGAGAGTTTTGAGAGAAAACATTTTGTGAAGGAGAAGAGAAAATGAAAAACTGATTGCAAATAACGGTCTGCCAAAAGGTATATATTGGGATAAAATCAGATGGCAGTTAAAGGAAACTGTCAATAAAATATTATCCCAATATCCGAAAAAATAATTAATTAATAATAAGAAAATATTTCGGCAAAAAATTAAATACTAATCAAAATGTTAAGTCTTTAATTAACCCAAATACAAGTATATTAATAACCCAAACACAAGCACATCCAAGCCCAATGCTAACCTTGGCCCAAGTAGTTAGACCATCATCCAATTTAATATAACTATCACATGGGTTAATATAAAGACAACAACAACACTCTATTCCTTCCATGTGGGACAAACACCCACACACAAACTCTCCAACTACATATTGAAGACTATAATGCAACAATCCCCCACTTAGTCTTCAATATAACAAAATGTGCATACATGAAAGAATCTTTTGATTCGAACTTTCACTTAGTGAAAGATCTTCAAGACTCTAACGAAATTTATGGCAACGAAAGCTTTTGAGCCAAAATTTCTTCTGTTAGAACCGGAAGAACTCCACACACACTCGTCCATAACCATGTTCATAAACAAGGTAGCACTAATATGGCCATGTGCTCATCATGGTTCATAGACATTTACAAAAGTTTCGACCCAAAACTGTTGTTAGAAGCGACACCACTTCTAATGTCTATGTAGGTGAAATTCTTCAAACCCTAGAAATTTCATTAAGAGTAACAACTCACCCAAAAACAAACACTAGAAGAAATTAAGCTAGTGTGACCAGACCAGTTATCAACAATTTGTTATTACCACATTGAACCTTATAATTATAAAGATCTATGAGGAAAAGGTTGGGTTTTCATCGTTGCTGATCAATTAAACGGGTCTTAAGCCCATCTCTCGGCTTGTTCCATTAACCATATTGTAACACCCCCAAAATCCATACACGTCTAAACTACGTTGCATCGACTTTGGGAGTGTTACCGCCGCGGTGAAAAGCAAGTCTTATTTAAAAATAAAACATTAACTTACTCTTTATTATAAAAACTAAATTGCAGCGGAAATAAAATGCTAACATAAACTACAACTAGGGAATCACCAATGACCCCTTTTATTCAAACCATAAACTGAGTAGAATATAAATAAATTCTAGAAGGTTAAATCAAAACACTTTAAAAGTTTATAATCCAAAAGTAACCCCCATATGCCCGAACTCATGCAGCATCACCAGCATAGCTAATCTGCTCCCCATTGAAACATCAATGGTTCATCACAGGTCAACAAACAACACAAGTAACAAACAATCAGCTATGCTGAGTACGTATATAATCAGTTACATAATACACTAAACATAATCAGAATAATAATAACAGTTCCTAAACTTGATTCTACAAAAACATTAAATTCCGTTTTTACAATCTATTTGGCATCGAACGAGCACAGTCATCTTTCTAGAATCATACGGGCTACGGAATCCTTAATAGACAACTTGGTCTATTAGATGAAATGTAAATACGGTTTCGTTCCGTTCCACATCCATCACCTTAGTATGCATACCCCCAAGATCGTACGGAACATTCCGCCTACTTGAGTTATCAAAATTTCGTAAAAGGATCTACCAAGTTATTGCAAGACCGTACATAAATAACAGTTATAATCCCGTCGGATATCAACTGTCTCACATATGCATTTCTTAAACTGATATGTCTAGACTTACCATTATAAATCTTATTGTAAGCTCGTGACAATGTTGCCTCACTATCGCAGTGCAAAGAAATAGCTGGCATAGGTTGTGGCCACAACTTTATAACCAATAACATATTTCTCAACCACTCTGCTTCTTTGCCTGCTGCCCCTAAAGCTAAAAATTCAGCTTCCATTGTAGAATGAGTGATGCAAGTTTGTTTCTTTGAGGCTCAAGAAACAGCACCACCACCGAGCATGAAGATCCAACCACTTGTGGACTTATTTTCTCCATCAGTTGATATCCAACTAGCATCTGTATACCCTTCTAGTACAGCAGGGAAATTCAATTAGTGCAAAGCATAACCTTTGGTTCTTTTCACATAACCAAAAATTGTTCCAATTGCTTGCCAATCACCTGTACTAGGATTACTAGTAAATCTCAAAAGTTTGCATACTGCAAACGCAATATCAGGTTTAGTGCAATGCATAGCATACATCAAACTTCCTATTGCACTAGCATACTCTAACTGAGCTACAACTCGTCCACTGTTCACACTAAGTTTACATGATGTATCATACGGGGTGTTAGCTTCCTTGAAATTCAAATGCTCAAATTTCTTAAGCATCTTATCAACATAATGAGAATGACTTAAGGAATAACCCCCACTATTTCTTTTAACTTTGATACCTAAAATAGTATCAACTTCATTTAAGCCCTTCATCTTGACATAAGAACTCAAATAAGTTTTGGTTTCAGTTATACCTTTCATGCATGTTTGTTCCAAATATCAACATATCATCAACATAAAGACATAAGATGGCTCCATAATCTTTTGTAAACTTAGAGTATATACATCTATCAGTAGAGTTATGTATAAAGCCAAGAGATAGAACAGTAGAATCAAATTTTTCATGGCACTATTTTGGTGGTTGCTTTAAACCATACAATGACTTTATTAGTCTACAAACTTTATTTTCGTGACCAGGTAGTACAAAACCTTCAGGTTGTCTCATGTATACCTCTTCATCTAAATCACCATTTAGAAAAGCAGCTTTTACATCCATTTGGTGAACATATAAACTATATAAAGAAGCTAAAGCTATTAACACTCTAATGGATGTAATCTTAGCAACTGGAGCATAAGTATCAAAATAATCTACTCCTTCTCTTTGACTAAACCCTTGACATACAAGTCTAGCTTTGAAAACTTTAATTGACTTATCATCCACATTTCTTTTCACCCTAAAAACCCACTTACGTCCAATGGCTTTAGAGCCAGGAGGCAAATCTGATAAAACCCAAGTCTTATTAGCCATTAAAGACTCTATTTCATCATCTATTGCTTCCTTCCAAAAAGCAGAATATCTAGAAGCCATTGCTTCTCAAAATGTTTTTGGTGCATTGTTTTCATGCTCAACATTGAGAAGTAATGGGATTTTCCTGGTTACCACTTCTCTATTTCCTTCAATAAGAAAAGCAATAGCTTGTGAATTGATAAAGTCTGAACCCAAATGTTTTTCCTTTCTAGCTCTTACACTTCTCATAGGTTCAATATGATTAGTAGGATTTATTCTCATATTACTAGAAGTAGGATGATGACTCGATTCTGGGTTAGAATTAATTTCTGTTTTTGGTATTTGCAAAGACTCATCAACACTTTTGGAATCACTTTGAGATTTGTTCTCAGAGAATTCAACATCTCTAGACTCTACAATCACATTTGTATCTAGATCCAAAAGCCTATATGATTTAGAGTTTTCTGCATATCCCACCAATGCACTTTTCAAAGCTCTTGGACCCAATTTAGTTTTCTTAGAATCTGGGACCTTGTAAAAAGGTAAACATCCCCAAACTCTAAAATAACTAATATTAGGTTTTCTTCCTCTCCAAATTTCATATGGGGACAATTTCAACTTCTTTGAAGGAACTCTATTATGTACATGACATGCAGTTAGTAAGGCCTCACCCCATAAATTCAAAGGTAAATTGGAGATAACAATCATGGCATTAACCATATCAACCAAGACTCAATTCTTCCTTTCAGCAACCCCATTTTGTTAAGGTCTATAGGGAGCACTAACTTGATGAACAAGACCATTATCCTCACAAAAGGAAGTAAATTCAGTTGGGAAATATTCCCCACCCCTATCACTTCTTAAAATTTTCAATTTATTACCCTTTTGTGTTTCTACCATGGCTTTGTAAATTTGAAACATATTATATGCTTGATCTTTTGATTTCATTAAATAGACATAGGTAAATTTAGAACAATCATCAACAAAAGTAATAAAATACCTACATCTGCCTCTAGTTGAAACGCCATTTAACTCACAAATATCAGAATGCACAAGTTATAAAATTTCATATTGTCTACCAACTTTTGGGAAAGGTTTTGTTTTCATTTTTGCTTGTACACAAACTTCACACTTTTCTTTATGTTCATTGCTACAGGTAATAATCCTGTTTTTGCACATAAATTTCATTGTTTGATAATTAACATGTCCCAAGCGACTATGCCAAAGAATAAAACTTGAACATTCTATATTAAAACTGAAATTAAAAGATTGCACACAAGAGTAACTAAAACAATCTTCTTTATTGATACTTAGTTTAAACATGCCATCAGATACATAACCTTTTCCAACAAAGGAACCATCTTTAGACAAAATTATTTTATCGGACTCTATAACAGTTTTGAGTCCTTTCTTACAAAGCACAAAACCAGAAACCAAATTCTTCCTAATTGAAGGAACATGTAATACATTAGTAAGAGTTACTTTCTTTCCAGAAGTGAATTGGAGCATCACACTCCCTGATCCATGAACCTTGTTAGTGTGATGATCTCCCAACAGAATTTCATGACCATCCACGACCTCAACCTAATCCTTGAAAAGTGAGCGATTGTTGCAAATATGTGTGGTAGCACCAGAGTCTTACCACCAATCATCACTATCAGCAACCGAAGCCATGTGCAATTCTTAGATCATACCAACATGCATTTCAGAAATCATGGCAACAATTTGATCATTATCCATTTGTTTTACAACATTTGCAATCGCCTTCTCTTCATAATTCTTCTTCTGGTTTTGGTTCAGATTTTGCTCCTTGTCCTTCTTAGGTTTCCTACAGAAACATTTCATATGGCTTTTCTTGCCACAATTATAACATATAATTTCAGAAAAATCTTTCTTACCCTTTTTATTGGGGTTAAAAGTATTAGAGTTATTATTTGCCTTTCTTTTACCCTGTATGATTCTTTTGACTAACATAATGCACTTTAGAACTTGAACAATGTTCAATTCCTTTTCACTACTACGTGTTTCTTCTTCAATTCGTATGTGTTTATGAATTTGTTCTAGAGTGAATTCCTCAGAGGTATGCAGTAACTTTTTCCTGTAATCATTCCAGGATGGTGGTAGTTTGGAAATAATTCCCCCCAAAATTAATTTTTCTGGAACAATTATGTTCAAGTCCTTAAATTTGGAGATTAAAATAAGGAATTCATGCACTTGATCTAGTATAGAAGTGCCATCAACCATAGAAAATTCAAAAAACTTAAAAGTAATAAACTTATATGCCCCTTGCTGTTTTGCATCATACTTGAACTCCAGTGATTTCCACATCTCTTGTGCAGACGGTATTAGAGTGTAGAGATCATACAGGCGATCAGAGAGAGAATTCAGAATGTATCTTCTGCACAACATCTCATCCTCAGCGCGTTTCTTGCGTTCTGGCAACCATTCCTTTTGTGTCTTTGTCTGATGATTCTGGTAAAGTACCCAACTTTGGATCCAGAACATAAAATATCTTTAGAGCAATGAGTAACAACGACATCTTCTCCTTCCAACTTAGGAAATTGGTTCCATCAAAGCGATCTAGTTTCACAGTATCATTACCGAACATCTTCATGTTGTTTTCCATTAATATTATCCTAAGATTGTTAGATACAAAGTAATTGAAAACAAAAACGAAATTATAGAAACTAGACTAGGACGAGTATTTCTTTGTCCTTAGGATAATATTAGCCCCACTATTACGTTGATAAGATTAACGCTAATTTACCCCCAGGATTCCCTAATCTAAGAATGGATTTACAACAGTTAATCCATCCTCCATGAACATGGTTCAGAGAGTTTTGAGAGAAAACGTTTTGTGAAGGAGAAGAGAAAATGAAAAACTGATTGCAAATAACGCTCTTCCAAAAGGTATATATTGGGATAAAATCAGATGGCAGTTATACGAAACTGTCAATAAAATATTATCCCAATATCCGAAAAAATAATTAATTAATAATAAAAAATATTTTGGCAGATGATTAAATACTAATCAAAATGTTAAGTCTTTAATTAACCCGCGCGTCATGCACGTGCAAAGTGCTAAGTGCTAGTCTTTGATTAGAAATATACAAGTATATTAATAACCCAAATACAAGCACATCCAAGCCCAATGCTGACCTTGGCCCAAGTAGTTAGACCATCATCTAATTTAATATAACTATCACATGGGTTAATATAAAGACAACAACAACACTCTATTCCTTCCATGTGGGACAAACGCCCACACACAAACTCTCCAACTACATATTGAGGACTATAATCCAACAATCCCCTACTTAGTCTTCAATATAACAAAATGTGTATACATGAAAGAATCTTTCGATTCGAACTTTCCCTTAGTGAAAGATCTTCAAGACTCTAACGAAATTTATGACAGCGAAAGCTTTTGAACCAAAATTTCATCTGTTAGAATCGGAAGAACTCCACACACACTCGTCCACAACCATGTTCATAAACAAGGTAACACTAATATGGCCATGTGTTCATCATGGTTCATAGACATTTACAAAAGTTTCGACCCAAAACTTTTGTTAGAAGCGGCACCACTTCTAATGTCTATATAGGTGAAATTCTTCAAACATTAGAAATTTCATTAAGAGTAACAACTCACTCTAAAACACACACTAGAAGAAATTAAGCTAGTGTGACCAGACCAGTTATCAACAATTTGTTATTACCACATTGAACATTCTAATTATAAAGATCTATAAGGGAAAGGTTGGGTTTCCATCGTTGCTGATCAATTAAACGGGTCTTAAGCCCATCTCTCGGCTTGTTCCATAAACCATATCCCTTGGTAATCCTTTCGTAAAAGGATCTGCCAAGTTATTGCAAGACCGTACATAAATAACAGTTATAATCCCGTCGGATATCAAGTGTCTCACATATGCATGTCTTGAACTAATTTGTCTAGACTTACCATTATAAATCTTATTGTAAGCTCTAGACAATTTTGCCTCACTATCGCAGTGCAAAGAAATAGCTGCCATAGGTTGTGGCCACAACTTTATATCCAATAACATATTTCTCAACCACTCTGCTTCTTTGCTTGCTGCCCCTAAAGGTAAAAATTCAGCTTCCATTGTAGAATGAGTGATGCAAGTTTGTTTCTTTGAAGCCCAATAAACAGCACCACCACCGAGCATGAAGATCCAACCACTTGTGGACTTATTATCTCCATCACTTGATATTCAACCATCATCTGTATACCCTTCTAGTACAGCAGGGAAATTCCCATAGTGCAAAGTATAACCTTTGGTTCTTTTCAGAGAACCAAAAATTCTTCTAATTGCTTGCCAATGACCTTTACTAGGATTACTAGTAAATCTCGAAAGTTTGCATACTGCAAACGCAATATAAGGTCTAGTGCAATGCATAGCATACATCAAACTTCCTATTGCACTAGCATACTCTAACTGAGCTACAACTCGTCCACTGTTCACACTAAGTTTACATGATGTATCATACGGGGTGTTAGCTTCCTTGAAATTCAAATGCTCAAATTTCTTAAGCAAATTATCAACATAATGAGAATGACTTAAGGAATAACCCCCACTATTTCTTCTAACTTTGATACCTAAAATAGTATCAACTTCATTTAAGTCCTTCATCTTGAAACAAGAACTCAAATAAGTTTTTGTTTCAGTTATGCCTTTCATGTTTGTTCCAAATATCAACATATCATCAACATAAAGACATAAAATGACTCCATAATCTTTTGTAAACTTAGAGTATATACATCTATCAGTAGAGTTATGTATAAAGCTATGAGATAGAAGAACATAATCAAATTTTTCATGCCACTAGTTTGGTGCTTGCTTTAAACCATACAATGACTTTATTAGTTTACAAACTTTATTTTCGTGACCAGGTAGTACAAAACCTTCATGTTGTCTCATGTATACATCTTCATGTAAATCACCATTTAAAAAAGCAGTATTTACATCCATTTGGTGAACATACAAACTATATAAAGAAGCTAAAGCTATTAACACTCTAATGGATGTAATCCTAGCAATTGGAGCATAAGTATCAAAATAATCTACTTCTTCTCTTTGGCTAAACCCTTGACATACAAGTCTAGCTTTGAAAACTTTAATTGACTCATCATCCACATTTCTTTTCACCCTAAAAACCCACTTACATCCAATGGCTTTAGAGCCAGGAGGCAAATCTGATAAAACCCAATTCTTATTAGCCATTAAAGACTCCATTTCATCATTTATTGCTTCCTTCCAAAAAGCAGAATCTCTAGAAGCCATTGCTTCTCGAAATGTTTTTGGTTTATTGCTTTCATCCTCAACATGGAGAAGTAATGGGATTTTCCTGGTTATCACTTCTCTATTTCCTTCAACAAGAAAAGCAATAGCTTGTGAATTGATAAAGTCTGAACCCAAATGTTTTTCCTTTCTAGCTCTTACACTTCTTCTAGGTTCAATATGATCAGTAGGATTTATTCTCACATTAGTAGAAGAAGGATGATGACTCGATTCTGGGTTAGAATTAATTTATGTTTGTGGTATTTGCAAAGACTCATCAACACTTTTGGAATCACTTTGAAATTTGTTCTCAAAGAATTCAACGTCTCTAGACTCTACAATCACATTTGTATCTAGATCTAAAAGCCTATATGATTTAGAGTTTTCTGCATATCCCACAAATACACTTTTCAAAGCCCTTGGACCCAATTTAGTTTTCTTAGGATCTGGGACCTTGTAAAAAGCTAAACATCCCCAAACTCTAAAATAACTAATATTAGGTTTTCTTCCTCTCCAAATTTCATATGGGGACAATTTCAACTTCTTTGAAGGAACTCTATTATGTACATGACATGCAGTTAGTAAGGCCTCACCCCATAAATTCAAAGGTAAATTGGAGTTAACAATCATGGCATTAACAATATCAACCAAGACTCCATTCTTCCTTTCAGCAACCCCATTTTGTTGAGGTCTATAGGGAGCACTAGCTTGATGAACAATACCATGGCTTTGTAAATTTGAAACATATTATATGCTTCATCTTTTGATTTCATTAAAAAGACATAGGTAAATTTAGAACAATCATCAATAAAAGTAATAAAATACCTACATTCGCCTCTAGTTAAAATGCTATTTAACTCACAAATATCAGAATGCACAAGTTCTAAAATTTCAGATTGTCTATCAACTTTTGGGACAGGTTTTGTTTTCATTTTTGCTTGTACACAAACTTCACACTTTTCTTTATGTTCATTACTATAGGTAATAATCCCGTTTTTGCACATAAATTTCATTGTTTGATAATTAACATGTCCCAAGCGACTATGCCAAAGATTAAAACTTGTACATTCTATATTAAAACTGAAATTAAAAGATTGCACACAAGAGTAACTAGACTTTTCTTCTTTATTGATACTAATATTAAACATGCCATCAGATACATAACCTTTTCCAACAAAGGAACCAGCTTCAGACAGAATAATTTTTGATCGGACTCTATAACAGTTTTGAGTCATTT
Organism: Beta lomatogona; assembly: GCA_947646795.1. Lineage (NCBI taxonomy): Eukaryota > Viridiplantae > Streptophyta > Magnoliopsida > Caryophyllales > Amaranthaceae > Beta > Beta lomatogona. The sequence goes on along the minus strand of CANSNZ010001011.1, from coordinate 648,949 downwards.
CTTACAAAGCACAAAACCAGAAACCAAATTCTTCCTAATTGAAGGAACATGTAATACATTAGTAAGAGTTACTTTCTTTCCAGAAGTGAATTGGAGCATCACACTCCCTGTTCCATGAACCTTGTTAGTGTGATGATATCCCAACATAATTTTATGACCATCCACGGCCTCAACATAATCCTTGAAAAGTGAGAGATTATTGCAAATATGTGTGGTAGCACCAGAGTCATACCACCAATCATCGCTAACAGCAACCGAAGCCATGTTCAATTCTTGGATCACACCAACATGCATTTCAGAAATCATGGCAACAATTTGATCATTATCCTTTTGTTCTACAACATTTTCAATACCTTCTCTTCATTATTCTTCTTCTGGTTTTGGTTTTGATTTTGCTCCTTGTCCTTCTTAGGGTTCCTATAGAAACGTTTCATATGGCCTTTCTTGCCACAATTATAACATACAATTTTAGAAAAATCCTTCTTATCCTTTTTATTCGGGCTAGAAGTATTAGAGTTATGATTTGCCTTTCTTTTACCCTGTATGATTCTTCTGACTAACATAATGCACTTTAAAACTTGAAGCAATGTTCAATTCCTTTTCCCTACTACGTGTTTCTTCTTCAATTCGTAGGTTTTTCTGAATCTGTTCTAGAGTGAATTCCTCAGAGGTATGCAATAACGTTTTCCTGTTATCATTCCAGGATGGTGGTAGTTTGGCAATAATTCCCCCCACAATTAATTTTTCTGGAACATTTATGCTCAAGTCCTTAAATTTGGAGATTAAAATAAGGAATTCATGCACTTGATCTAGTATAGAAGTGCCATCAACCATAGAAAATTTTAAAAATATTAAAAGTAACAAACTTATCTGCCCCTTGCTTTTCTGCATCATACTTGAACTCTAGTGATTTCCACATCTCTTGTGCAGACGGAATTGGAGTGTAGAGATCATACAGACGATCAGAGAGAGAATTTAGAATGTATCCTCCGCACAACATCTTATCCTCAGCGCGTTTCTTGCGTTCTGCAACCATTCCTTTAGTGTCTTTGTCTGATGGTTCAGGTAAAGTACCCAACTTTGGATCCAGAACATAAAATATCTTCAGAGCAGTGAGTAAGATCGACATCTTCTCCTTCCAACTTAGGAAATTGGTTCCATCAAAGCGATCTAGTTTCACAGTATCATTACCGAACATCTTCATGTTGTTTTCCATTAATATTATCCTAAGATTGTTAGAAACAAAGTAATTGAAAACAAAAACGAAATTATAGAAACTAGACTAGGACGAGTATTTCTCTGTCCTTAGGATAATATTAGCCCCATTATTACACTGATGGGATTAACGCTAATTTACCCCCAGGATTCCCTAATCTAAGAATGGATTTACAGCAATTAATCCATCCTCCGTGAACATGGTTGAGAGAGTTTTGAGAGAAAACGTTTTGTGAAGGAGAAGAGAAAATGAAAAACTGATTGCAAATAACGTTCTGCCAAAAGGTATATATTGGATAAAATCAGATGGCAGTTATAGGAAACTGTCAATAAAATATTATCCAAATATTCGAAAAAATAATTAATTAATAATTAAAAAATATTTCGGCAGAAAATGTAAATACTAATTAAAATGCTAAGTGCTAGTGTTTGATTAGAAATATACAAGTACATTAATAACCCAAATACAAGAAGATCCAAGCCCAATGCTAACCTTGGCCCAAGTAGTTAGACCATCATCCAATTTAATATAACTATCACAAGGGTTAATTTAAAGACAACAACAACACTCTATTCCTTCCATGTGGGACAAACACCCACACACAAACTCTCCAACTACATATTGAAGACTATAATCCAACAATCCCCCACTTAGTCTTCAATATAACAAAATGTGCATACATGAAAGAATCTTCAAGACTCTTCACGAAATTTACGGCAGCGAAAGCTTTTGAGCCAAAATTTCTTCTGTCAGAATCGAAAGAATTCCACACACACTCGTCCATAACCATGTTCATAAAGAAGGTAGCACTAATATGGCCATGTGCTCATCCTGGTTCATTAACATTTACAAAAGTTTGGACCCAAAACTTTTGTTAGAAGCGGCACCACTTCTAATGTCTATATAGGTGAAATTCTTCAAACACTAGAAATTTCATTAAGAGTAACAACTCACCCTAAAACACACACTAGAAAAAATTAAGCTAGTGTGACCAGACCAGTTATAACCAATTTGTTATTACCACATTGAACCTTCTAATTATAAAGATCTATAAGGGAAAGGTTGGGTTTCCATCGTTGCTGATCAATTAAACGGGTCTTAAGCCTATCTCTCGGGTTGTTCCATAAACCATATCCCTTGGTAATCCTTTCGTAAAAGGATCTGCCATCTTATTGCAAGACCGTACATAAATAACAGTTATAATCCCGTCGGATATCAACTGTCTCACATATGCATGTCTTAAACTGATATGTCTAGACTTACCATTATAAATCTTATTGTAAGCACTAGACAATGTTGCCTCACTATTGTAGTGCAAAGAAATAGCTGGCATAGGTTGTGGCCACAACTTTATATCCAATAACATATTTCTCAACCACTCTGCTTCTTTGCTTGCTGCCCCTAAAGATAAAAATTCAGCTTCCATTGTAGAATGAGTGATGTAAGTTTGTTTCTTTGAAGCCCAAGAAGCAGCACCACCACCGAGCATGAAGATCCAACCACTTGTGGACTTATTATCTCCATCACTTCATATCCAACTAGCATCTGTATACCCTTCCAGTACAGCAGGTAAATTCCCATAGTGCAAAGCATAACCTTTGGTTCTTTTCAGATAACCAAAAATTTATCCAATTGCTTATCAATGACCTGTACTAGGATTACTAATAAATCTCGAAAGTTTGCATACTGCAAATGCAATATCAGGTCTAGTACAATGCATAGCATATATCAAACTTCCTGTTGCAGTAGCATACTCTAACTGAGCTACAGCTCGTCCACTGTTCGCACTAAGTTTACATGATGTATCATACGGGGTGTTAGCTTCCTTGAAATTGAAATGCACAAATTTCTTAAGCATCTTATCAACATAATGAGACTGACTTAAGGAATAACCCCCACTATTTCTTCTAACTTTGATATCTAAAATAGTATCAACTTCATTTAAGTCCTTCATCTTGAAACAAGAACTCAAATAAGTTTTGGTTTCAGTTATGCCTTTCATGTTTGTTCCAAATATCAACATATCATCAACATAAAGACACAAAATGACTCCATAATCTTCTGTAATCTTAGAGTATATACATCTATCAGCAGAGTTATGTATAAAGCCATGAGATAGAACAGCGGAATCAAAATTTTCATGACACTGTTTTGGTGCTTGCTTTAAACCATACATTGACTTTATTAGTTTACAAACTTTATTTTCGTGACCAGGTAGTACAAACCTTCAGGTTGTCTCATGTATATCTCTTCATCTAAATCACCATTTAGAAAAGCATTTTTTACATCCATTTGGTGAACATACAAACTATATAAAGAAGCTAAAGCTATTAACACTCTAATGGATGTAATCGTAGAAACTGGAGCATAAGTATCAAAATAATCTACCCCTTCTCTTTGGCTAAACCCTTGACATACAAGTCTAGCTTTGAAAACTTTAATTGAGTCATCATCCACATTTCTTATCACCCTAAAAACCCACTTACATCCAATGGCTTTAGAGCCAGGAGGCAATAATAAAACCCAAGTCTTATTAGCCATTAAAGACTCTATTTCATCATCTATTGCTTCCTTCCTAAAAGTAGAATCTCTAGAAGCCAATGTTTCTCGAAATGTTTTTGGTTCATTGCTTTCATCCTCATCATTGAGAAGTAATGGGATTTTCCTGGTTACAACTTCTCTATTTCCTTCAACAAGAAAAGCAATAGCTTGTGAATTGATAATGTCTAAACCCAAATGTTTTTCCTTTTCTAGCTCTTACACTTCTCCTAGGTTCGATATGATCATTAGGATTTATTATCACATTACTAGAAGAAGGATGATGACTCGATTCTGGGTTAGAAGTAATTTCTATTTGTGGTATTTGCAAAGACTCATTAACACTTTTAGAATCACTTCGAAATTTGTTCTCAAAGAATTCAACGTCTCTAGACTCTATAATCACATTTGTATCTAGATCCAAAAGCCTATATGCTTTAGAGTATTCTACATATCCCACAAATACACTTTTCAAAGCTCTTGGACTCAATTTAGTTTTCTTAGGATTCAGGACCTTGTAAAAAGCTAATCATCCCCAAACTCTATAATAACTAATATTAGGTTTTCTTCCTCTCCAAATTTCATATGGGGACAATTTCAACATCTTTGAAGGAACTTTGTTATGTACATGGCATGCAGTTAGTAAGGCCTGACCCTATAAATTCAAAGGTAAATTGGAGTTAAAAATCATGGCATTAACCATATCAACCAAGACTCCATTCTTCCGTTCAGCAACCCCATTTTGTTGAGGTCTATAGGGAGCACTAACTTGATGAACAATACCATTATCCTCACAAAAAGAAGTACATTCAGTAGGGAAATATTCGCCACCCCTATCACTTCTTAAAATTTTCATTTTCTTACCCTTTTGTGTTTCAACCATGGCTTTGTAAATTTGAAACATATTATATGCTTGATCTTTTGATTTCCATAAATAGACATTGGTAAATTTAGAACAATCATCAGTAAAAGTAATAAAATACCTACATCCGCCTCTAGTTAAAACGCCATTTAACTCACAACTATCAGAATTCACAATTTCTAAAATGTCAGATTGTCTATCAACTTTTGGGAAAGGTTTTGTTTTCATTTTTTCTTGTACACAAACTTCACACTTTTGTTTATGTTCATTGCTATAGGTAATAATCCCGTTTTTACACATAAACTTCATTGTTTGATAATTAACATGTCCCAAGCGACTATGCCAAAGATTAAAACTTTCTATATTAAAACTGAAATTAATAGATTGCACACAAGAGTAACTAGAACTATCTTCTTTATTGATACTTAGTTTAAACATGCCATCAGATACATAACCTTTTCCAACAAAGGAACCAGCTTTAGACGGAATAATTTTATCGGACTCCATAACAGTTTTGAGTCCTTTCTTACAAAGCACAAAACATAAACCCAATTCTTCCTAATTGAAGTAACATGTAATACATTAGTAAGAGTTACTTTCTTTCCAGAACAGAATTGGAGCATCACACTCCCTGCTCCATGAACCTTGTTAGTGTGATGATCTCCCAACATAATTTCATGACCATCCACAGCCTCAACATAATCCTTGAAAAGTGAGCGATTGTTGCATATATGCGTGGTAGCACCAGAGTCATACCACCAATCATCACTAACAGCAACCGAAGCCATGTGCAATTCTTGGATCATACCAACATGCATTTCAGATGGCCTTTCGTTCATACCAACAATTTGCCTTTCTTGGATCATACCAACAATTTGATCATTATCCTTTTGTTCTACAACATTTGCAATCGCCTTTTCTTCGTTATTCTTCTTCTGGTTTTGGTTTTGATTTTGCTCCTTGTCCTTCTTAGGGTTCCTACAGAAACGTTTCATATGGCCTTTCTTGCCACAATTATAACATACAATTTCAGAAAAATCCTTCTTACCCTTTTTATTCGGGGTAGAAGTATTAGAGTTATTATTTGCCTTTCTTTTACCCTGTATGATTCTTCTGACTAACATAATGCACTTTAGAACTTGAAGCAATGTTCAATTCCTTTTCCCTACTACATGTTTCTTCTTCAATTCGTAGGTGTTTCTGAATTTGTTCTTGAGTGAATTCCTCAGAGGTATGCAATAACTTTTTCCTGTAATCATTCCAGGATGGTGGTTGTTTGGCAATAATTCCCCCCGGCAATTAATTTTTCTAGAACAGTTATGTTGAAGTCCTTAAATTTGGAGATTAAAATAAGGAATTCATGCACTTGATCTAGTATGGAAGTGCCATCAAACATAGAAAATACAAAGAACTTAAAAGTAACAAACTTATCTGCCCCTTGCTTTTCTGCATCATACTTGAACTCCAGTGATTTCCACATCTCTTGTGCAGACGAAATTGGAGTGTAGAGATCATACATGCGATCAGAGAGAGAATTCAGAATGTATCCTCTACACATCATCTCATCCTCAGCGCGTTTCTTGCGTTCTGCAACCATTCCTTCAGTGTCTTTGTCTGATGGTTCAGGTAAAGTACCCAACTTTGGATCCAGAACATGAAAGATCTTCAGAGCAGTGAGTAAGAATGACATCTTCTCCTTCCAACGCAGGAAATTGGTTCCATCAAAGCGATCTAGTTTCATAGTATCATTACCGAACATCTTCATATTATTTTCCATTAATATTATCCTAAGATTGTTAGATACAAAGTAATTGAAAACAAAAACGAAATTACAGAAACTAGATTAGGACGAGTATTTCTCTGTCCATAATATAATATTAGCCCTACTATTACGCTGAAGGGATTAACACTAATTTACCCCCAGGATTTCCTAATCTCAGAATGGATTTACAGCAATTAATCCATCCTCCATGAACATGGTTGAGAGAGTTTTGAGAGAAAACGTTTTGTGAAGAAGAACAGAAAATGAAAAACTGATTGCAAATAACGTTATGCCAAAAGGTATATATTGGGATAAAATCTGATGGCAGGTATAGGAAACTGTCAATAAAATATTATCCCAATATCTGAAAAAATAATTAATTAATAATTAAAAAATATTTCTGCAGAAAATTAAATACTAATCAAAATGTTAAGTCTTTAATTAACCCGCGCTTCGTGCACGTGCAAAGTGCTAAGTGCTAGTATTTGATTAGAAAAATACAAGTATATTAATAACCCAAATACTAGCACATCCAAGCCCAATGCTAACCTTGGCCCAAGTAGTTAGACCATCATCCAATTTAATATAACTATCACATGGGTTAATATAAAGACAATAACAACACTCTATTTCTTCCATGTGGGATAAACACCCACACACAAACTCTCCAACTACATATTGAAGACTATAATCCAACAAACAGTAGCTACCAATGGAAAGCAATGGTACATGTTCTTGTACGAAGAGTCTAAGCAACAATTCTAACATTTACTCTGGACTAATTCCACATCCTATTATCACACTATACTCACTATTTGATTCTCAGGGATATAAATCAAGTAGATAAATATATAGACAAGTTAGGTGGTACATAAAAAATTCGAGGCAGGGACGAGATCACAGAATAATAACACTCCCTTAATCTTTAAGATGTACCTTTCCAAGACCACCGACTCACATGCGCAAATAATAGCCAAGGCAACGACCTGGTAAAGTAACGCCTAGACCGTGCTTATGCCTCCCCAAAATGGATGGATGAATTCCCATCCACTATCATTTGGAGCAACCTGATTCTTCACACTGAACATGCACCAATATTACTTGAAACAAAGCTAACGCCAGCTAAGCGATGCCCATATCAATTTCTAAAGTTGTAGTCCCCCACAATTTTATGAATTTATAAATATATTTAAAGTATATTTATAAGTATTTTAGTACTTAAATAATTAAATTCTTGACTATTGACTATTTTAAAGTCAATGATTATTTAGGGGGCGTTTGGTTGAGGGGTGTGAAGAAAGGGAAAGGGTTTCCAAACTTTTGTTTCCCTTACTTGATGTTTGGTTGATGGTTTTTTCTTTTCCCTTTACCCATTTTTCAGTTTAGAATTCCCCCCTTACCCTTAAATTCATTACCCAACCCCCCCAAGGCTTTGGATACCCCTAAATCCTTCTACACCATAACACAACTGATCACCACCCCACCACGACAACGACCACCAGGCTGACCCGCTCACCCCACTCAAACGACCACCCCTCCACCTGAGCCACCACCACCACCCTTCACCTGAGTCGCCAAACCCCCTGCAACCCCACCGCCCGCAACTTCACCCCAGCCCCCTACAACCCCTAGCACTACCAGCCCCTCGAAACTCCAAAGCACCACATTTACCCACCCCACCCGCAGACACACCACCCCACCCATCGAAACCACCATCTTTACCAACCGAAAACCCACCCCTAACCATCAAAACCACCAGCCTCACACCTAAAACTATCAGATCTACAAGAGAAAGATAGAAAACTCAGTTGAAATCTTTCACCGGGTTGTCGAAAAGGAGGGAAATGAGATGCCGCTGGTCGCGTGGTCGACGCGGCGACGCTCGTGCCGGCGTAAGTGAGCGAAAGAGAGGTGAGGGAGGGAGGGAGGGACGGAGGGAGAGGGAGGGAGGTAAAGGGTCAACTTTTGTAACCCTTTCTCTTGTCTAACCAAACACATGGGTAAATTAGGGGGGGTTTGGAGTTCCTTTCCTTTCCTAACCCATATCAATGGATCCGATTTTGGAAAGAACCGGATCCATTATTAAGTGTCAACCTTTTTTCCACTAGTGACTTGAGTCACTTATGGAAGAATTCAAAGATGTTTTCCTAGAAGAACTACCCCAAAGGCTGCCACGTTTGAGAGGAATAACATAACTATGAAGTATAGGTTCCCTATGCCTAGGTTGGAGGATATGCTTGATGAACTCAATGGAGCTTCGATTTTTTCGAAGATTGATCTTAGAAGTTTTTATTATCAAATGAGAATTAGGGAAGGGGATGAGTGGATAACAATATTCAAGACTAACCAAGGCCTTTATGAGCGGATGGTGATGCCTTTTGGTCTATACAACGCACCTAATTCCTTCATGAGACATATGAATGAGGTTCTTCGTTCCTTCTTAAACAAGTTTGTTGTTGTTTATTACTTAGATGATATTCTTGTTTATAGTAAGAATGTTGATGATCACTTGATACATCTAAGAAGTTTATTTGAGAAACTTAGGGAACAAAAGCTATTTGGCAAGTTGGAGCAATGTGAGCTCCTTATTTCTAGCATTGCTTTCCTTGGTTATATTGTTTCAAAAAAAAGGAGTTCATGTTGATCCATCTAAAGTGAAGGCCATTTCAGCATGGTTGGCTCCTACTAGTGCTCATGAGTGTCGAAGCTTTCATGGTTTAGCTTCTTTCTATAGAATATTTATCAAGAACTTCTCATCTATTTTGGCTCATATTACAACATTGTTGAAGAAAGGAGAGTTTGAGTGGTCACCTTTGGCTCAAAGGGCGTTTGAAGAGGTAGAGCACCTATACTTGTTTTACCGAATTTCCACAAATTATTTGAAATAGAGTATGATGCTAGTGGTGTGGGGATTGGTGTTGTGTTGCTTCAAGAGAAGATACCTATTTCCTGTTTTAGTGAGAATCTTAGTTGTGCCAAATTGAATTACTCCAACTATGATCATGAGTTCTATGCTATTGTTCGTACTTTGGATCATTGGTCACTGTAGGCGTGTTTTTGTTTCTCCTACGCGGTGCGAGCGCGTATTTGACTACCCCATTGTTAAGGTTTTATTGAAAAATATTTTGAAGTCGCCAACAAGTCGTCAAAGGAAGACTCATAAACCTAATTGGATATTGAGAAACCGTAGGGACATGTTAGGGACTTATCCAATGTACATTTCCCGGTCTTGACCCCGTAGATGGTCAATGAACCAAAAATTGAGTTCAGGGGTGAGGGTGCGAATACGGTCATAATGAACCACATTCGCCCATTGCTGCCACTACTAAATATCGATTCATGTCAAGTTTTATGCAATAGAATAACCAAATAATATTTTCATGCACCCTAAAAATAATTTAGTCTAGGTTGGTTCAAGAAACACATAAAAGACTATTTTAGTGATATGTTATTAAGCAATCAAAATTACAGGGAACCTAACAAGTTGTCCAAATTATCTGATTAATATTAGAACAGTCCTTTAGGTTTTGGTTAGCAAAAATAACATATGTGGTGATAAAAGTATAAACATGATGATCAGGCAAGCATATAATAATATTAAAATTAAATAAAAGAAGGAAAAAGGGATTAAAATGTTCAAAGGAATGACTTTTATATTAAAGATCTACATCAGATTATTAACTTCAATATAAAAATAAATTTATTTAAGGACCCTAGATCTGCGAGATTGATAACATTCGGGACGAACAATCGTAAAGCCTGAAAATCGTAAAAGAAGGAATGTGTTTGTTTATTGGTGTTTGAATGTTTGTGTTTTGTTAGAAAATATGTGTTTTGTAGAGATGTTTTGTAGGTGTTCGTAAAGTTCGAAGTGTAATGTCATAAGGGAAATTATATTAGAAAACCGTCGTTTGATTCGGAAAATCAAGGCCTATTTATAGGAAAACTGAAACTGCACATCATGCGTAGGCTGCGCCAAGCGCAAGACCCTGCATGGCTCATAATTACACGTATCAGGCGCACATTGCTGCACCAAACGCTACATGACCAATAAGATGCGTACACCTAATACGCGTTTTTAAAAAGATTGAAAAGACAGGTTGTGTCTCGCACAGAGTGTGCGCCAGGCGCACGACTCTGTGTGACGCATAGAGCCACGTGTCTGCGTAGATTGGGGCGCCTGACACATCGCAACGAATGCATTGGGCGCACGTGGTGCTCTAGGCACATCACTTGTGTCCAGCACACGTTGCTATCCTTTTTTGTTAAACGCGTTTTTTAAGATTTCTTTTATCCCTTGAAATCCGAAAATTTAATATTACGGATTAAAAATCTATGTTTAATTATTAAAATATCTTTTAGAAATATTTGTTTTATTTAAATAAAACCATTAATTATAATTAAACAAATAATTGGGCTTTTTCAAAGAATTGGGCTCAAAATACAATTAATTATCATGAATAATTAACTAGGCTTTAAAATAACACTTTGAAATACACTTTTAGACTTATTCTGGATTGGCTTTTAGGATTGCTCTGCCATTGGGTCAGAACAATTAAGACCACGATATGTTCCACCATCGGGCCCTTAAATGGGGAGACACCATTATGTGTTTGCAAAAGCCCCCACTTTGGCTGAAGTTCAGGAAATCGATAGTCAAAGTACACGGTGTTGGGAAGGAGAACGATTCTAAACGCTCTGCAGTTTAGAACTGATCTATAACCGCCGGTCTCTGCAAATCAAAGTTAGTATGTAGGACAATAACTACAAGCAATTTGATTACCTGCAAAAAAAAGATGTTAGCAGATAGGTGCAAACAACTCACATAAAGCACATAATGATGCAAATAATGCAAACTTAGACTCTCTAAGGATGCATGAGACGCTATGCAAGGATTAAGGTTATGCAAAGTTATGGAAGATGACACGTCATGCAAGGCCACTGTTATGCAAGACTACGATGTATGAAATGCAATGCAAGGCCAGGGTTTTGTAAAGTTAGAAGATCTAGATAAGTAGATAAAATGATTAGAAATGAATAAAATGATTTTTGAAAACTGTTTTTAGTAAATAATCAGGGTCCGTAAACGAGGTCCGCGGATTACAACTCTTCGGGAGTTTGATTTGATTTGGAGGAACCAACACATATATAGGAAGCCCCCACTTTGGGTAAGCTTGTCTTGAATTAGGCTTTCCAAGCCTTGATTGAAATGCAGTTGATCTATCTTGAGCATTCAGAGTTCTTTGCTGGGGATTCTTCTTTGGGAAGTTGACACAGGCAAAGTCAAATATCGCTAGAAACCATGGGATTGTCGGAGAGTCCCTTAGGGACAAAGAGAGCATGGAATTGAAAAATAAAAAAGTTTAAACTTGTGACTCATATAGATGGTGGGGAAAAGGCTTTCACGAGGCTAGGTTTAGACTCGAGTCTATGTCGGGATCTAGAAAAACTATGCTCCTGAATTCTAGAAAATTAAATCATTAGACCTTTATTAGTTTTTTTATTGAAGCGGTCGGATCTCGAGATGAGGATTACTCCTTGCGGAATCAGACCATTTGTAATTTTGGATCTGATTTATTAATTTTGTTTTTGTTTTTTAGTGCCCTAACTTTTGCCTAGGCCTCCCTTTCGGGTTTTCAACCTAGCGGGCTTCGACATACCTTGGAAAAGGAGTTAGGGTTGAATATGAAAGGTTGAAAGGTTTAAGGCTTGAGGTTTTAGGTTTTGGTGAAAGTTTAATTGGATGGGGTAAGATAGAATCATGGATTTGGATTATATGGGTTAAGTTTTTGATGGATTGAAGGATTTGAATAAAGGGGTAGAACTTGTGTGCAAGCCCCCTAGCTTGACTTTTTATTTCTTTACCTTTGGCCTTTTCTTTTTTGCATTTTTTTTCTTTTTGTCCTGTGCATTTTCTTTTGCTTTTGCTTTTTTTCGCACTTTAAATTTATTCACTTTTTTATTTGTTTTGCCTGGCATTGTTAATTATTTTTTAGTGAGACTTGCACATAAGTTTTTGGTTTAGGATATTGGAAAGGTTGAAGGTTATTTTATGGAGCTTTGATTTTCTAATGATCATGGAGGATGATGGTTTAAGGGATTCTTTATTTTGGTTGCATGAGATGGCTATGGATGATGGAGGGAAGAGGGGAATAACTCTTGATCCAAAGTAGGTCCTTTTTTCATATATTTTTTTTTTATTTTCAGATTTTTCTTAAATTAGTCAAGATCATTAGGTGATTTAAGTTTCATCATTGAATTCGAAGCATAAATAAAATGATGGAAGGCCAATGAAAATGAAAAGGAAATGCGATTATTTATAACATTGACTCGACAGGAAAGAAATGAAGAAGCTAGGGGAGAGACTCTCCGACTCAACCTAGAAAACTAGCTTTAATTAACTATGCCTTGACATTACTTAAGCACTGCCCAAGGGGTTGCTATTGTTGTTGACTTTTGCTGCAGGCAGAATTGGTAGTCTACCATTTTCAACCATATCCTATAGAGAATTCTTTAAGGCCCAACACACATATGTTGGATATCCATTCCCTTGGTGATATTTGCAGTAAGCATTAGGATTCCACTTCTTGGGCCCACTCTCAGGTGCAGGGTCTGGAGTAGGACCAATAGGGTAAATTGCTCCTCTTTAATTAAGCCTATTAAAAGCTTCCTCTAAAGTCATGCCTAGGGGAGTGAAGGTTCCTTGAGGCCATTGATAAACTCACTTTTCATTAATGAGAGCATTGACATCATTGCTTTTGGAGTTAGAAGGGTTATTGTTACTCTTCTTGAAAAAGTTGTTATTGGAACTGTTATTCTTTGAGGCTTGTACCTCCTCTTCAATCAGCAGGCCTACGTTGTAAAGTTTTGTGAAAGACTCTATAGGTTGAAATTTAATGTGATCTCCATATTTGGCCTGCAAGTTATGGATCATGAGTGCGACTTGGTTCTCTTCAGATGTCCTATTAGTCATTTGTGCGGCCTTTTCCCTCCAACTATTAAAGAAGGTAGCGAAGTCTTTGTTGGAGTTTTGTTTAGTTAACTCCAACTCATGGAGACCAATGGGAAGCTGAGTATTATATATTTATTGTTTGCGGAACTCTTCTTTGATGTAGTCCTAGTCATTCAGCTTGGTCTTATTCAGTGATCTGAACCACTTGGATGGATGTGCATCCAAGGTCAAGGGACTACATCAAATGATCGTCTAGGTCTTCGACCCCCATGAATTTTGGGAGGTCACCCAATTCAACCTTTTTTGGAAGCTTTTCCCTCAGTTCAGGATCAATGATGTCATGATCATGATCCTGATTCTAGAGTGTAGGAATTGACTGGGTCAATTGCTCGAGTTTTTCAAACCTCAAGTCTGTCTCGGACTTGATAGCATGTGGTGGTGGAGTGTCGTCATGCTTTACTTCCTCACTTATCAACTTTTCTCTTAGCGCCTTGATCTTTTTGTCTTGTCCCTCAAGACGAGAGTTCATCAGGGAACTGAGCCATGATTGCATTGAGTTGTTCACAAGTGTCTCCCATCTCGGATGATGATTCAGATGATTAAGAAGTTTCGGAAGACTCGTCTGGAAACGGGAGAACTCGTTTAACGAGTCTGGGAGTAGGTTGACCTTGTATCCTCTCTGTCTAATGTTCCCATGTTATAATATGACGACATATCCTCAACAGAAATCGAATGGACCTCGTAAATTTTAAGAAATGAATTTCTCAATGAAAAATGGAATGAGGAATGTAGAAGTGGGAAATGAGAAATGAGGAATGGAAAATGAAAATTTGAAATGGGAAATGGAAATGGGAAATGATTTAGAAATGGAGGATTAGAAATGATTATGGGTTTTGGACTAGCATGGGCTTGACCATGATGCTGACATGGACCTAAAAATATGCATATGCAGATATGGAATGGACTGAACTAGACTAGACTATGCAAATATAGTGGACTAGACTTTGAACTTACAGGAGAGCATGCAGGCTAGGCCTAAGGATATGAATTGATCTTTTTATAGTACAAAGACTTGACTAGGGCTTACATGGAGATGCAAACTAGACCTAGGATTGGGCTTTTATATTCCTAAGACTTGAGTAGGGTTCACATAGAAATGCAAACTACACCCTAGGGAATGAACTTTTATAGTCCGAAGACTTAACTAGGGTTTATGTAGAAATGCAAACTAGACCTAGGGAATGAACTTTTATAGTCCGAAAACTTAACTAGGGTTTACATAGAAATGTAAACTAGACCTAGGGAATAAACTTTTATAGTCCGAAGACTTAACTCAGGTTTACATAGAAATGCAAACTAGACATAGGGAATGAAATTTTATAGTCTGAAGAGTTAACTAGGGTTTAAATAAAGATGCAAACTAGACCAAGGGAATGAACTTTAACAGTCCGAAAACTTAACAAGAGTTTACATAAAGATGCAAACTAGACCTAGGGAATGAACTTTTATAGTCCGAAGACATAACTAGGGTTTACATAAAGATGCAAACTAGACCTCGGGAATGAACTTTTATAGTCCTAAGACTTGACTAGGGTTTACATAGATATGCACACTAGACCTAGGGAATGAACTTTTAAAGTCCTAAAACTAAACTAGGGTTTATATAGAAATGCAAACTAGACCTAGGAAATGAACTTTTATATTCCAAAGACTTAACTAGGGTTTACATAAAGATGCAAACTAGACCTAGGGAATGAACTTTTATAGTCCGAAGACATAACTAGGGTTTACATAACGATGCAAACTAGGCCTCGGGAATGAACTTTAATAGTCCTAAGACTTAACTAGGGTTTACATAGAGATGCACACTAGACCTAGGGAATGAATTTTTAAAGTCTTAAAACTAAACTAGGGTTTATATAGAAATGCAAACTAGACCTAGGTAATGAACTTTTATATTCCAAAGACTTAACTAGGGTTTACATAACGATGCAAACTAGACCAAGGGAATGAACTTTTACAGTTCGAAAACTTAACTAGGGTTTACATAAAGATGCAAACTACACCTAGGGAATAAACTTTTATAGTCTGAAGACTTAACTAGGGTTGACCTAAAGATGCAAACTAGACCTAGGGAATGAACTTTTATAGTCCTAATACTTAACTAGGGTTCACATAGAGATGCAAACTAGACCTAGGGAATGAACTTTTATAGTCCTAAGACTTAACTAGGGGTTGCTGAAAAATGCAAACTAGACCTAGGGAATGAACTTTTATAGTCCGAAGACTTAACTAGGGTTTACATTGAAATGCAAACTAGACCTAGGGAATGAACTTTTATAGTCCGAAGACTTAACGACGATTTACATAAAGATGCAAACTAGACCTAGGAAATGAACCTTTAGGGTCCGAAAACTTAACTAGGCTTTACATAATGATGCAAATTAGGTAGACCTAGGGAATGAACTTTTGTTGTCCGAAGACTTAACTAGGGTTTACTTAAAGATGCAAACTAAACATAAGGAATGAACTTTTATAGTCCTAAGACCTAACTAGGGTTTACATTGAGATGTAAACTAGACCTAGGGAATGAACTTTTATAGTCCGAAGACTTGAGGGTTTACATAGAGACGCAAACTAGTCCTAGGGAATGAATTGGGCCTAAATGGACCTAATCTATGAATTGGATTTCAATTAGACTTAGATTGGAATGAACTAGGAATAGACTTGGATAAGACTTCACCTATCATAAAAAGATGCAAATGGGCCTAGATTTTGACATGAACTAGACTTATATGGGCCTAAGATCGACTATAATGCTAGTGACTATATGGACTCAAATTTAGACGGGCCAAGGCCGAATGCAAAATGGAATCTAATGCATATGGGCTTAAAAATGAATGCAAATGGATTGGATTGATTGGATCGTATTGAATGAAGGTGTTTGGACTGGGCTTAGAATTTTCGAATTTCGTTTGTGAAAGGAACTCCTTGTTTTTATCTCTTGTTAGGAAAAAAATGATGGATTGATTTTGAAAAATTATGTTTTTGATGATGATTAGTAAATGCTGATGATTAGTAAATGCTTTTTGAAAAAGGTAGAATAGATGAGGATGTACGATTGATTTTAAAAAATGTAAGTTTTTTGAAATTGATTGAGTATGATAGGATAGGAATTATAGGGAAGATTAGTTGGGTAGCAGGGAGAAAGTAGACATGCATGACAATTCTAACTCTACCATGACCACTTTTCTAGATGCACCCTTTATTTGTTTTAGGACAGACTCGACCTTGCATGCAAAGACTGATTTTTTTTGGAATTAGGTGAGACCCCTGAAATGACCATGCTTTTTCGTGAATGCGAATGAACCGAAGATAGGACCGACCACCACAATGACTAAATAGACGAAAACCATGCGATGCACAGAATGCGTGCCACGTAGCATTGTTGGGCGCGACACACGACCATGCGTCTGGCACGGGAGCGGTGCGCCAGGGGCAACTTAATGCGCTTGGCGCACTGCTCCTCCGACATGTTTTCGGGGATTTAGTCGAGGTTTTAGCCAATTGATGATATTTGATTTGTTTTTGGACGCGATTTTAGGTACGACGCATAACACTGACAATTTGACAAGTTAATAACAGACAAAATTGCAATCACAAGCAAATGTCATGTAACATGGATGTAAAAGTTCCAACCTAAATCCAGTTGTATGTTTGAAACTATTGTCAGGTTTAGGTTAAAGTAAAAAAGGGTCTGTGACTAAGAGATTGATCTCACGCTTCGTACCTGTATTTAAAGAGGTGGCCACGTGTAAGACGCACTCCAGTTCTCAAGTCAGGAACAAAAGAACAATGCTATGGTTGGGTAGGTTTGCTTATGACTAAGATCCAACACTATCTCTCAGGAAGCTTTTTGGAAGGACAAAGCGCAAACCCCCTAGAGTGGCCTCACGTATAGAACATGCACTAATGAGGCAAGGTAGATTGTCCTTTTGGTGGCTTAAACAATAGCCATGCATATGCAAAACTGTAATGTCATTCTAAAGCATAAAAAGAGTATGAATCATATTTTTCGAGCTTCACCCACCACATTTAAATTTTTTTTTTTTTTAAATCCTCCCCAATGAAGTCGCCAAATTGTAGGCGTATTTTTATTTCGCCTACGCGGTATGAGCGCGTATTTGACTACCACATTGTTAAGGTTTTATTGAAAAATGTTTTGAAGTCGCCAACAAGTCTTTAAATGAAGACTCATAAACATAATTGGATATTGGGAAACCGTAGGGACATCTTACGGGCTTATCCAATGTAGATTTCCCCGTCTTGACACCATAGATGGTTAATGAACCAAGAATTGAGTTCAGGGGTGAGGGTACGTATACGGTCATAATGAACCATGTCATGTTTTATGCAATAGAATAACCAAATAACATTTTCATGCACCTTAAATTATCAAGTCAAGGTTGGTTCAAGAAACACATAAAATACTATTTTTAGTGATATGTTATTAGGAAATCAAAATTACAGGGAACCTAACAGGTTGTCCAAATTATCTTATTAATATTAGAACAGTTCTTTAGGTCTTGATTAACAAAAATAACATATGTGGTGATAAAAGTATAAACATGACGATCAGGCAAGCATATAATAATATATAAAAAAAAAAAAAATAAGGAAAGAGGGATTAGAATGTACAAAGGGACGACTTTTATATTAAAGATCTACGTCAGGAAAGAGATCATTAGTAACTTCAATATAAAAATAAATTTATTCAAGGACCCTCAGGATTATACCGTGGCTTAGGTCTGCGAGATTGACAACCTTCAGGATGAGCAATCGTGAAGCTTGAAAAATCTGAATATGTATGTGAATGTGTTTGTTTATTTGTGTTTAAATGTTTGTGTCTTGTAAGAAAATACGTGTTTTGTAGAGAGGTTTCGTATGTGTTCGTAAAGTTCGAAGTGTAAAGTCGTATAATAATTATATTAGAAAATCGTTGTTTGATTCTGGAAACCAAGCCCTATTGATAGGAAAATCAAAACTGCGCGTCACGCACAGGATGCGCCAAGTGCAAGACCCTGCATGACTCACAATCACACGTTTCAGGCGCACATTGGTGCGCCTGACACGACATGAACAATAAGCTGCGTAGACATGGTTCTTATTTTTACAAAGATAGAAAAGACAAGATGCGGTGTCGCAAAGAGTGTGCGCCAGGCGCACGACTTTGTGTGACGCATAGAGCCACGTGTCAGGCGCAGATTAGCGCGCCTGATACATCGCAACGAATGCGCTGGGCACAAGTGGTGCGCTAGGCGCACCGCCTGTGTCCAGCACATGTTGTCAGCGTTTTTTGTTAAACGCGTATTTTAATATTTCTTTTATCCCTTGAAATCCATTAATTTATATTACAAATTCAAAATCTGATTTTAATTATAAAATATCTTTGAAAATATTTATTTTATTTAAATAAAACAATTAATTGGGCTTTTTCAAAGAGTTGGGCTCAACATACAATTAAATATCATGAATAATTAATTGGGGTTTAAAATATGACTTTGAAATACACTTTTATACTTATTTTGCATTGAATTTTCGGACTGCTCTGCCTTTGGGTCGGACCAATTAAGACCATGGTATATTTCATCACCGGACCCTTAAATGGGGAGACACGATTATGTGTCAACAGTCACACTACTTGAGGCCTAAGCCATTTATCCTTCATTCGGATCACGTGGCTCTTAAACACATCCATGGACAACAAAACTCAATCATAGGCACACCAAGTGGGTGGAATTTCATCAATCTTTTACTTTCTCATCCAAATATAAACAAGGTAAAAGTAATGTGGTGGCAGATGCACTTTCAAGGAGATCTTACTTGTTATCTATGGTGGATTCAAGGGTGATGGGTTTTAAGCACTTGAAAGAGCTTTATAAAGATGATGATGAGTTTGGTTCGATTTTTGAGACTCCTGGTAGGTTATTTATGGTTCAAAAGAGGGTTTTCTTTTTAAAGGAAATAAGATGTGTGTTCCTGAGTGTGGTGTGTGTGAGTTATTGGTTCGTGAAGTACATAGTGGAGGCATTGCTGGTCATTTTGAGATTCAAAAGACATTTGACAAGTTGAGTGAGCACTTCTATTAGCCTAGCATGATAAAAAATGTTCATATGGTGGTTAGTAAGTGTGCAACTTGTCAAAGATTCAAAAGTACTTTTCACAAGGGTCTTTACACTCCTTTGCCAGTTGCAGATCATCAATGGGATAGTGTGAGCAAGGATTTCATTTTTGGCTTGCCTAGGAATCAAAGAGGCAAGGATGTTATTATGGTGGTTGTGGATAGATTCTCAAAGATGGCTCACTTCATTCCTATGCACAAAACGGATGATGCTTCTCATGTTGCTGATTTGCACTTCAAGGAAATCAATAGGCTCCATGGCATATCTAGGAGTATTGTTTCGGATAGGGACTCTAAGTTCCTTAGTCATTTTTGGAGGTTTTTGTGGAAGATGGTGGGAACAAAGCTCTTGTTTAGCACTAGTCATCATCCTCAATTTGATGGCCAAACTGAAGTCACAAATAGAAATTTTGGTTCTTTGTTGCTTGGACTTAAGACTCAAAAGGATTGGGATGTGAAGCTTGCGCATGTGGAATTTACTTACAACAGATCGCATTCGTCCACTACTTTGCGTTCTCCATTTGAGCTAGTGTATGGAGTTAATCCCTTTCTTCCTATTGAACTTGTTTCTCATCCCAATGATACATGCGGATTGAAATAATATTTTAGAAGCTTTTAACAAAACTTGTGTTCAAGTGAAAGCTCTAATTGAGAAGATGAATGCACAATACAAGGAGAGAGCTAACAAGCATATACGATAACCTAAATTCAAAGAGGGTGACTTGGTGTGGATTCACTTGAGGAAGGAGAGGTTTAGAAGCAAGAGGAAGAATAAACTTATGACTAGGGTCGACAGTCCTTTTGTAGTCATTGGTGTGGTTGGTGATGGAGCTTACAAGATAGACTTACCTAGTGATTATGGTGGGGTAAGTGCTACTCTTAATGTTGGTGATTTATCTCATTATTATGATGATGAGAATTTGAGGGCAAATTCTTTTGAAGAAGGGGAGAATGATGCAGATACAAAGGCAACTAATCAAGATGAACCAATTTCACTTATCATGGAGCATATGGGGTTCAATTTGATGGTTCATAAGCAAGCTTTTGTCACATGTGTTGCTTGGATTGAAGATGAAGCTACTTAGCATTTTAATTAAGTGTCATAATTAGTTAAAATGTTAGTTAAAGTAGTTGAATTGTTTTGTTGAGCCAATATGGTTTTGATGATGACAAACTAAAGTAATAACTAACAAGGTTTATAAGTTTTATGTGTGCAAGGTTCATGAATTAATAATGGTGCTTTATAAAGATAATAAGTGAAGTTCCTGAGTTGGAACTCTAAGAGAATAATGAAGTTCTTGAGTTGGAACTCCAAGAGAAGAAGAGCTTAGTTACATAAAAGGGTGTAATTAGGTTTCTTATGTAAGAAACAAAGATCATCATAAGGTAATGATTTGGAACTATAGAGTTGTGAACTATGGAGCTGTTCCTTTGAATAAAGGAACTGTTCCTACGGAACTATGTTAGTGGAACTGGTATAGGAAACATGTGTCTAAAACGAGGAACTGACAAAACATTGGTAATGAACTACAAAGTTAAATAAGTGAATGTTTGTCTGATCCTTTCACTATAAAAAGAACAGACTTGTTGGCACAAGTAAAAGGAACTAGACATATGTTAATGGTGCAACGGTTAATTTGGTGATTAAAGCCTATAAAAAAGGATATCGTTTTTTGTTTGTTAAAAATCTTATTTTAAGGGAAATATTTTAAAAGGAAAGATTTTATCTTTATTAGAAATAAAATCCTTTTCGTTTTTAGAGAAGAATATTTTAAGAGAGATTATTTTGATAAAAGGATTTAATTTTGGTTTTATTAATTAGAATATTTTCTGATTAAATCAGATTTATATTTATTGCACAAGTAGTTGCTAAAATTAATGAAGTAGTATTAATCCTCTAACACACATTTATTGAGATTGTGTTGTTCATGGATAGTTAATGGAACGTGTTCCTTTAGTTAAGGAACATCATGGGAAAATGGTTTAACCACTAACACATGATCTAAACCACGTTCATTAAACTTACTGCTATTTAAGACAAGCACTTAACTGAGTTACATGTGTGTCTGACAAAGTGATAATTAACCTACAAAGGTATTAATTTGAGTATCACTTTATTGAGTCAGTACCACGAAAGTTCAAAGTTCCAAGTTCCAAGTCTCATTAGTACTTTCTATCATTCTACTATTCTGTATTTCGAGTTGAGAAAAGAGTTGAAAGAACTCTTATAATTTGAGTTTGGGGAAGGGGTTTGAGTGAACTCATGTAAAGTGTGAGGCTTTGAGTGAAGCAAAGAAAGAGAAAGGAACTTCGAGTGAAGTTCGACTTGAAAAGAACTCTAACGTTAGAGGGAACTATTGTTGGGACTTGAGTTTGTAGAGGAACTCAAGGAGTGGCCTGAGAGATAATAGGTTTGTAACAAAGGTGTTTTGGCCTATTATAGTGAAAGAGTTGAGTTTACAATCCGTAGTGGTCGAGGTTGTTTCTTCTTGTTGGGCCCAATAAGTTTTTCCTCGTAAAAATCTCTTGTGTCTTTCTCTCGTTCCATTCATTGTTTATAATTCCACAAAAAGTTACATTCATTTCCCACACATACAATTCACCCCCTCTTGTAGTGTGCCTATAGAAATAATAATTGGTATCAGAGCTAGAAATCATGAAAAGTAGGAAACCCTATTGAGAAAAAGATCCAAAGAACATGAATACCACCGAGAAGCTCGAAGAAGGTTACTCAACATTACGACCTCCAATGTTCAAGGGAAATTCTTCACATACTGGAAGAATCGGATGGAGATCTTCATCAAGGCATAGAACTATCGGGTATGGAGAGTCATAGAGGTTGGAGATTTCAATGTCACAGCCAAAAATGAAAGGAACGAGCTAGTTTCTAAACCCATATGTGATTTTGATTCAATTGACTATAAGAAATTGAAAATTAATGCTAAAGCTATCCAACTATTATATTGTGGTCTTGGATCTCATGAATACAACCGTGTCATGCGGTGCAAAACCGCTAAACAAATATGGGATTTACTTGTAGTCACCCACGAAAGAGCTAGTGAGGTTAAAAGGTCCACTAATGGAAAAAAACGGAAGGGCTGAGGTCAAAACAGCCCTAAGGGCAGCGTTTTTGGCCAGCAGCCCTTTCCGTAGCAGCCTTTCGGCATAATGGAAGGGCTGTGGTTTTGGACCGCATCCCTTCACAACGAAGGGCTGCGGTTTACGCCCAAAACCGCTGCCCTTTGTTGTACAAAGGGCTGCGTTTATGGGCCTAAACCGCAGCCCTTGTGACCCAAAAATGTTTTTTTATTTTTTTTTCATTTTTATTCCTAAATTGATCCCAAACATATCGTAAGGGTCTTAGACTGGCGCAAAACTCATTAACTCATCAGTTTATCCCAAAATGAAAAAAAAAACTTCAATTCCATCTCAAATGCTCCCTTTTATAAAAAACAAAAGGATTTTTTAACTACAATAATACAAACTTTTGCCCGTTCTCTCACAATAATACAAACTTTTGATAATTTTTTAATAATACAAACTTTGAATCAAAATTCATCCAATAGGTCAAGTTGACTTGTAACCTGTAAAACAGGTAAAAAAAAATTACAAAACAATATTACTACTTTCTCCCTGAACCACCCCTAGCCCCCGGCATCTCCTCCGCTCCACTGCCACGAAATGTCCCTGCCTTGCCCCCACCACGGATGAAACCACCTGCTCCTCCTCCTATGAAACCACCCCTGCCTTGCCCTCACCACGGATGAAACCACCTGCTCCTCCTCCGATAAAGCTTTCCCTCTTTCTTCCCCCTCCCCCAACCCACTGAAACCACCCCTGCCTTGCCCCCACCTCCAACTCCACTCCTTCCCCCACTAGGAAACCACCCTTGCCTTGCCCCCACAAAAAAAATGAGTGTGGCACCTCACGACAAGATCGAGGTGGCACTTGGTGGTGACTGCATCACCAGTCACAAGCAGCGCCGATGACGGCAGCAAGGCCAAGCACACCGACGGTGAGGAGAAGTCCGAGAGAGAGAAAGAAAACGAAGAGAATTTCCAGTTTCATCAATTGCTTCGGCTTCGAAAATAATCGAAAGAGAAAGCTTCACCTTCGATTTTGTCGAGTTTTGTGAGTTTGATGAAGAGATTTCCTTCGCCGGTGAGGATTGGGAGAGAGGAGAGAGAATTTTTCCATTGATGGGAGGAGAGAGAAAGTTAAGAGTGGTGATGAAGGTGTGGTTTCGTCTGGGCAGGGTCAAGGGCCAGTGGTGGGGTGGGGTCGGTGAGGGAGAAAAAAAAAGGTTTTTTTTTTGTTTTTCAAATTTAAATAAAAATTTAAAAAATCAACCAATAAAAAAGCGACACGTATCCTAGAGAGTGCCACGTATGCATTTTACCTGCACCAACAAGTTATGAACCGGTCATGACCTACTGGAGGAATTTTGGCCTAAAGTTTGTATTATTAAAAAATAATTAAAAGTTTGTATTATTGCGAGAGAACAGGCCAAAGTTTGTATTATTCCAGTTAAAAAATCCAAAACAATATTAGTTATTTCAACTAATCAGATAATTAAATTCACATAGCAAGAATAAAAAGTACATGGAAATTGTGAAATTAAGTCGAAATAATCCAAACCCAAATCGAATTCACCAAAATTCAAACAACCCATCATCTAAGTCTCCCAGATTTTCAGCTCATGACAAAATTCTCCGTAAAACAGTCGAAAAATTGGAGAATTCAACCACAATATCAACAAAAAAATCCAAAGAAATTAAACAAAAACTTTGGAACCTAAACTAAACCCACCTTCATTTCGGAGCAGCAACAACCTCATGAAGACGCGACAGAGGTTTTCAAGTTGATGGAGCACTTGCATCATCCACCTACCTTGGATCCCTCATTTATAATTATTACCCACTTCATAAAACAAAAGGCCCATCTCAACATCTCACCATTTCTCCTCTTTTTCGGGGTTTTGAATTATGAATTAAGGATGAATGGAAGAAAAGGGAGAATTAATGGGAAAAAAACAGAAGCAAAGATCTGGTTGTGGAAGAAAAGCAATTTTAGGAGATTGCGTGTGAGAGAGAGCAGTGTAGGAGGATTAGAAACCGAGAGGAGAAGAATGAGAGAGACGAGGGATGGCTGGACGGCGGAAGCAGAGCGGCGTGCGTCGGACTTTGGCTTTGGTGCAGCAGCGTAGCAGAGCGGCGAACACCTTTAATCTCACCGCAAAATCGCTCGAGCAGAGGAGAGAGAGAGGGGAGAGAATTAGGGAATGAGATTGTGAGAGAGGAGAGAGAATGAGGGAGGGAGATTGTGAGAAATAAACCCTAGCCCACTCAACATTTTAAGCCCAATGCGAGCGAGATCGAATTAATTTTCAAATAAAATAAAAAAAAAAGGCCATAAAGGGCTGCGATTAGCCCAAAAACTGCAGCCCTTTATTACTTATAGGGCTACGGTTTTCGGCTAACCGCAGCCCTTCACTAAAAGGGCTGCATTTTTAAAAAAACCGCAACCCCTCATATACGAAGGGCTGCGATTTTTGGGCTAACCGCAACCCTTCGTACACGAAGGGCTGCGTTTTCCAAAAAACGCAGCCCTTCCTTTTTTTCCCCCTAGTGGTCTAAAATTGATTTACTAATAAATTAATATGAACTCTTTGCAATGAAACCATTTAAGGCAATTCGTGATATGCTTAATCGATTTTCTAACATTGTTAACGAGTTAGAGTCTCTTGGAAAGTATATTTCATCTGAGGAACAGGCTCACAAAATTTTAAGGAGCTTCCCAAAGGAGAAATGGATGGCCAAAGTAACTGCTCTCCAAGAAACCAAAGATTTCACCAAGTTCAATTTGGAGCAGCTAGTTGGTTCATTGTTAACCCATGAACTCCAGTTAAGAACTCAATATGGTGAAAGTTCCACAAATCAGGCACTTACTCTAAAGGCTGATAAAGAGGAAGAAGAAGAGGAAGACTTTGATGTAGAAGAAACTATGAACCTTGTTCGAAAATTCAAGAGGATGTAGAAAAATATGAAATCCAACAAAACCAAAGGTAAAAAGTCTTCTAATTCAAAATTTGAATCTGGTTGCAATAAATGTGGTAGCTTAGATCACTATATTAAAGAGTGTCTCTCTTGGGAACAAGAATCTGAATCTGAATCTGAAGAGGAACTTTGGGACAAAGGAACTGCTCAGTTATGTCTAATGGCCAAAGCTTACTTTAAGTTCAAAACTGAGTTACGTATTAATAAGTCTAATGTGTGTTCAAGAAAGTGTGGTACCTGATTTTTTACTGTCTTAATTACCTGTCTGAATCCCATAAAAGTCTCTCATTGGACTATGAGTTTTAGAAAACTTTGAAGTCGCCATCCTATTAATATCTTAATAGGAACAAATTTATTTAATAAATCGTTTTAAATCAATTTCAATAAATATCGTTTAAAATGATGATGGCTTCATAGGGATAAGGCTTTTTGAAAATTGGTCTTCCATACCATGAGATAGGGTTCGAGGTTTAAGTTAAGAGATGCGAACATCCATAACTCGTCTCCTCTTCCGTTTTACATAACGGGCTCCTACTAAATGCATTATTTTCCATTTTAAAGTAATCATGGCTTTTAAAAAGAAAGAAAATCACATAGTTTGCATATATTCACATCATTCATTTTTAAGAGGGCCAATATATCATTTGTACATGGTAGGTTTGAGCATCGAAGTTGCACTACGTACCAATCATTGTGGGAAAGGAATCTACTCCTAGATCAAAACCATCGTAGTTCGATATTATGTCTCACCCTAAATGGTCAATCCCATTGGGGGTGAAAAGCAAGGAAGGGATAATAGATTATTAATAACTCACGTTTAGGATTAGAGACACCTATTAGAAATGAGGTAATAACTCCATTTAGTGATTGAAATGGGATTAAGACAATCACCTTAATTAGTGATTAGATGTGAAGACTTAAGATCATCACCATAATTAGTGATTAAGACGGAAGGAAAGATAATCACCTCAATTAGTGATTAAAAATGAAGGTTAGGAAATAATCACCCTAATTAGTGATTATTCAAGGTTTAAGATACTCATCCTAATTAGTGAATAAACTTGGAGGTTAAGATAATCACCCTAATTAGTGATTAAATATGATGAAAAGTTAAGGTAATCGCCCTAATTACTGATTAACCAAGGTTTAAGATAATCACCCTAATTAGTGTGAAATTGAGAATTGAAATAATCCCTTTAATTAGTGATTAAATTTAGGATTTTTCAAGAGGTCTTTGAGAAAGAGGTTTGCTTCCTAATTGAAGACTTTTAGATGGATGAGAAATAATCTTAATTGAAGATTATTAAGTCATTTTGAGAAAAATGATCAATTTGAGATAGAATTTGGAGATTGTGTTTGGCTAATCGGAATTTGGCCATTTAAAGTGAGACATGTGAAATGGCCTAAAATAAATTAGGAGATCATAATAACCTTTCTAATTATGTCAAATTATATAATTTATTCATTTGAAGATTATGGAGAACAATTTTTAAATGTAAGATGGATATCATAATACAATTTAACTTAGTTAGATTTGCAATTTTTCCTCTTAATTGAGATTGGGTCATTTAATTCATATATTATGATGTGTTGGGCCCAACATGCAATATTGATAACATTGGTTGCTCATTTTATTCAAAAAGAATTGTTGAACTATTTATGACAATTATGCATAAACATCTACATATTTTTTCATTAATGAGTGATGTAATAACTATTTAGAAAGAAACTATTACTACAACAATATCTAAAATTCTATGATCTATACAAGTGTTCAATCTTAATCTTCACCATGATGCTCCTTGATCTTCATCATCTTGAATGGGCTTTGGAATTCCTGATTATTTGTAAACTTGTGAAAATTAAAGATTAATGAACTTCCTTAATTTGATTTTTTTATGATGATTTTTATTGATTTTTATTTGCATAATAAAAATGAATCATTTTAAGAGAAAATTAATTTCATGAAAACTTGAGTTGATCACTTTATTTTATTTTCCTGATTGCACTTTTGTTCTTTTACTGACTTCCAAAACACATAAATTTTTGTACATAACTTTCTGGACAAAGTTGTTTCTGGATTTCTTCTTTCACTTTCAGACTAACCTCTAGCTTCATTCGGCGGAGCGTTTGCTGCTTAGGCTTGTTTCAGGATGTAACGGAATGTGATGTTCCGCAATTTCTCTATTAATACCAGGCATATCAGTATAAGACCACGCAAACACATCTACATACTCTTTTGGCAATGCAATAAATACAGACTGTTTAGTTGGGGAGAGGGATGAACCTCTTTTGACTTCTTTTACAACATTTTTATGTACTAATATTCATTACAATGGACTCTTCCATGGGTTTTATATATGTTTCAGTTGCGTCAAGTGATTCATCATTATTAAATTCACTGTCATAAATAACATCTTGCATGCAAATGTACATAGATAAAGGTTCACATTCAATTTCCTCAGTATTAGAATCTTCTGACTTGGTATGTAAGGTAGATTGGCTGGAAGATGAGCTATCGGTATGATATCGATCTGAAAGGGGTGAAAGAGTAGTTATGGGTGTGGAGGATGGATTCCTAAAAACATTTTAAATTCAATAGGGCCGTCTTTTGCCTTACACTCAATACTCCACTTATGTTCAATGCTTTTGCCAGAAGTATCATCAAAGACACCGGGTCAAAATCCTCTTCTTCAGAAGACTCAAAAGTGAAAAGTTTCTTAAGGACTCCATGTTCCAGATTATCCACCGATACGTTTTCCACTTTCATTCCTTGTTCTTGGACAACTGAAATTTTGATTAAGTCCAAATTCCTAGATTCATTGAAGAATATCTCCAATCCCAGTAAAATCTTCTATTACCTCCTGCTAAGCCAAGGTTCTGGGAATTCATAGTACAACTCAGTATCTCCTTGCAGGATGAACTGACCATTGAGGGTAAAAGAAGGTTTTTTGATGTTGTAAGAAGTGTTGCCCGGATCATATCCTAATCCATGTCGATTTTGCATTCTACTATGGGGATTGATTGCTTTATCCCTCTACCATCATGCCCTTGCTAATCCTGTTTCTTGAGTATAACCCATTTTCATCATGATTTGAAGACCTTTGGACAGAGGTTGCATGGCAAATCCTACAGGCTCTTTGACTGCATTTGTGGATATGGCTGAGCGCTTTAGTTTTTTGATGGTAATTGTCATCCTTAGAGAAGGAACAAATTTCTTCTTCTTGGACCTAAAGGTAGCGAAAAAGAATTAAAAGAAAATAGAAGAAAGCCACATATTGCATAATGCATCACTGGATAAGGAAAATTTTCTAAAATAATTTTATATATTTTGACTAGAAGGGTCCACCTTTACAAATTTTTTTTTTTTAAATTTTGACTCTCTTGAATGATTTAACTATCATTGGGGTTGATAATAAATATGTTTTTTTTCATTCTTCCATTCCCTGCTTTAGTATTGAACAAAGACGAAAAATTTAGAAATTAGGGCTTGTATCCCCATTGATGTCTCAATTCAAAATTCTGAAATTGTTCCTATGATGACTGGCATCTTGAGTTCTGATTACATTGCGTGAAATACAATGGTTAATACATTTGAGTCGAACCCGAAGGTTGCCTACATATCCCCATTGCTCCAGGTAGTTCGTTATTTTAGAAAGAACTAAATTAAAGTTTTTTATTTAATAAAGCAGCTGCACTCATATTGAGCTAGGTGTTACATAGGTGGAGTGATCTCATAGTGCAAGTGTACGTGATAATGGGGATTCAAGATGCACGTAGTTCTCTGATACTAATGAGCTGAAAGATTTTTTTTTTTATTGGGCTCACCCCCTACAGGACGTTTACCGAAGATCTTTCCCCTTCTGTCATCTGATAGGCATGAGACAATTTGCGGTAGACAAGAGTTATGTTGGTGATCTGCTTGATGTGATAGCTGAGAGCATGACATTAGTTTGTGCCGTGACCATGCAACTGATGATAATGGCAGTACTTGTGGAGATTTGACCCTACATGACTTGTCCCTGGGCGTCGAGGAAGTGGATGAATCTGAACTTGCTCAACCAGTTTGCGAAAAATATCGACTTGGGATTGCGATTGAGGGCGTGACGACACCTCCCTTGCGGGTACTTCTTTGTGGGTTGGACTAATGATGTCTCGATCAATCAGGTTTTGAACTTGGCTCCAAAGACAATCATACACCATACTCAATGGTTCATCCATCTTAGCAAAGACCCTTGGATTTGTATTGGGAGTTTTAAGATTTTCCCGGGGTCGTTTTTTCTTGCAATTTCAGAGTATCGACGTCGAAGCCATGCTGCTCCATGTGGCTCAGGCATGTGTACTAGATGGTAACCATGTGACAATAATTCAAAATGCTTAATCTGCCAGGAACAGCAGAAGGTACTCGGGTTGTTAAACCCACTCTCTATACCAGAATGAAAATGGGATTTAATCTTAGTAGATTTAGTACCTAGAATGCCCAAGACAAGAGGAGGCAATGTAACTATTTGAGTAGTTGAGGATAAGTTGACAAAAATAGCTTGATATATTCCATGAATAACATGAAGTAATTAAGGAATAGTTGGCTGATACGTATATTGAAGAAATGGTGCGATGGCAATAAGTTCTAATGACTATTTTTCTGATTAAAATACTCATATTTATGGGAATAGTTGCATGAGAAAATAGAGTGTAAATATTGGAGGATATGGTGCATACTTATGTATTAGAATTTAAGAGTTCAAGGGAAGATAAATTAGCATGGAAGGAATTCTTCTACAACAATAGCTACTAATTGAGTAATATTTCCTAAGAAGCTCTTAATGGATATAATTGTCAAACACTTATATGTTGGGATGGCGTAAGCTGGAATTTTAATAGGGCCTGAGTTAGTTCATGAAACTATGGAGTAAATACGAGTAAACTAGGAGAGTATTACCCTTAGTTGTTCTAATGTGTGTTAATTAAAGTATCAGGACGAAACTTCTTTAAGGGAGGTAGAATGTAATAGCCTCAACACTTAAGCCAAAATTACTTTGATAAATGCGAATTGTTAACGCTATTAATGTACTAATTAGTACGTAATCTGTTATGACTTTCGGTAAAATAATAAAAAAAAAGTTGTCAATGAGCTTCTTATGTGAATTTTTGTCGGATATGTGAGTATTATATACTATTATGTGTTAAGCTATGAGAATTATGAACTATGATAATTCATTTCTAAAAATATGTTAAGAATGTAATTATCATTCTGGAATTTTGAGATTATGAGTTATTATCGATAAGGTGTTGAGATACTTTGTGATTATGAATTAAGAGCTAAGTAGTCCTAAATATCTTTATTAAAGTATGCAGCATATTTTGGGGGATCATTTTAAGGATATATAATAAAGTATTAGAGCTTAGTTAAAGAGGGGATTAAGGTCTTGGAAAAACCAGAAAATTCTGGAGTATTCCTAGCTTGTAAAATAACGATTTTACCCTTGATATTAAACTTGAAATTACTAAATTGGCCTTCCCCATTTCTCTATAAATATGAACCAAGGTTTCCCTAACTCATTACTACTGGTTCACTCACTCTTTTCTTTTCTTTCTTAAACTCGCCACTACAACGAGTTTTGGGCGAGAATTCTAGGGCTCCATTTCAGCCAATTTCTCTTGATTTTATGAGCTGGGCCTGTGTATGCAAGATTGAGGTATGGTCTTTCAAGTATTTCTTGATATTGGGCAAGTGTTATTTTGAGATTATAAGGCTATATTCATCAAGATAATCCAGGAAAGGTAATTATGTGCACCCGGTTTGTAAAACCATGTATATTTGGAATGTATCCTTGAATATTTTGAGATAATTTTTAAACTTATAAGTACATGCATGTTGTTATTAAGGTTGCTGGAGTTCATTAAGGGAGAGCTTGAGTTTGGGAGAAGAAAGTTGAGTTATAAATCGCGGGTTTAAGGTACACAAGGACCCCCCTTTTGAACTTTACTTTTCTACCTTACTAGCCTTATATGCACGCTATGCGTGCGAAGTCGTTTTTGAGGTTAAATTATTGCATACTTACATCTAGCTCTTTCTATATAAGTCATTTTGTTTAATCTTATAATCTAACTATAAATTAAAAGTACTAATAAAATTACTTTGAATCATATGTAGTTCCCTTTGAATGGTAGTTCATAGGTTTAATTATGACATGACAGTTAAATATAAATTATTATATTTGCACGATATATCATCACGAATACTTTTACAATAATAATGCTTGTACATATGTATAGCCGTTTATGATACATGGAGTTTTAATGTAGAGTTAAGAAGTAGAATAATGGGCTTTGTTATTATGTCACAGTCTACATATCTCAATGTTTGGATTTGTTTGATTATGTCACATTGTTTTTGTCTTTTGGTAAATTAATTGTCATAATAACATCGAGAAATTATTTAAGATAATTAATCTCTATTATTTGCATCTCAAAGACCAAGAGGGAGCTCAAGGTGTACATAAAATTAAGTAGTGACTATATTATAAACGATAAATTTGTACATCTCAAACTAAAATATAAATATATATATATATCTTAAACTTGAACATGAAGTTGGATTTGAGCACAAATATCGTAAACTAAAATATGTCATCATCTCTATTGTATTGGAAAAAAGTCTCAATAATGCAACAATGTGACACCAAAGTACAATAATAAGCGTCGTTCAACAAAAGAGTCACAAACATTACAAAATAATGACTTTTAAGGTAATCGAAATAATAGTTTTGATATCTATACTCTATACAATTTATAAACAGATCATCTTTATTCTCTGTTATAAGCCATCTCCCTCTTTAATTATACTCACTCCCATACCCACTAACCCATATGCGTGTTAGTTGCTGATAATGAACAAATTATGATTGTTAGTAGTAGTGGGTATATATAATTTATATTATGAGACATGATTTGTTAAAAAAAAAAGGAGAAAAAAAAACAATTGATACCTTGAAATAAGCGACTCTATTATCATTACTATCACCACACTTCAAAATCAAATATTATCAAATGTTTTCAAGTAAGCAACTGTAAATTGAAAGTACATCCATCTCCTCTTCTTTTTTTTTCCTTTTGTTTATAATTTCTATCTCCTCTTCTATTGTTCTACACAGTTCATGTCTCTCTTTAAACCTCCTTCGTGAACTCTTCTACCACCACGAAGATGTAAATCTTGAAGCTGCCACCACCGTCGTTACGTCTCCTCTCTCTTCCTACCACCCTTGTATCACTCCACTCTCTCTCTCTAAATGGGAATCCGAAAAACACAACAAATCACGGTACTAATTGAAGGTGGAGGAGGAAATTTTGGAGAAATAATTTGATTTTGTTTCCACTGAATCAAATAACTGAGAAAATTGAAGGTGGAGGAAGGAAAAATGAGAGAAGAAATAGAGGATTCGAATTGCAATTGAGGAGGTGAGTTTGAAATATTTTTACTTTCTTATTTGCATGCTAGTAAAATACAAAAAATTTCGTTATTGCAATTTTCAGTTTTATTTTCGCATTATTATTCATATCTGAAGAAATTATCTTGAAAATTGAATGATTTTTTATAATTGGAAAACCGCAAAAATATTATGTATTGTTAATTGTCAGTGTTTTATTCGATTTAGTATGGATTGAATTTTATATATAAAAAAAACACTGTAATTATTCTATGAAAAGATTGGTATTTTCAGAATTATTAATCCATTAGAATACTTAATTTTGTTTTGAGAAATTATTAGGGCTGTATCCTAAATTTGGCGAGCGGTTTTTTTTTTTTTTGAAATTCCAAATAAAGTACTCAATTTCCACATCGAAGAACACGGTTATCTCCGTAATAGTTTTTCTGTTGGAATTTATTTGGATCGTATGGTGTGATTAGTGATTTCGTAACCCACAACAATATTAATACTAAAAGACATACCTTGAGATTATTCGTATGGTGGTGTGAATGGTGATTAGCTTCTGTCCACACAATATTAATACTAAAAGTCAATTTTGTTTAAGAAATTAACATTTGGAGGTTTGTCTTGTTTCGATTTGATTGAATTTTGATTGATCACACAATCAAATTGAAAGACTTAATTTTCAATGTGGCTCAATTACAATGTTAAAAGACATGCCTTTTTTGAGTGTTATCTTAGTTGAACTCGAGATTGCGCTTTGGAAGTTGAACTTGAGATTGCACTCTGAGTTAAAGCACACCAATGTATTGTGTGATCAATTCTCTCTAATATTTCCACTTTACTTTCTCTCTGCTTTTGCTCTGTATAAAATATTCACAAAGATTACTATTAAATCTTATTACAAAAAGAAAAAATTGTGTGAGAGAAGTAAGACAATACATTTTTACTCTTTCCTTGCACATCCAACAATGTTTTGCTTCTATTGGATCATGTATTACAACGATTGTGAATGTACCCTGCATAAAATTCATGCCCGAAAATGAATGATGTATTTATAAATATAGTGTGTATTAATTTTTGTGAATAAACCACTGTTATTACCTTGTCTTGGTGGAAAAAAATAATGGTTTTCTAATTTGTGGTTTGTTTATGTGGTTTAGAGAATTGAATGGAGAAGTGGAAGAATGAAGATTTAGAAACTGGCGTGTTTACTTGCAGATTTTTTTCCCTTTATTAAGGGATTTATTTGGGTGGTTATATGCTTAGCAGTTAAGCAGTACACGTTTGTTTAATTATTGTGCTTTCTTGTTTTTGTTTTCTGTTTTTTTGTGATATTAAGGAGTCAGTTATGTTTTGTATTTTCTTTTCTTTTTTCTTTTTTTTTGGTATTTTTTATAGAATACAGATTAGATGTAATTTGATTTATTTAGTAAGGGTAGAATGGGGCTTTTAATATTTTGGTGTCCCCCCTAGTTGCCTTATATAATAGAGATGTACTTAACAAATGATTATGGAGATTGTATCAGTTTTTTAATATACTATGACATATAAATATACTGATTTGCATGTGGTTTATTATGGGACAAATTGTGTTAAAAAAACTCTTGCATGTCAAGTTCCTTAAGACTTACTAAATAACCAAGCAAAAAAGGTGATTATCCAACTTTCTAGAGTTATGCTGCCGCATTTTTCTCTTCCAAATATCTTGCTCTTCGATTCATATTTCGCCTTGTCTATATGCATGAAAGTTGTAGAGCTTGAAAAATTATTGAATTTAAATACAAAAAACACTCAATTTGGAATTGTACACCAGAAGTTATGCTTGTCGGAAGTTGCTACATGTATATTGTTCCTCTAAAAACATTTTCTTTATCAAACCTTGCAATTACCCTGATTATGCCTTGAATACTGAACTTATTTGGGGTCGAACAATCATGATAATACCCTGGAGCATTCATATCATTGTTGTAAGATAAACTTTTGCTTCAATTACCTCATTGAACGCCACACATAATCTCAATTCGTTGATTAAATAAAACACCTAAACATGATTTTGCTTCGTCGTTTCCGAATGATTAAACCATGTTTCTTTGGTTCATTAAGTACCTTTAAATGTTGAATACCTGCTGCATATATCTATTTGTTTGTTGACCTATCCAAACTCTTAGCTAAACATAGGAGTTACTATATAATCTCGCACCTAAACCACCATATTTTAATATAACACCAAAACCGTGAAAATCGATCTTTTGTTTACTTTTGTGGCGTAGTCATTTCATATATTTAAGAACCTCTTGTAGAAACCTATTCATGCTGTCATATCTTGTTGATCACTTTATTAACCACTTTGGATAACCATGATGTCGTTTCCGAAACGTTGTTATTAAGTCACTTCTCCGAAATAGTGGAACTTGGCATAGCAAGCTTATTTTCCGAAACTTGTTTTCATAAGTTAAACTTTGTTATAAAGGTTGAGATAGTGATTATGAATAAAAAGTTAAGTATTTGAGTATAAGTATCTTGTATAAGTAAGTTTCGTCTTATAAGGGGAAGTAGCTGCATAAGCAGTGATGAACAACACTCATAGAGCGGGTATTGCTTATTATGTGTGTAGAGCGAGTATTGCTCCGAAGTGGGTATTGCTCCGTTATGTAGGATCATGACCTAGATGTCTTGCAAGCAGAAAATAAGAAAGGTGGGGAGACGTCCCTTAAGAGTCTGAAGATATGGCTTAGCCCTCTCCATTCGTGTTCCTTCCCTAGAGTTATGCTATGTTTTGTGATGAGTTTAAGATTATCATTTGTGTTATGTTTTGAGAATGATATGGGATGTCTTGAGATAATTATGGGAATATTAATCTAGTATATGCAAACGTATTTCTATGGAAGTTTAAAGGAAAGAATTAACGAATTTCTGAGCAAGTATAGGCGTATTTATGAATAAACGTAAAAGTATCTTGACATATCAATGTATTTATGGAATTTATAAGTTTATGCTTTGAATATTAGTAAGAAACAAGTCCAATGTTTTGTTCTGTGAACCTGTCCTGGTGGGGGCAGATTGATAAGAGGTTTTTAGTGTGTCGTTAAGGCACTAAAAACCGCTTCCCAAACAATATTTGTAGTCCTAACAAGCAATTACTAAGAGAATAGTAAGGGCAAGTCAAGGGTCGATCCACAGGGAAATTGGGATTGATTAGAGTCTATCTAGTCTAGACTACCTAATTGAAAGGTATTTGGGGGTTTAAAAGATGTTTGGTAACAATTAAGACTATCTATCAGCTAGAACAAGCAAAAATCACGAGTTTAAATATCAAATAAAGACACTAGAGTTAAGGCTACTAGTATGAATAAGAACGGATGATGATTGTTAATGCGATTGTGAAGCAACAAAGACGATTATGCAAGGTTTAGTTCTCCTCTAAAATACTTGAGTCCTCTCTCGAATGGTCCTCAAGAGTAATCGCTTAATCTATCAACTAAATCCTCTCTCGAATGGTCTTTAGTTAATTGATTAAGAGATTCGATAAGTTTGGAAAACCCCTAATGAAGGATCCCCTTAATTTCCACCCAATATCTTGGTATAGAAATTAAGTTGATTCTTGGGGATGATAAAAGAGTTCAAAATCCGATTTAAGAACATTTGAAATCAAAATACCAAAGTATAAATGTGATCAATATCTATCCTAAGGTCTCAAAACACCAAGATCAATGCATAAACTTCTCCATACATCACAATCACATCAACATCATTTTTAAAACCCTAATTCATACTTTCACCCTAACCCTAGATATGAAACTACTCACTAATCATGGAGTTAAAGCAATTAAACAATGAATCTATGACTAATCTAAGGTTAAACATGATTAAGAAATTATTAAACTAATAGTAATCGCAATTATTAAACTAAGAGAATGAAGATCTTAAATAATATGAGAACATAAACAAACACCAAGAGAATGAAATAAAAACTAAAACTTTGAATTGAATTGAATGAAAAGTACCTTGAATGTATTGGAAATCACAAACTATGATCAACAATTCTCAAATCTCAATCAAACTAAAGTGTTTTCTCTCTAATACAAAACCCTAGAATATTGTCTAGAAACTAGAATAAAGCGTAAGTCCTTTACTCCTCTCGAAAAGAGGGTTTAATGATCGAATGTTTTCTTTCCGGATCGTGAGGTGCGGGCGCACCAAAAGGAGGTGCGGGCGCACCTTGCTCAGGTGCGGGCGCACCTGAGTCTTCTGTCTCAGTGTGGAATTCTCTTCGTCAAATGGTGCGGGCGCACCAGATGAAGGTGCGGGCGCACCCAATTTAAGGTGCGGGCGCACCAATGTAGTCTATTTTGTGCTCCAGAATTGGTCGATGGTGCGGGCGCACCAGTGGCTTGTGCGGGCGCACCATCGTGTGCGGGGCATACCAAGCGCACCTCAGGCTACCTTTCAGCCTCTAGCTCGATCCCTTATGCCATGTCTCGCATTTCTCG
Organism: Beta lomatogona; assembly: GCA_947646795.1. Lineage (NCBI taxonomy): Eukaryota > Viridiplantae > Streptophyta > Magnoliopsida > Caryophyllales > Amaranthaceae > Beta > Beta lomatogona. Next base: position 611,459 of record CANSNZ010001011.1, on the reverse strand, counting down.
ACCCCGAAAAGGGCAATACCTGCAATAGAAACACGAACAAACATGGTGAAAGCATATGTGCTAGAAATTCGATCGAAATAGATCGAAAATCTAGCAAAATGTCACTATGACCAAGTATGATCACGTGAATGAAATAGAAGGGAAAAGTGAGGAGAAAGAAGGAAGAAAAGGAGGAAAAGGGAGCTAAAACAAGCTAAAAGAAGGTAATAAAGTGCGTTAGAAACGCACTTATCAAACTCCCCCAAGCTTAGCGTTTTGCTTGTCCTCAAGTAAACCAAGAATGAGAGTGAAGGAGAGAAAAAAAAAAAAAAAAAGAATAAAAAGAAAAGGGAAACATGCAACAACCTAACCTATATGCTCTAAATGCAAGGTTACAAACATGACATGTAAGCTAAATGAGTTCATATCAAGATTTAGGAGACCAACCAAACACAAGAGGGAAGATGATTAGGAAGCACAAGAGTGACTCTAAGGTCTCAATCCACCGATCAACCGAGTCTCTTTGAAAGAAAGCTTTCCAAGAATGATTTCTCACTCTTCTCCACTTCCAAGACCCAAGTTTGACTCCTCCCTAGGGATGCTCAACCATAATTGCTCGCCTCTACCATGTTTTGATGACCCTCATCATGACTTGCACAAAATCTCACCCGCCACTACTAAATAGATCAAGACCAATCTAGGAGTCAACAGGGGCTTTGTTAAGGTTGTAACGGGGCTAGGTTAGGGGTGTGGATCATATTCAAGGAATGTGGTGCAAAAAGGGTAAGTGGAGTACAAACTAGGGGTAAATACTCCCCCAAGCTAGTCCTAACACTATTCTCAATTAAAGAACTCTCACACATATCCTTGAATTTCACTTGTTTCTTTTTCACTTTGTGAACTTTTTCCTTTTTCTCATCAATTTGATCTTTCTTTCTTTTCATTTTCAATAATAAACCAAAGCGGACAATAAGAACTTTCTTTCTTTTATATCTTTTGTCTTTCATTTTCACAAAATTTTTCAACTTTTACCATCATACAAGCACATTAACTCTCTTTCAACCAAGACTTAATATCAAAACCACTTAACTCAACAAAAACTACACATGTACTCCACTTTGGGGAAAGTTTGGCCATGACTCATTATGTGGGTTAAGCAAAAATAGGATAGAAAGGCTCAGATGGGTTGAGAAGCGAATATCATGCGGGTATTCAAGCTTTTGGCTCTGTAGCTCCTATTACTAGCAAAAGAAACGCCCTAAATCATTCTCCTAGAGGCTCGTCTTATGTAATCTTGGGGAGCTAAAATGCAAGTCACAAGTTAGGCGATCAATGGTGAGGGTTGTGAGTGAGTCTTACGAGGTTCTTGGCTCTCCTTCGGGATTCATCGCACAAGGGGCAAGGCAATCCATTCATCCAACTCGCCTAATTTCAAAGAGACTCTACCAAAAGTTATTGGTTTCAAAAGACACCTAAAGTCACAACAGGGCTTCCAAAATCATCAAGTCTAATATAAGGAAGGTCTTCCAAGCAAGTCATGAACTCTTTAGCCACAAATCATGCATGCAACCAAGCTATCCTAATGCATAATTTTTTTTTTTTTTTTTTTTTTTTTTTTTTTTAAAAAAAAAAGCAAGGCAAAAGGATAAGACAAAAAGAAACTACCAAAGCACAGCTGTACATGTGAAGAGAAGTCAGCAGGGGTGGAGGATGTCAATACCACAACAGAAACAATCACCAATACCAACCGAAAACCAATGAGACCCCTAACTTCTAACCGTCTACGACCCCGAAACTCCCTAAGATATAGACATACAAGCAAGTCCCCCAAGCTTAAGCAAAACTCCGCGCTCGGAGTGGCAAAAGGAGGGAGAGGGAGGGGGGTTAGGAAAAGCTCCTAATAGTTCCCACCATCCCCCCCATCGGGAGGGGGGTAAGGGGGGAAATACCCACCAGAGGACCCATCATAGTAGGATGGGTAGTGGGGGTAAGGACGGAATGAAGGCTCCTCAAATGGCCCTTCTCGAGGGTCGAAAGAAGGGGGGTAGTGGGGATGGTTAGGGAAGGGAGGCTCATGTCCGGAGTGGACATTGGCGAGGTGAGTGCGCCAAGCCACCCTAGACACATGGTCCAGGTCGGTGCGGATACCGGCAAGAGTAGCCGTAACCGCATGGTGATTGGCCTCCTGAGAGGCCTGCATCTGCGCTAAGGCTGCCATGACAGAACCCATGTCGAAAGATTGAGAGGAAGAAGCTTCGGCCACCTCACTCTCAGGAATGCGGTGGTCGGGCCTCGGACCTCTCGGAACGCGGGGATCGATCTCCATAGGCATGGGCTCGGGGATAGCCCGTGGGATGTCATGGGCAGGGGGAACGGCGCCATTTTGATAAGAGGTTTTTAGTGTGTCGTTAAGGCACTAAAAACCGCTTCCCAAACAATATTTGTAGTCCTAACAAGCAATTACTAAGAGAATAGTAAGGGCAAGTCAAGGGTCGATCCACAGGGAAATTGGGATTGATTAGAGTCTATCTAGTCTAGACTACCTAATTGAAAGGTATTTGGGGGTTTAAAAGATGTTTGGTAACAATTAAGACTATCTATCAGCTAGAACAAGCAAAAATCACGAGTTTAAATATCAAATAAAGACACTAGAGTTAAGGCTACTAGTATGAATAAGAACGGATGATGATTGTTAATGCGATTGTGAAGCAACAAAGACGATTATGCAAGGTTTAGTTCTCCTCTAAAATACTTGAGTCCTCTCTCGAATGGTCCTCAAGAGTAATCGCTTAATCTATCAACTAAATCCTCTCTCGAATGGTCTTTAGTTAATTGATTAAGAGATTCGATAAGTTTGGAAAACCCCTAATGAAGGATCCCCTTAATTTCCACCCAATATCTTGGTATAGAAATTAAGTTGATTCTTGGGGATGATAAAAGAGTTCAAAATCCGATTTAAGAACATTTGAAATCAAAATACCAAAGTATAAATGTGATCAATATCTATCCTAAGGTCTCAAAACACCAAGATCAATGCATAAACTTCTCCATACATCACAATCACATCAACAACATTTTTTAAAACCCTAATTCATACTTTCACCCTAACCCTAGATATGAAACTACTCACTAATCATGGAGTTAAAGCAATTAAACAATGAATCTATGACTAATCTAAGGTTAAACATGATTAAGAAATTATTAAACTAATAGTAATCGCAATTATTAAACTAAGAGAATGAAGATCTTAAATAATATGAGAACATAAACAAACACCAAGAGAATGAAATAAAAACTAAAACTTTGAATTGAATTGAATGAAAAGTACCTTGAATGTATTGGAAATCACAAACTATGATCAACAATTCTCAAATCTCAATCAAACTAAAGTGTTTTCTCTCTAATACAAAACCCTAGAATATTGTCTAGAAACTAGAATAAAGCGTAAGTCCTTTACTCCTCTCGAAAAGAGGGTTTAATGATCGAATGTTTTCTTTCCGGATCGTGAGGTGCGGGCGCACCAAAAGGAGGTGCGGGCGCACCTTGCTCGGAGTGCGGGCGCACCGGACTTCAGTGCGGGCGCACCCGAGTCTTCCGTCTCGGTGTGGAATTCTCTTCGTCAAATGGTGCGGGCGCACCGAGATGAAGGTGCGGGCGCACCCAATTTAAGGTGCGGGCACACCCAATTTAAGGTGCGGGCGCACCAATGTAGTCTGTTTTGTGCTCCAGAATTGGTCGATGGTGCGGGCGCACCAGTGGCTTGTGCGGGCGCACCATCGTGTGCGGGGCATACCAAGCGCACCTCAGGCTACCTTTCAGCCTCTAGCTCGATCCCTTATGCCATGTCTCGCATTTCTCGACCCCGAAAAGGGCAATACCTGCAATAGAAACACGAACAAACATGGTGAAAGCATATGTGCTAGAAATTCGATCGAAATAGATCGAAAATCTAGCAAAATGTCACTATGACCAAGTATGATCACGTGAATGAAATAGAAGGGAAAAGTGAGGAGAAAGAAGGAAGAAAAGGAGGAAAAGGGAGCTAAAACAAGCCAAAAGAAGGTAATAAAGTGCGTTAGAAACGCACTTATCACAGATTAATTTGTTTTGCAGGATTAGAGAAAATATTCGGATTAGCTCCTGTGAGCACATGTGAAGTCGTGATCAATGTGTTTAGTCCCCTGCTATGAGATAATTTGTTTTATATGATGATTCTTGCAAGATAAACATATATTTCCAAATTATAATTTAAGTACTTAAAAAATATTCTAATAATTATTTCATTATAACTTATTTTCGTAACATGCTTAGATACTGTGGGAGTTCCTAACTTTCCCTGGCAGGGAAGGTGTGGAAGTCCACCCTAACAGTCTCACTAATTAGTAACTTAACCTCGTAATTAGCAGTATTAGGTCTTAATTAAGCTGCTATTTGGAGCGGGCTGTTACAGATACGAAGCAGGGCGCGGATGTAAGTGCATCTCCAACAAAAGTGCGAGAAAGTTTCTAAGGTGCTTTGACGTAAAGTGACTAGCTTCAACTTCTTGACATCAGTCTGTTTATGCTCAAGAGTCTAATTGAAGAAAGCCTGGCTGGCATTTTCCCAACTAGCTCTATCCACATAATCTAAAGAATTGTACCAGTTCAGGAGCTGGTCCTTCTAAACATTTATCAAAAAGCATAGGGTAATCTTTATTTGTTATGCCCCATGGGTGTGATGCATTCACAAAATCAACTAAGTGGACAAAAGGATCACCGTTCCCATTAAATTTCTTGAATTGTGGCAATTCACGATAGTGATCTTCATGTTGATATATTGGAAATAGAATCAGTGACTCAGTGTGAACCTCTCGGACAGGGCATACTACATTAAAGTCCACGTCAAAATCGTAAGTCCTAGATCTCTTCTTTGACTCATTATCATCATTGCCTTCCAATTCTGGAGGATTACCAACCCAGGATTCTTCTGGTGCTTCAGATGACGTAGCATGAGTGTCGATACTTGGAACTCCAACTTCTTCTTCGTCATCCTCGCTACACTCTAGCTCTGTTTCCTCAGCACTTGCATTTGGTGTCGCCGCTGGGATTTCACTCATCCATGAATTTTCAGGCCCTGCTAGAATATAGTGGATAGTGTAACCATCTAACCTAGTGCCCTTTACTTCGTTCAGATACAATACAGATTTCCTGGTGTTGGAGACGGCCATAATTTCTGGATCACCAGAAATAGTCACAGCACCCTGATCAATGAGGAGCGTCACCTTCTAATGTAGAGTTGAGGCTACTACTCTAATTTCATGGAACCACAGTCTTCAAAATAGGAGGCTGAAACACTCCCGAATGTCAATGACCATGAATTCTACCTTCCTTGCCACAGGATCACATTCAATGAGGAGGCCCATTAACCTATACTTCTCTCTTGGCATTATCATATGCTCTGACCACCTGATTGGAGGGTACCAGATCTTCTTTTGAATATCTGAGTCTTGTTAGCACACGCAAAGGGCAAACGTTGATTGCGGAGCCATTGTCGATCAATACTCTAGGTGTCTCCTATCCATTACAGCGTATAGTAACGTGCAACAAATTGTTGTAGTTAACATTCTCAGGGAGATCATTGTTTGTTAAGATGAGAGTTCGATCTACACCATGGATGAGCCCCACCATCTGGTTAGGGGTTATGGAAGTACTTACTGAGACTTCATTGAGATGCTTTAGAACAGCTGCCCTATGAGGCTGGGAATGCATTAACAACTTCCAGATGGAAACATTAGCATTTACTTATTTCATGCGCTTGATAGCATCATCTTCTTTATTACTATCCTCATTCATTGGCTCCTTGCCCTTTTCTTTTCTTCTTAATACCTCTAAAACTTTCATCCTCCAAAAGGGATGGTTTAAAATGACGACCTGCTCTAGTTAAATGAGATATATCCACGCACTCCTAATCACTAAGATAATCGAGGCAGATAGGGCGCTGGTAGGTTTTTGGAGTAGTGACATGACCTCCAGTGCTTTCTCCACAATTGTCAAGACCGAAGAGGCATCTTCATCGACATCGAAGTCCAATATGAAGAATGCACCATCATAATCCAAGGTTCCACACATATCAGAGAATGGATCCTTGTTGAGAGTGTAGTTGGGGTCTTTACAAGGAATCTTTTTGACCTTTCTTGAGTGGGATAGTCATAGACCAGACACTTGTAACCTGCGGCTGAACTATCTTGCAGATTAAATGGATTGGATCGCATCCGTCTGACAAAGAAGAGATTGCATTAATGGGAAATAAGGGTTTATAATTCGGAAGGGGGATTTTTGTGATGTTAGATTGAGAGTCATTTGGTTTACTAGAAGTGGGTCCCAAAGAGAATTTTCCATCATCCATAAGATTTTGAATCTGATGCTTGAGGGATTTGGTGATATTCACAATTTTGGTTTGGGTCATAACCAGGGTAAGGATTTTTAGGACGTGGGCCCGGATTCAATGATTGAATGAGATTGGTCTTTTTTAGCTTGAAAAGAGCTTGAGAATAAGTCATGTTCAAGGGAGTAAAGTTCCTTTATGGTCGCAACTGGAATGCAGAAGATGCGCCAATGGCATGGATCGCATTAGTTGTCCTAGGAGCTGCTGAATCATTGTTTGGGGCTCTTTTGTTATTTCCAAACTTTGCATTATAACTGGGGTTGCCAGTAGGTTCATCTTTCTTGATGCCTCCCCTTTTCATAGCGTCCTCAACTAGAGTTCCCGTAGCAATCAAAGCTTTGAAGGTCGGGAAATATTGGTATGTCATATGCTTCTGAAAGACAGGAAGAAAGTTCTTCACAACCATTCGCAGTTGTTCCTCCTCATTAGGCCTACTCATTATTCTGGAGGCTTTGTTTTTCCATCGAGTGATGAACCAAGAAAATGTCTCATTAAGATTCTGGGAGGTCGTCTCCAGATGCCTTCTAGTAACATCAATTTCTTCATTATACTTGTACTGGTTCAAAAACTCTTTGACTATGTCAACCCAAGTGGATTTCTTTGTATTCTCAAGATTGAAGAACCAATGTGCTGCAGCACCATCTAAATACTACTAAAAGAGCTGGGCCATCAAAGATTCTTCTACACCCCAGGGACTCATTGCCCCTACATACATCTTCAGGAATTAGTTGGGCTACCGGTCCCATCAAACTTTGTCAGAGTAGGCATCTTCAAACCATGAGGTAACCGTGCCTTTGGGAAAAGGGTTAACCCATGAATGTCCTTCCATGGCTCAGCCTTGGTCATGCCTTTTAAGACTTCCTTGAGCTTAACTACTTCTTCCTCGAGCTTACTGGGAATTTCTCTCTCATTGTTCATAGGCTCAAGGTGAAAAGGTGAGGCTGCTTTTTATTTCGGAGGAGGAGGATGAGGAGGCACCTGGGTTCTTTGGGGCATTATACTCAACACAGTTTGCTCAATATTATTATGTTGGTCAAGCATGGCCTGGACAAGTCCTTGGAGCTCAGCCATTGGATCAGGTGGAGGGGTAGAGTTTTGTGGGTGCTCGTTGTTCGGAATTTGAGACATATTGCTGAGACGTGTAGCAGAGAATACAGCTGGTGTAGACAAACATGACAGTATTACCAAAAGAGAACATTCACTATGGTCAGAACTTCGGAGAATCAGCCTAGATCCTGAGCGGGCATAGGCAGAGTTCATGTGAAATGAGATGAAAAGTTAGCACAAAATTTTTATCCAAACTTCGTTTCTTCTTTTCTTTTTTTTCTTTTGTAAGGGAATGAAAGAAAGTATATATTTGAGAATTTTTTTTAACCCCAATTTGAGTTATCATTTATTAAAAGGTGTTCCTTGACTCTATCATTTGGTTTGGATTTTTCATTAGATTTCTTTGACTTGTTATTATTTTTTTAGATTTGGACCTTTTTATTTTTGATATGAATGCATAGCTAGGGAAGCTAAACACTCAAGATAAAACACCAACTTGAACAAGAACAATGAGAATCCGAAACTAGTAACAAGGATATTTCTTAATGAGTGATCACTCCTGAAACACTCACAAAGAATCTTAAACACACTCAAACCACTCCTGGAATTAAATTGTTTAAACACTAATAAGATTAACACACCTGAAAATTTGATTAATGGCCGAAATTAAGGTTCATGAACAATCATAAACTTAACACAATTTTCTACAAATTCACTCTAACCATTCAATAGGTTAGGCGCTTATTATTTATAAGAAGTAAGCAAGAAAACCTTGCTCCCCAAGCACACACTAAGCCACGGTTCATACATAGTAAATTACGAAAGTATTCTCCCTTAATTCTAGCCTAGAATCTAGCTAAATTTAAGGAAACAATAACTTAAGGAAAGATATGCAATGCTTTCCTTAATTACAACAAAAAAACACACGGCTAAGGGAATTTCCCTTGCACGCCACTCCAACCTTCCAACTTAAGGTAACTTTCCTAAAATACAACCATGACAACTTAGACTCTTAATGAACCTAAATCAACTAGATATTTTCGGACTTTATGAAACTAAGAACAACTCAACTAACTAACATTTTAAACTAACAATGACACTATGTTAAAATGCTAATCAGTTTCTTCCTCGAGCCAAGTGACACATGACACAAATGCATTCTTTTTAGCCATCAAAGTAAAACCCATGTGTTCCATTAGAAGTGAAATTGGTTCATCTTGGACAAATGCCTTTGGATCCGCATCATTCTCCCCTTCTTCAAAAGAATTTTCCCTTAAATTCTCATCATCATGGTAGGGAGATAGATCACCAACATTAAAGGTAGCACTTACCCCTCCATAGTCACTCGGCAAGTCGATCTTGTAAGCTCCATCACCAACTACTCCAATGACCTCGAAGGGACCATCAACTCTAGGCATCAACTTGTTCTTCCTTCTACTTGGAAACCTCTGCTTCCTCAAGTGAATCCACACTAGGTCACCTTCCTTGAATTTAGGTTGGCGCCTATGCTTGTTAGCTCGTTCCTTGTATTGCTGATTCATTTTCTCGATTTGAGCTTTCACTTGCGCACAAGTTTTGTTAAAAGCTTCCATCCTTTTCTTTGAATCCGCTTGTATCTTATTTTTTGGAAGAGAAACAAGATCAATAGGAAGAAAGGGATTAACACTATAGACTACCTCAAATGGAGAACGCAAGGTAGTAGACGAATGAGAACAATTATAAGCAAATTCCGCATGTGCAAGCTTCACATCCCAATCCTTTTGAGTTTTATTCACAAGTCCATACATCAAAGAACCAATAGTTCTATTTGTAACTTCAGTTTGCCCATCAGTTTGAGGATGATGGCTAGTGCTAAATAAGAGCTTTGTTCCCACCATCTTCCACAAACACCTCCAAAAGTGACTAAGGAACTTAGAGTCCCTATCCAAAACAATGCTTCTAGATATGCCATGGAGTCTAATTATATCTTTGAAGTACAAATCAGCAACATGAGAAACATCATCCATCTTGTGCATGGGAATGAAATGAGCCATCTTCGAGAATCTATCCACAACCACCACGATAACATCTTTGCCTCTTTGTGTTCTAGGCAAACCAAAAATGAAGTCCAGGCTCACACTATCCCAAGGCTGATCTAGAACTGGTAGAGGACTATAAAACATTTATGAAAGGTGCTTTTGGATTTTTGGCACGTTGCACACTTGCTCACCACCATATGCACATCTTTAATCATGCTAGGCCAATAGAAATGTTCACTCAATGTATTAATTGTCTTTTGAATGGCAAGATGACCAGCAATGCCTCCACTATGTACTTCACGAACCAAAAGCTCACGCACATTGCACTTTGGAACACACAACTTGTTTCCTTTAAAAAGAAAACCCTCTGGAACCCCAAACAAGCCCTTTGGAGTTGCAAAAATCGAACCAAATTCATCATCTTCCTTGTAGAGTTATTTCAAGTGTGTGAACCCCATTACTTCTGCATCCACTATAGCCAACAAGTAAGATCTTGTTGAGAGTGCATCTACCACAATATTGTTTTTTCCTTCTTTGTATTTGGATGAAAACGTGAAGGATTGAAGAAACTAAACCCATTTGGCGTGCCTATGATTGAGTTTTTGTTGGCCATGAATGTGTTTGAGAGCCTCATGATCCGAATGAAGAATGAAGGGTTTATGCCTCAAATAATGTGACCAATGGTCTAATGCTCGAATAATAGCATAAAACTCTTGATCATAGTTAGAATAATTCAACTTGGCACCATTGAGCTTCTCACTAAAATAGGAAATAGGTCTATGTTCTTAAACTAGGACATCACCAATTCCCAAGCCACTCGCATCACACTCCACCTCAAATAATGTGTTGAAATCCGGCAAAGCAAGTATAGGAGCACTACACAACTTCTCTTTTACCTCTTCAAACGCCTTTTGAGCCAAAGGAGACCATTCAAACTCACCTTTCTTCAACAAAGCAGTAATAGGAGCCATAATGGAAGAGAAATTTCGAATAAACCTTCTATAAAACGAAGCCAAGCCATGGAAGCTTCGACATTCATGTGCATTAATAGGGGCCAGCCATGAAGAAATTGCTTACACTTTAGAAGGATCAACATGAATTCCCTCCTTTGAAACAATGTTACCAAGAAATGCAATGCTAGAAACAAGGAATTCACACTTCTCCATTTTAACGAAAAGTTTTTGCTCCCTAAGTTTCTCAAATAAGCTTCTTAAATGCAGCAAGTGATCATCAACATTCTTACTATAAACAAGGATATCATCTAAATAAACAACAACAAACTAATTTAAAAAGGAACGGAGTACCTCGTTCATAAGTCGCATGAAAAAGATAGGGGAGTTGCATAAGCCAAATGGCATCAGCATCCACTCATAAAGACCTTGTTTAGTCTTAATTGTTATTTTCCATTCATCCCCTTCTCTAATTCTCAAGATAAAACACCAACCTGAACAAGAACAATGAGAATCCGAAACTAGTAACAACTAACAAGGGTATTTCTTAATGAATGATCACTCCTGAAACACTCACAAAAAATCTTGAACACACTCAAACCACTCGTGGAATTAAGTTGTTTAAACACTAAAAAGATTAACACTCCTGAAAATCTTATTAATGACCGAAATTAAGGTTCATGAAACAATCATAAACTTAACACAATTTTCTGTAAATTCACTCTAACCATTCAATTGGTTAGGCGCCTATTATTTATAAGGAGTAAGCAAGAAAACCTTGCTCCCCAAGCACACACTAAGCCACAATTCATACATAGTAAATTAGGAAAGCATTCTCCCTTAATTCTAGCCTAGAATCTAGCTAAATTTAAGGAAATAATAACTTAAGGAAAGATATGCAATACTTTTCTTAATTACAACAAAAACACACGGCTAAGGGAATTCCCCTTGCACACCACTCCAATCTTCCAACTTAAGGTAACTTTCCTAAAATACAACCATGACAATTTAGACTCTTAATGAACCGAAATCAACTAGATAT